>CM042189.1:3115679-3140683 GCA_023539305.1 Ilex asprella
CCCCCTCCTCCTCTCCCCCAACAAAAAAAACAATGAAGAGAAAAGATTGGAAAAAAAAAAAAGCTTGACCTAAGCAAATCAAATAAGACCTCCTCCATGAACTCCTATATTTTTTTGTCTGAATAATGTTAAATAATTTAAATGAAATTCAAAAAATTATAACCCAAATATATATCATTTCTTGGATGAGTGGGTCTTATTAACTTTTTCAATGAGACCCACTCATCCAACACTCATCTAAAGAATGATATGCATTTAAGTTTCATTTGGGTTGTATAATATTTTTCTTTTTTGTAAGCTTGTCTAACTTTTTTACGATGACAGTTAATTGGATAATTTTTTTCTACTTCTATGGTGGTCCCAACCTCGAGAGAAAATACTATAAAATACAAAAAATTGTAACTCAAATGCATATTATTCCTTGGAAGAGTGTTGGATAAGTGGGTCATAGTGAAAAAGTTGATAAAACTTACTCATTTAAGGGGTGATACATTTGAATTGTAACTTCTGAAATTTCATTTGGGTTGTGTTATATTACTTCCATTTCCTCAGCCACCATTTTTTCTTCTCTTCCACAACTCCAATTTTGTACATTGCAAACTACCATGAAAATAAGGAGTCAATTTGGGAGATAAAAAATGATAACATTAATAGGTTTATAATTCTAGACACGATTTGTGTATTCACAATCAATTAGTGGGTATGAGTTTAGTTTCATGAGTTCAAATGATGAATTTCTAAATCCAAGCATACCTTGACAAATTTGTGCAATTACGATTTTTAGAATTAGGGGTAAGCAAACAAAGGTGAGAGAAATGTTAGGAATTAACTCACTTAAACCCACAGACAAACACACATAATCGAAGAACAAATTAAGAACATAAATCAATGAGAAGCAAAAAGGAACAAGATACAAAGATTTTTACGTGGTTCGGCGACTTGCCTACATCCACGAAGCTACAGGGATTTCACTATTGAGAGGGAGAGTTAAAAGAGCGGCTACAATACAATCACAAACCCTAGTCACCAAAATTACGGGTTTTTATATGTCTTCTGCACCGGGCCACAAAGCAGGCCCAAATTTTTTTTCTCGGGGGCGTTTTCCCACCCCCCACGAGGCTTGTCCATAGGCCCAAGCTTTTGCTCTATGGACTAAGCCTTAGAAAATTTTTCATTAAAAACCGTTCAACATTATTCTGAGTCGAGGTCACCATCTGAATCAACACAGAAAACTAGGCTCCACAAAAGCCCAACAAATAAAAGGGTGTTCAAAACTCCTCAAGAAGGCTCAAGCCTAACACATAAAAGTTTATTACCTGAAATTGTTCTTCAATTTTCATTAAACTTTCAGTGTTCTCCCCAAAAGAAATTTCTAATTCTCATATTTAGTGTTCAATGGATACCTAGAATCTAGTGTGAGATCAAAAACATCATGACCATTGAATTAACGAACAAGTTCCAACATTAAATGATATTCACTATCAACTAATTGTGATGATACATTACGTCTTCGACTTAGACATAAACAACATTGTATTATTGTAAATGAATATATATATATATATATATATATATATATATATATATATATATATATATGAGTGATGTCATTAAGCAAGACATGCATTGAGATCACCATGACAAGGACATCAATGAACAAAAGAACGGGTCTTTGTTTTTTCCAACTCAAAACACAGCTTGTTTTGAAAGTCAAAGCACAAACTTTCTGTGTTATTTCTAAAAAGCCCTTGTTTTGTATTTGGTTGGAACCATGATTGGGACTAAATTTGTTTGGTATGTATTTGAATTATTCAAGTTGTTTTCAATAAATCAGACAACTTGCTTATCACTCTTTTTATAAGAATTATAGCTGTTCTGGACTTAATCTAAGATCATGGGGCTAGCTAGCTGTTTCATATTTAATAAATATTAACAACAGATGCTATCTACATCATAAATCTGAAGACCTTTAAGGAGCCAAGTATTTGACTATAGATCACACTCAACATTGTCCATTTTTTGCTTCGTTAAATAAAGTTTATCACAACCCTAAAATTGACTCAAATGATAATAGAGATGAATTATAAATTTAGACGTTCTGAGTTCGAAGCTTGGTAATTCTATGGAGTCAGGTCATGAGGGATTTATCTTTCATAAATACTCTAGTCTCAGCATGGACAATTTACCTTTAATCAAACCAGAGAAAAGATTAATCGAATTGCGCGTAAGTTGACTTGAATATCCCTAACCGTTGAATTAAAAATAATAATAATAATAAATAAAGCTTATCACAAAAAAAATGTTAGTGAAGTAAATTCCAACTCTCCCAGTATGATGCCAATGAGGCTCACAATTTGAGATAGACACAAAATCAACATATAATTATTGAGATTGAATTTAATTTTAACGGACGTAAATCATAAATAATTGAGCTCGTCAACCCCACTTAATAAGTAGATTGATATGAATTCGATTAAACAGACACCAATTCGAATACGAGTTAGAACAAATTTTGGCATGATAGTACTTTCACGACCCAATACCTGCCCAATTCCAACCTGGTCTCACACCATGATTCATTCATTAATTCCTTGCATTTGTGAATAAGTCATAACGCGTTTCATGCGTCCTTTTCGTACTTCAATCTCAAGTCAACATTCCCCAAAATAAACAAACAATAAGTAGCTGTTTCATTGCTAGATTTTTTTTTTCATAAATATAATCATATACATATTCCTTTGAGAACAGTAGAATATATCATCTTGCTGGCTCTTCCAAAATAAAAAATAAAAAAGAGTAAACTACACAAATGATTTTTAAACTAAGACCCTTGTATGAATTAAATCTCTGAACTAATTTTTGTGTCAATTAAATCCCTAAATTCTAAAATTTTAGTAATTAAATTATTCTATCAGCAGTTGTTAGTTTT
The DNA here is from genome assembly GCA_023539305.1 of Ilex asprella. Classification (NCBI taxonomy): domain Eukaryota; kingdom Viridiplantae; phylum Streptophyta; class Magnoliopsida; order Aquifoliales; family Aquifoliaceae; genus Ilex; species Ilex asprella. Next base: position 3,118,609 of record CM042189.1, read on the forward strand.
TGGACATAATGTGTCACAAGCTCACCGCATGGACTACAAATTAGGAGTATTTTACAGTATTCGTTCAAAGAGAGTACAATTATTTAATCTATTTTTTACACCAGATTGAATAGCTTGCTGATCTGCTTCGTTTAATAGGTATGAAAGAGGTTTTGGTCTAGAGTTTCAATTGATATAAGGAATGAAGTTTTTCATCTGATAGGTGATGAATAATTTAAAATACCACTAATTTATTATTCATGTGGTGAGCATACGAGATATTTTGTCCGAAAACCTAACAACTGTTGATGATATAAGAACTTCATTATTGAAATTTTAGAGTTTAAAGACTTAATTGACACAAAAATTAGTTCAAGGACTTAATTGTTAAAAAAATTTAGTTTAAGAGCTCAATTAATACGAAACATAATTCTAATGTTTCAATTGACACAAGGATCATAGTTTAAGACTTTGTGTAATTTGCTCAAAAAAAAAAAAACCGCAAGAAAGAACTATTTGAAAGTGGTGTATCCCCATCACCAGCACAATTGTCCTAAACATGGCTTTGTTCCTCTTCTATATAATGGTACCAATTGAAGCATTAACTCCCACTCAAACCTCAAGCTCTCAAAAAACCCTAGCTTCTTAGCTCATTGCCACCCATTTTCTCTCTCAAATTCTTGCCACACTCAATATGCTACCGATGGTTCTTCAACTGTTGTTAGCTCTTCTCTCTCTGTCCTTCTTTGTTTCTCCGGCAGTTTGCCGGATTCGGCCTACCCCGGCAGACGTAAAATCATGGTGCGGTAAGACACCACACCCAAAGCCCTGTGAGTTCTTCCTTACCCATAACCCTAAATATGGCCTTCCAATCAAGCAAAAATCTGATTTTCTCAAGGTTTCCAAGCAATTAGCCCTAGACCGGGCCATGCATGCTCAGTCTCACACTTATAGTCTTGGTTCAATGTGCCGTAATGAGCGTGAAAAGGCTGCATGGGCTGATTGCCTCGAGCTTTACGAATCGACCATCGAAAAGCTCAACAAAACAATGGATCCCAAGACAAAATGTAGCCAGACTGATGTCCAAACATGGCTCAGCACAGCTCTAACCAATCTCGAGACGTGCCGAACCGGGTTCGAGGACCTCGGTGTTACAGACTATGTAATGCCCTTAATGTCAAACAATGTCTCTGTTTTGATAAGCAACACTTTGGCCATGAACAAAGGGAAAAATGGGTATGGTGTGCCGAGTTACAAAGAGAAGTTTCCGAGTTGGGTCTCGCCCGGTGACCGAAAACTGCTGCAGTCTCGGTCTCCGGCGACTCGGGCCAACATTGTGGTGGCCCAAGATGGATCGGGGAACTATAAGACGATTAGTCAAGCCGTCGCTGCGGCCAAGAAAAGGACGGGCAGTGGGAGGTTTGTGATATATGTGAAGGGAGGGACTTATAAGGAGAATGTTGATTTTGGAAGCATGAAGAACATCATGTTGACCGGTGAAGGTATTGGAAAGACTATAATCACCGGCAGCAGAAGTGTTGATGGTGCTTCTACCACCTACAAGTCTGCCACAGTTGGTAAGTGAAACAAAAAGGCTCTTTTTCTTATGTTCATTGTCTTTTTTTTTTTTTTTTTTTGTCTAAGCCATGTATTGTTAGGATCCGTGACCAGCATATAAATTATGCTCTTGGGACTGTAGTTGATGGGGGAGGATTAGACAAACGTTCAAATTAAGAGACTTAAATACCACTGCAACAAATAAAGTTTTAACTTAAGAAAATTTTCTTAGAGAACATACAAAAAATCGTCGGAAAAAGTTATCAGTGAACTCCAAGAGATAACTTAAGTGGTAATAAAGACTAGCTATCCTGAGTTCGAATCTTGACAATTCCTTGAAACCAAATCATAAGAGATTTATTTTTCATAAATATTCTAGTTTCAGCGTGGATGACTTACTTTTGATTGTACCAAGAAAGGAATTAATTAAAGTGTGCGTAATTTGACCTAAATATCCTTAACCGTTGAACTCAAAAGAAAAGTTATCTGTGAAGTTTTACCGAGGAAATATTTCATAGGTGAACCTTTGCCCATGAATGTTTTCGACAATACACCTTCTAGTTAGCAAAATGAAACAAGTTGGTCCACTTTTCATAAGGCACAGAGCTATTTAGAGATTATAAACCACACATGCACTTACGGAACACGAAAAGGAAATTAAATATTGGTTAAGAACGGAAATGATATAGTTGACTTCATCTGGTCAAAGCTGAGGATTTATATGAAATTTTGAACGCTGTTAAAAGAGATAAAATAAAGCATTATATAGGGACAAGTCTGTCCTTCATAAGACCTCTTGGTGGCCTTTGGCCCAAGGGTTGCCAATAGGCTCAGTTTGATTGGTTAAAATATCATAAGAATTATTGTTGGAAGATTAGTTACAACTTAACGAAATTAAGTCACGATGAATTTATCCCTCATAAATATTCTAATCTTGATATATATGACTTGTCTTTGATCGGACCAATAAGGAGATTAGTCAAAGTGCACGTAAACTAGCCTAAACACCCTTAACCGTTGACTAAAAAAAATTAGTTAAAATTAATTAATAACCCCATTCGTGCAGCTTTAGAGTAAGCCCCACTTGGCGAAAGTCTCCTCCTTGGTGTATATGCTTATAGTTTTTCAGATGTACAACAGAGATACGTTATAGATTAACCAATATCATTAGGCTTTTATTACACTTAAATTCCTGAGTCTATCACAATTCACAAACATACAATTTTGGCACAATCTTACATATTCATTTGTAATTTCAGCGGCTATGGGAAGTGGATTTATAATGAAAGCCATCACTATCAGGAACACTGCTGGAGCTCAAAACCACCAGGCTGTGGCTTTTCGGTCTGGCTCAGATCTTTCTGTATACTATCAATGCAGTTTTGAAGGATACCAAGACACACTCTACGTCCATTCTCAAAGACAATTCTACAGAGAGTGTGACATTTATGGAACTGTTGATTTTATTTTTGGAAACGCAGCGGTTGTCTTCCAAAATTGTAACTTATATGCACGAAACCCTCCTAACAGAACCAACACTTTGACAGCCCAAGGTAGAACAGATCCTAACCAGAACACCGGAATCTCGATACACAACTGTAAAGTCACGGCAGCTTCTGATCTAAAACCAGTTCAGGGCTCAGTCCAGACGTTTCTTGGCAGGCCATGGAAGCAATATTCACGTACAGTCTATATGAAGACGTACCTTGACAGCTTAATTGCCCCTGCTGGTTGGTATCCATGGAGTGGCAATTTTGCTCTAAGCACTTTGTATTATGGGGAGTATATGAATACAGGTCCTGGTTCATCAACTGCAAGAAGGGTGAAATGGGGTGGCTACCATGTCATAAACAGTGCGGCCGAGGCGTCCAAGTTCACCGTTGGTAACTTCATTTCCGGCAATTCCTGGCTTCCGGCCACCAGTGTGCCTTTCACTTCTGGCCTTTGATCTCCTCCTCATGACCAGCAAGCATGCAATAAATTTGATATTTTTTAGGTATATATGTATTGTTTGCAAAAAAAAAAAGATATGCCGATGACTTGTTTTTTCTTAAGTGTCAATAAGAAACTGCTGTATCATTATTCTGATAGAGCTGTCAAATATCTATTTCTGGATTTTTTATTAGACTGATGGGGATGAGGAAGAAGGAAAAGTATTCTGTAAGTCTTTCAACTATTGCACCTTCAATTATAGTGTTGCTTTCACCTAGTCCAAGTTCAAACGTATGTCACAAATTGGATAGAAAGTGGCCAGCCGGTACATCTTTGTTCCTCAAATTATGTGAACTTCATGCTAAAAAACATTCTGAGAATTTGTCTAATTTAGTTCTGAAAGTCCATAACATGTGGGTACTGCAGACATTTAGTCGAGAATTTGTCTCATTGAATTCTGAAAGCCCATAAAATTGCACCATCTCTACTATTTGATTTGTTTGCGAATGTTATGAAATTTGTCTTGACAACATAAGATGGATGGTTACACCAAAAAACACATATTTGTGCTACAATTACTAATAAATTTCAGAATGCACACACATGCATATGGTGACGATGGGTGGTGGTTGTGGCGGTGTCTCTTATTTACCAGCGACCAAAGCAAGACGTTTGTTGAGTTTCTACATTTTATTATTTTACTTTATTTAGTCATTTCTATATCTTTCTTAGTTCTCTTCTTCCTATGTGATTGAATTGCTTTCCATTTAGACTTTCCCCATCAAAAACAAGAACAAAAAAAAAAAAGAGAAAAGAGAAAAGGGAGAGAAAAAAAAAATTCTCAAAAAACTTAGAACCAAATTTCCGTGAACGTATGAAAATCAGTTATTTCTACTGTTCAAACTAATGACTTCCAAGTCATTATATAACAAAATTATCGTTGCACTAAGATCTGTCTTAGATTAATGTCAATCCAGTTATCAAGCAACCCTTGGAAAATAAATTTGTTTTATAGTTATTATAATATTAAGGTGTGTTAATTAGATATGTGTTAGTGGACAAAAAATATGCAAGTAGTGGAAGATAAGAATATTAGTGGGTGTTAATTCTCCAAGTAAAAATGTCTTAATATTATAGATGTTATAAGAGTTGGTGGGTGTAATGATACCTACATGTAATGATATGAGTTGTATGTATGACCTATATAAATAGGGCATATAATCTAGTGTTAGAAGTAATTAAAGTTGAGTAGAAATTAAAAAGTCCAAGTGTGCGATTATAATCAACTTATATGAAAATTATTTTTTCTTTGAGTGTTCATATCATTCTCTATTTCCTTACAATTTATTTATAGTCCTCTTGACTCTAACAAAGTGGTATCAGAACGATTTTTCGATTTTCTTGTTATAGTAATATTGGAATAATTCTAACAACTGGTAAAAAGTAAAGTGTACAAACCTAGCTAATTATCGTCAAAGGCGTTGCAAGCTAATTTTCATTGCAACAAAACCTAGGCGGAACACTTGGATTTGGGGGATAATGAAATCGTAATCTATCTATGAGTTTCAAAGCCACAAAATAATTTGGTGGATTAATCACCTTAAATTATAGTCTATGTATCATATTATTGAAATTCCCATATGAACTTTCCACTCTTCGAACTATTTTCAAATTGTACGAAGGCTAAACGTCCGCCACACTCTCTTTTTTTTTTTGTTTTTGAGACGAAATAAGACAAATTCATATACTTAGGAGACAAATGATACAACTTTTTTTTTTCGTATTTGAAATAAATATTTGGAATGAGGATAATTTGAAAACAACCTATAATTGAAGGTGTAATTCAAGAACGTAAATAATTGAGTGGATAGTAAGAGGTTGATAGATCATTATCATTATTCAAATACAAAATCCAGAAAGAATGACAACTCTATCAGAGAAATGATACACTAGTACTTATGAACATTTCTGGAAATGCAAATCATAAACTTATTTTATTAGCAAACAATATCATTATTTTCTGCTAGGTACAACAAACTCAAATTAGTTGCTTCCCCCTCCCCCCCCCCCCTTGAAAGAATCAAAGGCCAGAAGTAAATGGCACATTGGTGGCCGGTAACCAAGAATCGCCGGAAATGAAGCTGCCAACGGTGAATGTGGACGCCACGGTCGCTCTAGTTATGACATGGTAGCCACCCCATTTCACCCTATTTGCAGTTGATGAGCCAGGACCGGTGTTCATATATTCCCCATAGTATAATGTGCTTAGAGCAAAATTGCCATTCCATGGAAACCAACCAGCAGGGGCAATTAAGCTATCAAGTTGCGTCTTCATAAACACTGTACGTGAATATTTTTGCCATGGCCTACCAAGAAATGTCTGGACTGTGCTCTGAACTTGTTTTAGATCAGAAGCTGCTGTGACTTGACAATTGTGTATGGAGATTCCTGTGTTCTGATTAGGGTCAGTTCTACCTTGAGCAGTTAAAGTGTTGATCTTGTTAGGAGGGTATCGTGCATATAAGTTACAATTTTGAAAGACGACCGCAGCATTTCCGAAAATAAAATCAACAGTTCCATAAATGTCACATTCTCTGTAGAATTGTCTCTGGGAATGGACGTAGAGTGTGTCTTGAAATCCTTCAAAACTACATTGATAGTATACTGAAAGGTCTGAGCCAGATCGAAAAGCCACTGCCTGGTGGTTTTGAGCTCCTGCAGTGTTCCTGAAGGTGACGCCTTTGACAATAAATCCATCTCCCATAGCCGCTGAAATTGATAATGAATTATTATGATTGTGCCAAAATTGTATGTCTGTTATATGTAATACATCAATTTAACGTAATAAAAGTTTAATGGTTCTAATTTTTATTTTTACTTTGGATGTCCTGGTCAATTTACATGCACTTTGATGTAGTCAAATCTGATTAACATTTAGTGACAAAAGATTTTTCTGACATGATAGTTAATTTTATCATATCGGTAATTGTCATGTCATTTGAGTTCTTTATTTAGTTTTTAATTTTGGCCAATATAACATTACTGCATAACAAATTTTGAATGCTGCTAAGAGAGAGAGAAAATTAACTACTATAAAGAGACAAGTCTGTCATTTATGGAACCTCTTGGTTGGTCTCTAGCTACGATGGCTGCCGGTAGGCTAGGTTGATTGCTTTTAAAGATTGGTTAACATTAATTAATAACTCCTTCCTACCGTTCTTAGAGTAAGCACCCCCCCCCCCAATAGCAGAAGTCTCCTCCTTGATTTATATGCTTATGATTTTTCAGAGGGACAACAGAAATACTTTTAAGATTTGAATAATATTGTTTGTATCTAATTTGTTAAGATAATTTATTGATCTAATCCTCTCAATTACTTGCAGTCTAGAGATGTTACAAGTTTGTTGCAGCCTTTTATTTAAATTCATAAGAGTTGGTTTGACCCCTTCCCTTGAGATTGGGAGGGAAGTTCTGTCTCATCTCCCTTGTTTAGTGCAGTCTTATGTCAAGCTGCACTAAACAAGGGAGATGAGACAGAACTCGATTCCGACGAAGTTAAGCTGTCACCATCCTTTATTTTTTCACTTTATAGGTTCGGTTCTTCGCTCGATTCCAACGAAGTTATGGTCTCAAGTCGAACATAAGACGTAATGTAAATTCATACATCCTGAATTTTAATTTTGTTGACCGTATAAATCTCGAATTTAATGGATTCGTTTGTCTGACGAGTAATTGAGTCATAACCATGACTTTAAAAATAATGGAGAGAATGATATAAGAGCATTTTTGTTTCACTTACCAACAGTGGCCGACTTGTAGGTGGTGGAGCCACCATCAACACTTCTGCTTCCGGTGATTATAGTCTGTCCGATGCCATCACCGGTCAACATGATGTTCTTCAAGCTTCCAAAATCAACATTCTCATTATACGTCCCTGACTTCACATATATCACAAACCTACCACTGCCCGACAGCTTTCCGGCGATGGTGACAGCTTGACTTACCGTTTTATAATTCCCCGACCCGTCCTGCGCCACCACAATGTTGGCACTGGAAGCCGGAGATGGAGACTGCAGCAATTTCCGGTCACCGGGTGAAACCCAACTCGGAAACCCTTCTTTGTAAGTCGGCTCACCATTAGGCCCATTGTTCATGGCTAAAGTGTTGCTAACCAAAGCAGACACATTATTAGACATTAAGGGCATTACATAGTCTGTAACACCGAACTCCACGAACCCAGTTCTACATGTCTCGAGGTTGGTCAGAGCCGTGCTGAGCCATGTTTGAACGTCAACTTGACTACATTTAATGTTTGGATTCACTGATTTGTTCAGCTTTTCAATTGTCAACTCGTAAAGCTCGAGACAATCAGCCCATGCAGCCTTTTCTTGCTCATTGCGGCACATTGGGCCGAGGGTGTAAGTGTGAGATAGAGCATGCATGCTCCGGTCTAGGGCTAATTGCATGGATAGCTTGAGAAAATCAGACTTTTGCTTGATGGGATTGCCATATTTAAGGTTATGGGTTAGGAAAAACTCACAGGGCAGTGGGTGCGGTGTCTTACTACACCATGATTTTACATCGGTCGGGGCTGTGGGGTAACGACAAATGGCCGGAGAAACAAAGAATGACACAGACAGAAGTGCTACAAACAATTGAGTTAGCACCATATTGTGGAAGGAGAGAGAAAATGGGTGGCAAAGAGCTAAGCAAGCCTAGGGTTTTTGAGAGGTTTGTGTGGGAGTTAATGCTTCAATTGGTTCCTTTATATAGAAAGAAAACAAAGTTTGATGGGTCATGGGTGCTTTCATTTAACTAGTTTTTTTTTGTAAGGAATATATTTATTTCTATAAATGTTTGACTTGATGATTGAGGAAACAAGAGGACGCACGAAACGCGCTTAAGGCATATTCAAATATGCATGTAACTAATGACTAATTCATGGTATGAGAGGGTGTCTGAGTCGAAAAACTTTGGGTTAGTGTGGAGCACTAATCAGTAGTACCCCAACTCAATTAAGGAATCATGTTAGATTTGTTTAATTATCGTGTCATGTTCAAACTAACCCCAAAAAACCTAGCAGAAAAAAAATTTAAAACTAAGACTTTAATAGTTTTCAACCAAACTGAATGTCATAGTTTCCATTATTACACATAGTATAAGAACAAGTAAAATAAACCCTATTATTTTACAAGGATTCATGTTAACACTTAATAAAAACAAAATTTTGGCATTTCTAACAAACAAGACAAATTAACATGTTAATCATGTGCTTTTAGATTATTCGGGTTTGATATTAACTTGACTTATTTATTATTCGCATTAGTAAGTCGTGTCTTTCTTGCCTTCATGTCGAGATATAATCTTACATTACCCGTTAATTTCAAATCATGTTAACCTCCTCCTATACTGCACAATTATTTTCTGAGATAGGCTTTAATAAAGCAAGCATGGACCATGTTGAATTTGATCTCCAGTCAAAGACTTGGCTCCTTAATGGCCTTAGCTTTTATGAGGTAGATAGCATCTACTATGCTTATTTATTAAATGTGAAACAGCTATCCCCATCAGTTAGATTAAGTCTACAACATATGGCATGCCTCATTTTGTTTGCCTTAGGTCAGGCTTTTTTTTTTCTTTTTTTGGGGGGGGTTGGCTTTTTTCTACCCATCTTATAGGCCATTGCTAACTTCTCATCCCATGAAAACCCAACCCCGCATCCGCTACATGAGACAGGAGTCTTATTCATTGAGTTGTCATACGAGTATCCAACATACATCGATCCGATGGATTGTCAAATGAGTATCCAACATACGTCGATCAGTAACTGGTGCGATTGTGATTATGTTGTGTGTACATATAAAACAGTACCGCTCTATTAGTCAAATAACCAACAATTCAATGCAAAACTACATGGTATATTTATCAAAAGTTGTTTTTTTTTCTTGAAAAATAAAATTTTATTTAAAAAAATGAGTTAGATATACAAATGAAGATTTTAAAATCCACCTTAAGTCTACACTGAGCATGCAGTCATACGAGTTGCTCACGACACACACTATTCCTAGTCAAAAAGTATAATTCATTCCCACAGTCCAAGAGACTACGTAGCATTCTCCCACATCTGAAAATGTTAACATATGTCAAAAATTGTTGCCTGTATTGAGGTGTACATCGTCATGTAACTTGGCCTTAAATATATTTTTTTTCTTGGACGGCAAATAAATTATTGAAGCAATTAACTTTGGTATATAGAGATGGGTAATTAAGGTCCTCTATTTTTTTAATTAATATTGATCCGCTTTTTCTATTTTATGCCTTTTAGAACTTGTTATTATATAGTAAGAACAACAACAAATTAGACAAATTAAGAACCTTTCAAAAGGCTTCTTAAACAAAATGATAGTCTAATACACGAGATTTTTGCAAAGTAAAAGGCTAAAAATTTTACTCAGTCCTGCGCATATCTACGCCATGCCTCAAAAATGGCCTCCCTTTAATGCCTATTGTACAAGTAAGCCAGCAAAACAATATTGATTAGGTTTATACTGGGGAAAGTTTCATTATTCATACCAATCATAGGACTGGGCCTTCACGGCTTGATACCCATGTTTTACAGCCCACGGAAATTCCATTATCAATGATTATTGAGTTGATCTTTCATTTCCATCTTTCAAAGAAGACAAAATGTGACCCGGAAATTTCTCGCAGTTGAAAAATAGATGTCATATTGCGCATAGCTATATTTTCATTCTTTATTAATAAAAGAATCAGTTGGGAAATTGGGGATGATGGTGTTGGTATGAACTCCATTTTTTGTAATTAAAATAGAACTACAAGTGGAATTGATCTCCTCATGATTGACATTCTTAATTGAATAACTCGGAGTTGACAATTTAATTAGCATATTGAGCCTGTTTAGAGTTGATTTTTTCGGGTGTAAAATAGAGATTTTAAAAGTGAAATAAAAAAGTCAGAGTTAAAAAAAACTCCGAGAACCAAAAATTGGTTTTTTCTTGGAAGCCCTTGAATAAACCCTATTTTTGAGTTTTTTATTAGTATTGATAAAAGCTACTTTTTGCCTAAAACTGATGGAAAAGCCGTCCCATAAGCTTGGTTCCAAATGGATTAGACTTCTTTTCCAATGGAACCAAAAAAAAAACTGAGGTTTTCGACCAGCTGGAAACAGGCCCATCAGAGTAATCTAAAAAATGTCTGTTATTGATGATTAAACAAATTATTAATTCCAACAATCCATTACTAAACTATTTCAAAGATTTGTCATTCTTCCAGTTGCTATCTGAATCAAAACATTCCAAGCTTTGACGTCTATATCATTTGCGTATACATTTTATTCCCAGCAACAAAACAAGTTTATTGTGGACCCGCCAGGGAAAAATCTGGAAAGAAAAGCAATCAAGAACAATAAACCCGAAATTTACGTACCCTAATCACATATTCGTAGCAAGAAAGTTACTTTTTAAGTTATGGGTTCCATGTTTGAGTTGTAATCAATTTGGGGTATGTCTTCTTCTCATATACATCAAATATTAAGCTTTTCCACTAAAATTTTATTAGAGCTGTCAATCAAGTCGTGTTGTGTCATCTTAGTAGCGTGTCATTGTGGTTTGTACCGTATTTGTGTTAATAAGCAACTACTTAATTCTAACATAATTAAGATAAAAAGTACTCATTTTCTTCTTATATTCCTGCAAAATGGGTTTTATATGTTTAATACTGACCTTTTTATTATTCGTTTAATGAGTTTTGTAATTCTTGGGTTCATGTCATGTCAAGTCTGTGGCGGGTTTGTATCAATAATAGATAAAATTAATACCCCAAATTTTTACCTTCCCTAAAACCTGGGTTTGAGACACTGAGCATGTTTGATATGTTTTTTGGGATTGGTTTGTCTAAACCCGGGTTTGATCCAAAGATGAGATTCAAAGATGTGATTCAACTTTCAATGCTGTCTATACTCATGTTTGGTATGCGCAGGGATATATGATTATTATGATAATATATTTGTATATAAATGATTGTTTTACCCTAAACCAATTTGTATATATGGAGGTATAAATGTCATTTGTATGTTAAACCCCTTAACCCCCGTATGAAACTCACCCCCCCTTGGGTTTCATGAAACCTAAGTATGTGAGTTTTATGACCGGATCAGGATTCAAATCATATCCCTTCTTCATGGTTGTCAAACATAGTTTTAATAGAGTTTATACCCCTTTTCAAACCCCCATACCAAATAAGTCCCTAGGGTTTCGAACCTACCCAAGTAAATTTCGAAAAGATGTTATTTGTACCTAATTGGTGAACCTGACTCTTTACTTCTATTGATTGAAAACTTGGTCTCATCAAATATTAAAACTCACAACTGATCTAGTGAACGTAATAAATTAGATTGTCAAATTAACTTCAAGTATTCTTCTTTCTGCTAGTACTGTCAACCCATTGGAAGCAACTGCAAGTCTACAAGGCCGGCCGTTTAATTACATTGCCAATTGCAATTTATAATTAATAATAATCTAGGCGTGGACCAAGCTGCAATATTTCTTAAAATAAGAACAGGCAGGCGTGAGAGAAGTTGTAGATTAATTATCACTTTTAAAAAATTAAAGTTGTTACAGTTTTCATTCCGTGCATGTAAAAAAATACTAAATCATAGGATCGTTTGGAGTTAATTTGTTTGGGTGTGAAATAGAGGTTTTGAAAAGTGAAATAAAAAAAAATCAGAGTTAAAAAGTACTTGAAATTGGTTGAAATATTTCCGAAAAAACTGAATTTTTCTTGAAAGTCCTAGGATAAACCTCATTTTTTCAGTTTTTTCTTAGTACTGATAAAAACTGTTTTTGCCCAAAAAACTGATAGAAAGTCACTCAATAAACTCGGGTCCAAACGAACCAGACTTGTTTTCCTCTGAAACTAGAAAAAACTTAAGTTTTCAGTCAACTCCAAACAAATCTATAACTAACACAAACACACACATATTTATATGTAATGCAATTCTTTTGAGAATGTGAGATTCTTTCACTGAATAATATACATAGAGATTGCAACAAGCAACCAATTTTTAATTGGGAATTAATTATTTGTAGCTATCCATAAGTTGGGTAGACTTTGTGATTGCCATTGCTGGCTAGGGTTTAATAAAAGGAACATGTTTATCTGATAGACTTGGTCATGCTAGAACTATAAGAAAAGTAGGAAAGGGAATGCCTGATCTCATGCAATTTTTTGCAATTTTACAAATAGATCACATATTGTGTATTAGTGAGGAGTCTACATATAAATAATAAATTTCACTTGAATAACGATAAGTAATTTACCATAATAACGATAAATAATTTACCACTAAAGAAAAATAAGCAAATGCATGCGTTAAGGGAATTCTTTCAGATAAATGGAAAATTACGTCGGTTTTTGATTTGCAAAATAAAGCCTATGAGCTCTCTCTGTTGTGGCAGGGATCTCTCCACACCAAGGAAGTGAACCACAATGGATTGAAACCCTCCTTTTCCTTTATTTAGTGAGATTGTATCTCTTACTTGAGAAATTGTGGTCGACCCCGACTACACGTTCCTCAAAATTGAGACTTGGCTACAAGGAAGGATGGCTATTCACTCGCTTCGGCCGCCCTCCTAACCTAGTTTATTGTCTTGCGAATTCCCAAGTGATCCCATCAATAACACATCTCTCTTCTCTCTCTCCCTCTCTCTCACTATTTTTGGTTGTATGTTTTTCTTCTCGTCTGTTTTTTAAGTTAGAAAAATGAAAGAAAAAATCAGATAGATGTAACATGATCCAAGTATAAATGTTGGCAATAATTAATAAGTACTAGTCGTTAGGATATTCACCACCATTGACTCAGCAAGAGAATGATAAAAGTGTTGAGCCAAAAACTACGAGATTGCGGACGGAACATGCTCGTAACTAATTTTAAGCCCATCCCTTTTTAGATAGCATACTCGAGCAGAGGAAATTAACCTGAGTAATGACATTTGGAAGCGTAAAAATACACAGTCTAAGTCACCTTGGCACATGATTTTTAATCATGTGACCTGTTCTTAATGTGACAAAGTAGGAGTGAAATTTTTTCTAATGAACATTTTTTTTTCTTATCAAATCATCTTTCATGAGTTCAAGTGGGACCTATTTTATGTAAATGGGTCTCTTAGGCTCCGTTTGGTAACGTTTAAGTTTTTCGTTTTTCGTTTTTATTTTGATATTTAGAGAAAACAAGAAAACAAAATTTGTTTGGTAACCGTTTATGTTTTTCGTTTCTGTCATCATTTGATAAACGATGGGCGATTTTCAAAAACAAAAAAAAAAATCGTTTTTGGTTTCTGTTTTTCGTTTTTGACAAACGAAAAATAGGAATGTTACCAAACGGGTCCTTATTAATACAGGATAAGTGATTTATAAAAATTAAAAAAAAAAGATAGAAAATGTGCGTTGAATGAGATCTTGGTCCGATAAGGTTAGTCTATGGAGGTGACGTGATTGCTTCAATGTCCAAGGCAAACTAATAAGGGCTTGTTTGGTATAGTTTTGGGAGGAGTTTGGATTGGATTGTTCAAACCAGGGTTTAACTCAAAGATGAGATTCAATATTCAATGTTATTCGTACTCATGTTTGGTATGCGCAAGGGTACATGATTATTATGATAATATATTTGTATATAAATGACTATTTTGCCCCTTAACCAATTTGTATATATGAGGTATATAGGATATATAGAGGTATAAATGTCATTTGTATGTTAAACCCCCAAACCCACATAAAACTCACCCCCTCCTTGGGTTTCATGAAACCCAAGTATGAGGATTTCATGAAACCCAAGCACGAGGGTTTCATGACCAAACCGGGTTTGAAATCCTATTCATACTTATCAAACATGAGTTTAAGGGGGTTTACTCCCCAACTCATATTCCCAAACCCCCAAACTCACATATCAAACAAGCCCTAACTGTTTCATATTTTGGTTTGATTTGACATTAAAAACAACTAGTTCGTTAACTGTAATGGCCAATGGTTCACGCAATTTGGACATTGATGGTTACACGTTTACTACAATTGTTAGGCCCACAATAATTACACTTATTGTGTTTTTTGCATTAAATAATCTATGTTAAAGTCATGAAATTAATTTAGCATACTCATAAATCTAATGGCCGGACTTCATTAGAAATGTCTATCCAGTTGCCAAGTCAATTAATTTAGTAAAGCTTTTCGGATGTCAATAACAAGATATGTCTATTAATCGTGTCGTGTTCTAGTTAACATGCATAATCATAAATAAGAAATTGAGAATTCTGACTCATTTATTTCTCGGCCAAAATTTATCATTTATCTGATTCTAGCAAACGAAAACAACCACAAAACCTCCTTGTTTCTTAAAAATTAGTACATCATCTATTACAATATACATAGTCGAATATTATTTAGACCGATTTGAGGAGACATCTACGTCGAATACTTATTCAATCATACATGTTATTGGTCATATTATTTCTTATAATTTGTGTCAAAAAATGATTAATGAAGACTTTAGTCTCATACCAAGCAGCTATTGAATGAAGTGTGACACGCAGAGAAAGTTTGTGATTGATTCGTGATTATCCATTAAGGATTTGACTTGTGGTTAGGCATATTATCATTAAGACACACAGTAGCCATCAAGCAGCTGACTTCTGACTTAATATATTTTAAAATTGTTTCATGAACTTAATTTAGCATCATCATAGTGACCCTAACCTTTTTTTTTTGTTTTTGGATAAAAAAAAAGAGAGAGAGAACATATTTATAATTAAAAAATTGGTAAGACTTTAGATCCGTTGTTCAAATACAGCCAGGCCCTTTCTATTTTTTTGCTACTGTAAAAAGCATATACAATACACAAGACTCTTATTATTATAAAGTCTGAAGAAGGTTAGATGTATGCAATTTTATTCATGTAAGTAGAGTGACTATTTTTACGATTCGAACCCGTAACCTTCATGTTATAATAGAACAACTTGTATTTAGTATTAATAGAGGGACTTTTTTCGAACAGGAGTAACTGATGATGCAAGAAACTAGATGTATGAGTAAAGGGACGGCTGAACAATTCTTCTAGGCCATTGACTGGTCGATATTAGCATGCGTATATGTGTATAATAATTATAGTAAAAACACGAAGAATTAAATAGTTCACTCATCTAAAAAACTGGATTAGTCTACTTTAACAGAGTCTCATGCTCCTTGATTATCTATTAGTAGGAAGTAGAAGACGGTGATTGGTCTTAGTGAATATAGTAGCTACCTCTCTTTTGCTTGGACGGCAAATGGTTGCTTGTATACTTCTAATCTAGATTGGTTCGTCGCCAAGATTAGGTGATCTCTTGTTTATTAGAATTATATAAGAAAATATTTAATTGTTAGAAATTATATTATTTAAGTGTGATGTGAGCTTTGATGACGTGATATTGGTGATTCCCTATCTGGATTAGACTTTGTCAAGTAAATCTCCATCATGTCCTTCCCTAGGCTTGATGGACACTCTGGAGTATTCTTTTGGGCTTTTATCTTTGATGGGCCGACCTGGCCTTGGCTTCAAATGAGCCCTTCTGATGGCTGAGTTGGGCTAATCTCTGAATCTCTTTCCTTCGGTTATTCTGGAATGCCCAGTCTCTTTTGAGCTGGGCTCAAACTGATTCTAACAGATGTATCATTAACATTTACATCAATAAAAATGGTGGGTGAGGGTGCGGGGTGTAGGCGTGACCCAAATACTTGTAGGGTCGGTGATAGTTAAGAGTGCAAATTGTACCGTGTCAGGTTGTATTTGTGTTGTATTATTTCGGTTTCGTGTTGAACATTAGTTAATTTTAACTCAGCTTGTTTAACTAATGGTATCGTGTTGACCTATTTATTTTCGTATCGTGTTCATATTGACTCATATAATCCATGAATAAAAAAATTAACTCGCAAATTTATGTCTAAAATTTCATTATCACTTAATTGAATCTATGCTCATATTTTTTGTATAAACTAAAAATTTAACTTAATAAATATAATAAAATTTTAATATTTTATTCTTATAATATTACTTAAACGTATTAATAGTATTGTTTGTGTTTAACATTAACTCAATTCATTTATTATTCATGTTAACAAGTCGTGTCATATATAACTTCATCTCAATAAATAGTCAATCTTAACTCGTTAATTATACCGAGTGAACTGACAGGGATTAGGGAGGGGATGGGTCTATACTCTACTAGCAAGATTGATTCGTGTTTCTTATTAAGACTAGTTGATGCATACATGCGTTGCATGTGGATTATGATTAGTATGATGTATTGCATTGTTTTTTAAGATAAGCAGTGATTTAAAAGTATTCAAATATCTTACTATTTACAAGTTTTTATTTTACTTATTTTTTAAATATATGTGAACTTTTTTTATTGTATTCAAGTGCATTGTATGTGGATCGTTTTCAATATCAAATATATTATTGCTATAAAGATTATGAAAAACGTCAACACCTAAGATAAATCATTTAGCATTTAAAAGATATCTCGACTCTTTTTTTGTTGTCAAATAAATCAATCCTACAGTAGTGTAGTGGTCTTGTGGCACCCAAAATCTGTAGGCAACATGTATCTACCATATTATCTGCCACAAAAAATGATAGGGTGACATAATATACAGTTCCACCATTGCATGATCATATGACCATACAATTGGTTTATTTATTTTTCATATCCCCATCTTCTTATCATCATGTTTAAGATTAATTGATGCACCTTTTGTGACAAAATCAAGAACACCTGTCTATTGTTGTCCCTACCCGAATAATTCATCATACACATAATTTTCTTTGTTTTGGTGATGCTGTTAAAGAGTGCATGCATGCATCATTCTATCATTTTTAGAAGTTAGCAACCTTTAGAAACTTTAAGAAATAGCGTAATTGGATTTCAAAAAATTAAAAGACAAAAAAAAGTGATAAAACTAAACTCCCTACAATGTTGAGTTTACTTAGAAAATTGTAAACTTACGTTTAACAATCATCACGAGCAACACATATAACAATAATGGATGGAACCAAGTTTAATTAACCCGACTTTCCTGTTTGGAGGTTATCTTATCTTCTTCTCATAAAAAATGGTGAAAACTCATAAGCTGACCAATGAATATCTTACAATCAAAAGGTAGCTATCAGACATCATCTTTGAGGTTAATTTATATTTTTGTGCGTCCATCGTGTATCAACAAAGACAACTCCTCATGAAAGCATTTGATCATACTCAAACAAATAGAATTAAAATGGCATAGAAAACCGTACAAAATAATTTTGGTAAACTCTGAAACTCAAATTCTATTGAGCAAGATTAAGGTTTTTATCGGCATTAGTTGGTCATTGCTACAATTTGGATACATTATTATTTCTTAGAATTCAATCATTTTAAGTACTATAACCAATCAAAAATAATGCTCAAATGATAACATTACTCTCCTATTTCCTGTGGAAATTAAATAATGTTATTTTCAATCTTTTTCCTCACTATAACAATATTATCTTAATAATCAAACATCCCTCATAATCTTTTTCTCCTCCCCCCCTCCCTCCCCCTCTCCCCCTAACCCAAATTAGACGAGAAAAAATATTAAATTTTTGTTCTCTCCAATCTGACTATGTGATGCTTTATTCCACTCAAGAAAATTGGTTTTTACTTTTGAGTCTGTCTTCAAGTAGTTTAATGCATATAATAATGGTAAAATATAGAATTTCTACTCTCCAAATTTTAATACAATTTTTATTTTATGAATATAATCCCATGCATGAAAGACAAAGCCCAATTTGGATCAAAACCTCAACCCATTTTAATCATTGCTTTGGATAAGATAACCAAAAGTAACCCCCCATGGACGAAGCAAAAATAATAATTTGTGTCATCAAATTGATAGCGTGTTCTAATTAAATATTGAGTTTATTATCAATTCAATGAGAACAATTGACTAAATGAATAAATTAGATCATATCTAAATAGCATTTGCATAAACAAAACGTTAGAAAAGAGATGAGGTGGTTTCAATTTTCATACCTTAGGATATCTTCACCAGACCCAAATCTATGACGAACAATAGTAGGCATATCTCTCAAAATCAGTAGCATGCTAGAGGGAACCGTTTAGAAATAGCAATTCAAGAGCCTAAATAAACAGACTCGAGACAATGTGCTCATTTGTCGCAAGGTACACACTAAACCTCTTCGCATGAGCCGTAACAATGATCTCATAGTAAGAGCTCAAACCATCGGCACAATCCGTAATTGTATTGACGGTGCTCCATTTTGTGCTGTCGATAATCTGATTGAACACAGACGATTCCTTTCCTCGGTCGAAATTTCTACAGAAATACGTTGTTCTTACGAGAAACTTCCCTCCTTTGATCACTGAAAAAATGTAGCAATATTTCAAAGTAGAAGAAATTGGAAAAGTAATTTAATGTGGATACTATTGGTAGTAGACCTGATTGGTTTTCAGCCGATATGAAGCCCTCGTTCGTGATGTACTTTAGGATACCTTCTTCTATATCAACCACCACTCAAAATCAAGTATATTACTTCCTAGAATTTGCACAAGCAGTCTAACGCCATGGGTATTGTGAATTAATATTTAACATTCTTCCATGAGGTACTGAACAATGTTATTTGAATGCAATAGGCCCACCTTAAATCTTGATGTTATTTGCATTTGAATGCAAATAGACGGGGAGAGCAAAAGTCATTGCTGTTTCAAGTTCTATCTATGAAATAATGGTTGAATCCAATCCTAGAATTTGTAGTATCATCAGAGTATTGATTGTTATATTAAAAACCAAAATTTGGAGTGTCACCTTTAGTAGGAGGATTGAAATGACTTTATTGAATTTTTAGAGAGTGAAAAAAATAAAATAAAAGTTTTTCATCTTAGTTGATTTTTAGAAATAGTATAGATAATTCAAGCATATGAAGCGGCCAAAACAAGTGAAACAACTCATATAATGAGAATAGTATTGTCTTTACATATTCAACCAAGAAATGGAAAGACTTGAAAATACCACAAGAAATTGCATCTATATCTCTATCATTGATTATATGGGAAAAAATAAAAAATAATACTTAAAGAGATGGTCCTTAACTTTCCGAAAGTTATGTATCTGGGCAATTTTTTTTGGTTCTATACACAACATTAATTTGAAAATATAAATAGAGAAGGGTAGCCTCAGCATTAGCTATTTTATTAAGGATATTATATTCATACAATTTTTTTTTCACTTTTGTTGATATTTTATAGTAGTATAGATTTTGGAGTAGTACAGTATAATATAGATAACATATAACAAAGCAGAGAAAAGACAGTGAAGATGATCAAAGTATATGTGTTTTTTTAATCAACTGAGAGATTTATTTATTGTGGGAGACAATGAGTTATAAACATTTTAGAGGTAATTAAAAAAATTAAATATAATTAGTTTCATACTAAAGGAAAACCAAAAGACATTGGGGATATGATTGACTTTATATTAATAGTTAAGGGTAAAAATAAAATATAAATATTTTTTAAGTATTCCCACTTTTTAAAGTAGTATAGATTTTGGTGAATGTGATTGGTTAATTAAGCAACCATCAGTCTTAATGTTTCTTGCATATAGGGGTGTTAATGGACCGAATTTGAATCCGTTTAACTCGATGCGAACCAATATTTTTATTCGTTTATCCAACGGTAGTAAGTTGGTCTGGTCTCTTGACCAACCTTCACCTCCTTCAGTGACCAAGTTGAAGCCTTCAACAGTCTTCGACCTATCATATTTCTTTTTCAAGGTTGAATTTATTCAATTGAAACTAATATTATGCAGTCCTTCTCTTATTAAAGAGAGAGCGAAGACTTAATCTATTTAAATATCTTAAATTGGATATGAATATAAATATATACAAATTTGATAAGATAAAAATTTGATTCAATTAATGTATATATAATATATATGTTGGCCTTTGTTATATATAATATGTATACTATCAATAATCTCGTGCCTGAAAATACTCTGTAATGTTAAAAATCGAACCTTATTCTTGCAATGTTTATATTTTAAATAACAATTTTTTTCTTTAATTATGTAATTTAAAATTAAAGTGAAAAGAGAAAAAAAATAGAAGGTAAGTTAAAGAGAAGAGATAAATAGGTGTATGCATTAATGAAACTATTTGATATTGAAAAGGGTGTAAGTTGAGTAATTGGTATTTACTTTTTGTTTATCCACTATGTTCTTATCTTTTGAGTTCTTCCCCAGCTAGTCTAGTTGTCTGAAGTCGATGGTGCATTTGATAAACTCTTTCGGTATTCATCTTCAAAGCCCGGTCAGATGCTTTAATCTTTCATTCATATTATGTGTCAATATCTTTTTCCATGTCTATTTTGCGAGTTTGAATGTTTTACCAGTCTCCCACTTGCCTGACATTAAGGGTAATGCAGAGAAAATAATATTCTTTAGAGAAAAAAAATTAGGATAAATTTGTACCATGGATCAATCTTATCGAATATGGATTTAGTCTTAGGATATTCTTGTAATAATGAATCCGTCATGCAAATAGACAGATTAAAAAATATGAAATTTGAGCGTCCAAAAAATATGATTGTTAACCTGTCATGTAAAAATTTGAATCCCAACAAATAGATGTCTACACAAGGCTTATATGTGATCAATTGAAAATGACATGATCTGATTATATATGATTATAAATAAATCGAATATAAGTTAAATAAATTTAGACACAATAAAATTTAATAAAAACATAAATTCCACACGACACAACATATATATGTACTAGTCATAACCCGTGCTTGAAGGCACGATAAAATATAAAATTTGAACGTCCAAAAAATTAATCCCACTATATTAATTTTTTTCAAAATATATTAGTTACAAATTAATCAAATATTAAATAATTAAACATATAATAAAAACGAATGATGTGACGTTTTTAGGGAGAAAATATATAAATAATTACACATGTGATAGAAATGAGTGATGTAACTTGACGTTTGAGTTTGACAGAGGGATGATGGGTGAGGTAAGTGATTGGTGATGATTTTGAGAGAAAAAATATGACTGAGATAAAATTCAAAGGATGAGTTGTTTTATTATAGGAAAATGCTATTTGGACCTAAAAATCTGACATAATTTGTTGACCTAATGACGTGATTTTATTGAAATCATTGGATTAACACTAAGTTCCAATGTTTGATGGAGCCCACAGTCAATCCAAATACTATAGTGAATTAGGTCAGTTAGTAAATTAGGTCTCAATAGTATTGCTCTTTATTAAATAGTTATACTAGTTATTGTCTGTGCTTGAAAGTACAATGTAATAAAAAATGGTAAACAATAAACATATTTATATTCATATCCAAAATCAAATCACAAATATAGAGAAGAGATTAAAGAAATTTAAGCATCGGTTTGTAGTAGAGGTGAGAAGTGGTAGGCGACAGTGGTAATGGGAGAAGACGGTGATGGTTGTGGTGGGTGGCAAAGACCGTGGTGACGGTGAGGGCGACAACGATGGTGG
>CM042189.1:3180683-3207621 GCA_023539305.1 Ilex asprella
ATATATATATATATATATATATGTGTGTGTGTGTGTGTGTGTGTGTGTGTGTGTGTGTGGCCTTGGTTTTCTCCTTATGGTTCCTTAGGTAGACCACCAGACTTTACATCTGTGTTTCATGATTATCTAGAATATGCTGCCTATATTAAATAAGTGCTTGACATTTCTATCTTCTTTTCTTACTTTATTTTTTCTGTAATTCAAAATTCATGGCATTGTGTACACAAATTCAACATTAAGGACAAGCTTTCATGTTAAACTTTCCAACTATGTAAAAGCACTTAAACACCCATAGAACTCTCGAAGGCCCGTTCAGGCCCGTCATGTTCGTGAGATGGAGCCTGACCTAGGGGTGGCCCAACCCAAAATATTTATCACCGAACCAGCCCGTACACGACCTTACCCAAACCACACACACTGTCTAATTAACAATAAAAGAGCTTTTATAATTCTTTCACCACCACTGAATGGACAGTGAAATACCGCATTAGTTAAAGTCTCACTTTCAATTCAATTGTTTTTATGGAATTTTTCGATGTAGCGAAGGAAGTGCCTTTTTTGAAGTCTAAACGGAGTCGATGAGCTTTCTCCTTAGCATAAGTAAAGAAAATGAAACTCTAATTATGTTCGACTTTGTAGAAGTAAAGATCCGGTCCTTAATTTTCTCCAATTTACGCCAATTAGTTCACTTGGGTGCTAACTTGCACTTTATACATAACTCGACAATAATTTAGTAAAAAAAAAAGGCGTACTCAGTGTACAAGACTTTTGTCATTGCGAAATTTGGAGAGAATTAAATGTACTTATTTTTATCCCTACAAGTAGAAAAACTATTTCTGTGATTCAAACTCGTGACTTTCAGATCATAATAGAACAAACTTACCGTTGTACTAAAGCCCGACCTTACCACAATAATTTATCAAATCAATAATTAGTTTTTTTTTTTTTGAACACCAATAATTAGTTAGATACAAGTAATATTAGTCGCCTAATTAGTGTTTGGGCTAGAACTGAGACTATGTCCACCCAACCCAAACGACCTAGACCCAAAACTATTTCTTGGGTTAATTTCAACAGACCAATTCCTTCAACCCAAGTACTGTTTCGCTAAGGTACCCATCTCTCTCCTCCTTACTCCTTCCATGGAAGGCCCATCTTCAATCTACCATGGTTTATGTGCAAGGTTGTGTTCAATTCGGTGGTGTTCAGTGATGGGAAAAGAAATTGTTTGAATCAGATTCAGACCAGTGATTAAGAATCGTAGCAAGTGCGATCCAGTGCGAGTATTTCCAACCGTAATAACAGAAATAACAACTCTCAGATCATAGCGAACGGAGACGAGCATTGCTGATCGGAAAAGCAAGACGAACTTAGGAGAAGAAGGAGGAGGGGCAACTGAAAAAAGGGTCGGGGTCAATCAGATCTGGGATGGCGGGGATGGGGAATTCGGGTGATGGTATGGTATGGTGATGGATCTGAATATGGAGGTGTTGCAGGAATCGGGTTGGGAGGAATTGAGGAAAGAGGCTCGCAAGGTCGAAGGCGATCTCGATGTCAAGCTCTCTTCCTATGCCAAGCTCGGCACTAGGTTCACCCAAGGTGGTTTGGTTCTCACTCAGTCTGTGTGTGTGTGTGTGTGTGTGTGTGTGTGTGTGTGTTTTAATCATTTGATCTTGGTATTAATCAAAATTACTGGTCTTATTGTTGAAATTGCCATTGCTTTATGACTTGTGATTATCAGGATTTGAACTATAGCTAATGAATTGAGGATTCATTTGTTTTTTGATTTCATTAATCAAAATCAGCTATATAATGGGTCCCTGCTAGTTGAGATTGTAAGTTAATAGAGTTTTGCTGAAGAAAGCTATAGGCAAACCTTGTATAATAAATTGAAGATCAATCAGAGCGAACCCATAATTTTCACACTTGCACAGGACACATTATGGTTATTAGGTTATATGAAGAATTGAAATTCAAGAAGAACATTGTGAATGTTGGAAAATCAGAGTAGGGTGTTATTTAAACTGGGATTTACAGGAGCATTAAAAAGATTTTAGGCTAATGATTTGGAGCTTTTGATAGTCCACATTCCACTGGGTGAAAATCCACCTTCTCCATTTAATCAGGAAATCAAAATTGCAAAGAAGCACACATTTGTAAAATTGGAAAAAAATTGTAAAATGGTACCAAGTGCTTGGTTAGAGAAGATGCACTATAGCCAAAATTTTGACCTTTTCATCCAGTCTAATGAGGGAGCTGTTTTGATGTGAAAAAGAAATTTTGCGGTAGAGTCAGGTTATTTTATTGTCATAACAACAGTCATGCATTAAATTGTTTTCCCTTTTGTATTGTCAAGGAAATATATTCAAGTTATGGTAGCAATACTGTGTTGTGTTACTGCATCAGGTACTATTACACTATTGTGGCAGCTTATTACGGTAGCAATACAGTATTAAGTCATATTTTCATCTTTTTATTGTTTTAAGTTTTTGATCTTATTTAGGTTTCTTCTTTTTGTTGTTGATCTATTTGTTTGAGGACTCCTTGTCCTCTCATATACTATTTTCCCTTCTTAATTAATAATATTCTATCAGAAAAATAAAATTATTTATATCACATATCAAGTTATTGTTCACACTATTATAGTGGTGAAAGAGTTTAGTTGCTTTTATCTTTTTAGGCTTGTGTGTGTTAGGTTCTAATTAGAAGTTGAGATTGACTTGATTTGAGGGCTAGTTTTTAATGTTACCTGTTAGTTTGAGGTTAATGCCTTTGGAAGGGTTTGCAATAATCTCCTTTGGAATTAGTGAATATAAACATAGTTGTTAGTATCGTACGATACGCGATACGTATCGTACGATACGTTACAATACAGGGCTAAAACGATACGGATCGTAGTTCTGTATCGTTTTTGCGCTGTATCATCCGATACATGATACGTTTTTACGATACGATACGTACGATACGTGCAAAGACTGTTTTTTTTTTTACGGAACGACGTCATTTTGGGCTAGGTAGACTAATTTTTTTTTAATTTTTTTTATGGAACGATGTCGTTTGGGGCTAGACAAGTACTCCAACAAACATGTGGTCTTAAACAGTGGAAGAAATGATGTTAATTTATATGCAAAGTTATTTTTTTTTTTTTTTGTATCAAAATTTCTAAATCTTGATTAATATTAATTTTTTAATTTATTTACAAAACCCAATGGTGTTTCAAGTTTGAATTAGTGAACTATGGTTGTGAACTTTGCATTATAATGTTAGTGGACTATGTTGATGACTTGAATAGTTGGTGGAGTATTAATAAAATGTTATGTTTTTATAAATATATAATTTTTTTCAAAGGTATATATATATTTTTATTATTTATTTAAAATTGCACCGTATCTTACGATACACGATACGATACACTATTTTTAAAAAACGATACGCCTTCCGATACACGATTTGATAACTATATAAACATGAATAACAACTCTAATCTCTTGTCTATTGACTGTGTTTCCATGTTTCTTTTTTCTCTTCTCTCTTTGCATATTTTCCTTTCATTTTCTCTCAGTTCTATTCTCCTAGGTGCTTTGCAGAAAAGACTACTTTATGGTATTTTAATTTAAACTACATTTAAGCAGTTAATGATGTCTCTAAACCCTCATTCCCTTCTTTGTTGCTTCAATTCACAACCATCATCAATTTTTAATGCACTGGACCAGCACCCCAATCCTTCCTCAACCTGCTGGAGTGTTGAAACATACGGCATGCCAAACTCTGTGCTCTCAACCATTTGCTCTAAAGCTCAAGTCTTGACTACAGTACACTGTAGGCATTTTTGTATTTCGTTCATGTTTTAACTTTTGTCCCCCATGCAGGCATGGATATCCAGTGTTTTGTAGGCTGCAACAGTAACATTTTGTAAATGTGCCACTCCTCCACCAACTCTACTTCCCAAGAAAAAAAGGAAGGAATAGAAAAGAAAAGGAAACACATGATTGAACAGCAAAGACGAGTAGATTCATCCTTTGATAGTTAATTTGTGGTCTAAGCTTTTTAGATACTGCTGAGCTATTACAACCACAGTAATCAGTTAGTAAGAAAATGTTGCAAGTTATTGATCATAATTGTTGTTTCACTGTTCCCATGTTGAGTAATTTGGCTTTGGGTGAATACTTTCTGATAATTAAATGACTGGGTTCAGGTTATGTGGATACTAGTTCACCAACTGTGGCGTCCAGTAGGTCATGGAAGTCTATGGAAATGGAGATTCAATCATTGCTTGAGAAGCTACTAGACATAAATGATGCCATGAGTCGATGTGCTGCCTCTGCTGCACCTACTACTTCAGTTACCCAAAAGCTGGCAAGGCATAGAGACATACTTCATGAATTTACCCAGGTTTTTTTCCCTTTTATGTTTTTTTTCTCTATTTCGCTTGTAAAACATTACTCAATATTACTCAGTTCACGTTGCCTCCCCTCCTCCATGCCCTCGCAACATTTGAACCTCCTAATAAGGGAGTAGGAAATGAAGAAAAAGGATATTCACAGATCCATGATTTCTTTTCTTCTATAATTTATACACTGAATTAACATAAATCACATAACGGTGCACACTTAGATCAAACATCTTAGCTGTTTACTAAAATTATTCCTTTCCAATTTCCTTTTTCTTGGGCAGTTTAGAGCTGTACAGAGTTTCCAACCATTTGTTTATAGAACTTGTCATGTTTTCTGAACATATATCGCTTATTAGATTTTTCAGAATAGGGGAGTAAAGTAGTGTTTAGAGCAACTTGTTTCAGTGAAAGTCTATCTCACGGATAGAATTTGCAGGATGAACCTTCAAGGAACACTTGATGTTTAGTGAGTGTACATTTAATAGTACTTTGAATCGAAAAGTGCATCTCTCTCTTTCACTCTTTCTACTAATCTTATACAGTCATCCAGTCATATACACTGTATTACCACAGTGGGTGACTTGTTCTAGTTCTTTCAACATTCTGATTGAATAGTATGACACGAAGGGCATGATTTCTAGGATTCCCACTGTGCTTGTAGGCTCTGTGCATCATCTTTTTTGATCTAACCTGATTCATTCCTCCAGGAATTTAGACGAACCAAGGGGAACATAAACTCATTGAGGGAACATGCAGAGCTTCTCACTTCTGTAAGAGAAGATATTGGTGAGTATAAGGTGAGCAAGACTCATGTCAAGTGTATATAATATATATATATATATATATATAGATATTCATTTCAATCTTTCTTATTTTTTAATGCTATTCTATGCATTTATGCAGGCCTCTGGAAGTATGTCTCCAAGAATGCAGTTACTTCGGGAGAGAGCTGCCATACATGGAAGCATAGCTCAAGTAAAACTGAACTTGCTTTTTGATAGCATATCTCTGTTCCATATTCTTTTGCAAAATATAGACCACAATGTCTTTTAATCATTTTTTTTATCATTCACTATGGCTTAGTTAAAAAAGCAGTCAACTCATGAAGCTATACAGTTGCTGCGGGGTGGCAACTGAACCCATAACCATGTTTCCCAATTGCGTGACATAATGCTAATAATATATGCAGATAGATGATGTGATTAGTCAAGCTCAAACAACAAGGGCAGCCTTGGGCTCCCAAAGGTCCTTGTTTGGTGATGTTCAAGGAAAAGTGAAGCTATTAAGTGACAAATTTCCTATTATTCGTGGTCTAATTGGTATTATTCTGAAGCCATTTCTGCTACTGCATTTCGTTCTTTTAACTTACTTCCCTGTCTGTCAGTCTGAGGAAAAAAATAAACTTGCTTCCCAGTAATAGTGTTTAATCAACTCACAGGTTCAATCCGAAGGAAGCGCTCGAGAGATACACTTATCCTATCTGCAGTCATCGCGGCGTGTACATTGTTTCTTATTATCTATTGGCTTTCGAAGTAAACAGATTTGATTTCTTGGCTTGGCAAAACAGAAAGATTATGCCGTCTAAGGAATTTCGCTTCTGCAATTTGCTTGAATGATCCAAGTTCGCATTTTTAAAAGTGCGTGTTACCCTTTTGCGGTGCCTGTGCCCAGTATTCGTTCTGTTCAAGCACTTGCACTGTCGGAGCTAATGCGATATTTTGCCTATGCCAGAGTTTTGCACAGAGAGAGAGAGAGAGAGAGACACCCAAATTCGTTGAAAGGAAACTCGCCTGTATTATGTTTCTGTCTTGGAAGTGTAACAATTCCATTAGCAAGTTTTGGAAATTACTGCCTTGAGGGTCAATCAAAGAAAATTATCCTGGCCCGAGCTGACCATAGGCCTCAGCAAAAAGCCCAAACCTAAAGTCCAATGGGTGTTCAAAGCATGGCAGCCCAATGGGCTAACAGGCCACTGGCTTGTACACGTGGCAGCTGTGGATAGCCTGCTAGGCCGGCAGGTAGGGCTTAAGCTGAATTTTTGGGTTGAGGCCCAACAGGCTGGCCCGTTAATCAAACCATTAGCGCAACCAATTATAACATTACAGTTATAACCCCTAACAAAAATTACACAACTCTCCCTCACCTAATTACACAACTCTCCCCTCATCAATTCTATCTCTCTTCACCACAATTTAATCACTTGAAGCTCATTTTTTATTTTTTGTATCTAACTTGTTTTTCATAACTTTCTAATTCGGAGAAGTTAGAGTTCGAACATTGGATACAAGTTGTTAGAGTACCCACACTCAATTAATATGAAATTTTTTTTTGTTAATTTATTTTTTCATATTATTCTTTATTAATTTATGTCATTTTGAAATTTTTACATAAATTTTTTTTTGTTGAAAAAGCTGGCTTAAGGCCCAAAAAGTGGGCCATAAAGCTTGATCCATTTTTAGCCCACATTTTGGCCCAATAGGCTAGCCGTGGCCTGGCTTAGGGCTTAAATTTTTTCCATAGGCAAGCCTAATCCAGCCTGTTGACCAGTCCAAACCCAAAGGACCAACCAACAGGCAGGTTATGGACAACAAAATTATGGGCAGCCCGGCCCATTTCCAAGGCCCAGCTGACCATGGACTACCATTAGAAGAATGTTACAGGTACTTGATTTTGAAATCTAATCAATTAATTGAATGTAGCCATTGAATTATTGTGAGTTGTAACATCAGATGGAGCCCATTTTTAATTCAACAACAGTAATTAATTAATTTCCCAAATTAAGTCTAAATAAGATTTTTCCTATTATAATTGTTGCCCCAAAAATCTGGTTTGTTGCAATGACCAACATATAGATACCCTGAATGCAAGAGGGTAAGAAGTTTTTGTTTGCCAGAAAACACTAAACCAACAATTTTAGTCAGCCTAAGAAGAGAATGCATGTGTTGATACCAACAAAAATGCACTTCTATACTAATCCAAACCATCAACATCAACAAATACCGCAGGACAGATTGTAGGGAGGTCGCATGGCCCAGCCTAGAAAGTTCAACCCATTAGCTAAGAATAGGGCTGATAATCGAACCGGGCTACTTGAGTTTAACTCATTTTCAGCTGTATTGCACTGCCGCATAAACAATGGATTTGCTAGGATGAATGAACAACCTTTTCTAGAAAGAATAGTGAAGAGCCATGTGTTCAAGCTCGGTTATCAGTCCTAGCCAGAGGCATAGACCATGCGCCCCCCCCCCCCCCAAACAAAAAAAAAACCTCAAACAAACACATATATAAACGAAGTCACTGTTTCCATTTGTGATATATCTAAGGAGTGGAAGTCCCAGAAGAAATCCCCACACCCCCCTATTATCCTCCGCCTTGTAAGTATGTGAAAATTCCAAAATTTCACTGATGCATCTGAAATAGTGTCAGACTAGAGCAATTGTGTTTAGAGATTATGCTGCAGCACCCATTACTAAACACCAAAAAAGATAAATGTAGAAACAAAACAAAGTCTAAGGATACACAACCGTACAAGTTCAAGAAAAGGATGCTAAGAGTTGCTAATCAACAACCATGGCTTCTGAAATCCCATTAGCATCCTCCAACCCATGCTTATGTTCATCCATTGCTACTCTCATCTCCTCAACCAAACTTCTCTGTTCCTCCTCTATGGTGTTTTGTAACTCATCCACCTGCACAAAAAAGGTTCGAGGAAAAGAACAATAAACGCATTAATTGATTAGCTATAAAATACTATACATATTATTTCAGGATGCAAACTTCTCCAGAATTTAAAGAAAAAATTGGAGCCAATACCACACACCCAATTGCATCAGATCAAATCCACGATTCTTAGAAATGGAAGTAATCATTAATTTCGGTAATAGTCTCGTTCAGAAGGGACATTATAAGTGAGTAAAATGATGTCTACCATCATGATAAAAAAGGACCCACAACATGTCTTTTCTAATGCATAGTTATCCGTTAAAAAAAATCCCCTTGCCATAGGCTATCAGTGTTGGAGCTATATTTGAGGTACTAATTGGAGTAGAAGGCAGAGTTGACCAAGAGATGACACTCCCTTGGCTGTTTTGAATAATATCACTGGACACCTAACTTGCCAGGATTCCTTAGAGGAGCAAGCATCGAAGTTCAATCGAGGGGCGACAATGAGAAGCAGAGCTCTTAAGTCACACCCATTTAATCCCTGACATAGGAATAGTACCTATGAATATGCTAGCCTACACCAACCACAAAGTAAGATGGTTGATTCAAGTCCATCCCAAACCCCACAGTATAAGAGGGCCAACCATCCTCAATTGTTGCCATTTTAACTTGACCTAAATCATCCATCTGGCAACAGATAAGACATTCTAATGCTTCCCAGGTCATTTTACACAAGAAATATCTCCAACATAAGCTCAATCTTGACATTAAATAAAGATTTCCCACAAAAGGTAGGCTATATAGCTATAATAAACATTTGAGTCAATTTGAAGAAGACGTGATGGGGCTGCTAAAAAGTCCTAAAGTATCCCCAACAAAGCCTATATTCCTATCATTCGGGGTCGGCTATACAAAAGCTCTATCTGGATGTCAATTTAAGATTTTCAACAAATGGTATGTAAAGTACGCAATTCTGAGTCAATTTGGAGAAGACGTGTGATGACACTGCTAAAAAGTCCTAGCACTGATTTAAATATAATCTATCACCTATATTCAGAGGAGAATCAACTCTCAGTCCTAATCTATGGAGCACAGGCAGAGACTACGGAAAACACATTGTCGACAGGCAAAAATCCTGAAAAAGTAAGATATGCAAATGTTCAAGACATGACAACAAATAGATTTATTTTTCATAAATAATGATATTTAGCCAGTCCATATATGTATAAAGTTAAATAACGAACAAACTAAAATATATATCTATTGTGGAACATTAACTTCTAAAATTATGCACAATAATAGTTAGCAATCACCAAGTTGTACAGATAATGACAAAAATGCCCCCTCTATATAACCAAAAGTTCCATATCTGACTTTCACATTAAAAATAGCGAAGCCTTGTTCATTAATTTTATATTGGACCTTAATCTAAGTCATAACTCTACTGTTCTTCATGCTATGAGAAACTCATACTATAGCTTATGGGGTCTAGTGTCCAGAAGGCGTTGATCATATGTTGAAGATTATGATTTTATTTTCAAATAGGGACACAACCCAAAGAAGTCTAAAACATGTACGAGTAAGTGTCAGTGTATGAGATGTGTCACGGGACACATTTCCTTTTTGGAAGTTTTTTGCTTCTTAGGTTCTAATAATCTTGATAAAACAGTCGTTGGCTTGATGTAAGCCATGGGAGGTAATGCAACACTGAGTGATCAGAAAATGACTGCCCAAGACTTCTAAATCTGGCATAAAGACAGTACCATAGTTAACATAAGCAACAACCAAATTTGGTGGCATGGAGGTAGCTGACACTTATTTCCTAGTTGAATCAACTGGTTTGGAAATTTGAATCAAAACAATCAACAGTTTCACCCTGCATCGGTGCATAACTAATAGAACATCTAGACTGTTAGTGATTTGGAACCAATATTAGAACCAAGTCAACAAGAACCACTAGAACCAATATTAGTGATTTGGAAAAGTAAAAAAACTCAGAATGACAGAATATGGGGTTAAAATGAGAGAAAAAGAGCCCTCCTAACAAGAATCTGAATATTAGAAAATCAAAAAAGAAACAGAGGTAGAACAAGGAAAGCATTGATTACAGAGCCATTGTTGCTCTTGCTCTTATGCTTAAGTGTCAAGTCAGTTGATTCAATTTACCATGAAAACAACCAATAAGTTCTTGCCAACAATATTCCCCAATAAATTTGAAGTTGTAGAATAGTATGAATTTCACAAATGCCGATACATACCACATGCAACAGAAGAGCAAACTGCTTTTTGCGAAGCTCCAGCGTCCTCGAAGCACCAGTGTTTTCTGCCTCTAACATTGTAATCTCTTTTTCTAGCTCTGTTATAATCTTCTGTGTCTCTGATCTCGGTGGCTGCGTGGCAATTAAACTTGCAATTGCCTCACACTCCTCCTTGTGCTGCCTTTCAATTTTGCTCTCTTCAAGTTGTTTCTTTAGATCTTCTATATCAGTCTGCGCCTGAGAAATCTGTCGGTTTATCTCACCAATTAACTCGCCGAAATTTTCCTTCTCCCTGAGATTTGCGTCTATAACTGCTTTGCTCTTGAGGAGGGGGAGTTCGAAAGTTGTAAACTCCTGCAAGAAAGCTTTGGCAAGTCTTTCACAGTCACTATAGTTATCTGCATCCTTCTCAATCTCGAGAGCAAAGGAAGTAAACTTCTTCTGAAGTTTCTTCAAGGGAGGTTCACCCCTTGTAGTGGTTGTGCGGGTGAGAAGCCTATGTTTTATAATTATATCATCCTCAAGCGGACCAAAAGCATAGTGCGCAGCCATTGCCTCTGCCCTCCCACCAACTTTTCTACCTTTAACCAACATTTAGAATTGTTATCTCGCTCCTGCAATGAAGGCATGTGCCTATACATTAGGATAAATGCAACATTGGGACAGCTGATTGCATTTTAAAGCATGCAACCAAACCATCTAAACATACTACTACTTTATATGTTATAAATATTAACTAGAAATATAAAACTGGATGTGCAGTTTTCCCCTTCCTCCTTGCTAAGTAATAATTGGATCAGGTTATTTCCATGTGCATTTGGGTAAGTATATTTAGTCATTTACAAGTGAACCTATGTAATATTCGTTTGCTACCCAAAGTTAATTTGCCCCAAATGATGAAGAGAAAATATCTCAGGTGCTGAAAAACCTTCACGTTGTTCACAGGATCATATACATAGAGTTTGGCCACTTCACCAGAGGGAAACAACAGAAAGTTATCCCATCTGTTTCTCCTAAATCTATAAACCTGCAACGGTTTCAATCCTCTTCAAATTTTGTCAATTTCAGTCAACTTCAATTATCCACCCTTAAGTTCATTGCATCTCCTTGGTTTTAAGACCCATTAATAAGAGCTGATGAGTTTAAGAATAACTAATTAAACTTGCCCCAATTTGATTCAATGGAATATCAAATCAATAAAACCCCAAGAGCAATTACTTAGGCCTTGAAGCTCAAAACTCTCAGACATCTCATAGAAACTAAATTCAAGAAGCCAAAAACGACCTCTCTCCTCCCCAGTGTGGGTTGAGTTCTGCTCTAGAGTTATCATCCCAAACCTTTTCAGACTCCCTGAACCATAACCACTTCTTACCTCTTCCTCCTAACCACCACAGTTTCTTAACCACCCTTGTCCTACACTACACCCTCAATAAACAACCACCTTCAATCTTGTCCCAAATACCCACACCCAACCTACTTCAGGCTCTTCATCTACTGAAAGTGAGTCACGATATCACTCAAACCCATCTTTCGTTTACTCTAAAAAAACCCACAAGCACCACAATGGTTAAGCGAACTGGCTACCAAACTCCAAAAAACTCAAACAAATTCAAGCGCAATTTTCGTCTAAATATCGCCAATTATGTTCAATATTAGGCATAATTTCTCACCCAATTTAACAAAAAATTGCAAATTATACACATCAGATCTTACCCGGGAGGAGCCGAAGAGAAGAAGTCAGATATGTTCGGACAGGGTGGATCGGAGTCCCTCGGGGACGGAGAGAGGTAGGCGCAGAGACGAAGGGGACGGAGGGCTTCTCTCGAGAATACGAAATAGAAAAACTTCACCTACACCCCCTAGTATATTGCAATATTTTGAAAGATACGTTCATGCTTTCATCTCTAGTATACCCTCCGCAACAATCATTTTTCATACGTGACACCTATAAATGTGATTATTAGGATAGTTATCAGAATCGGATCGGACCAATTGTATAATAAAAATAAATTAAAAAATAAGTAAGCTAAAAGTAACCTAATATTTAAATTTCTATGCTAAAAAATAAATGAAATATGTCTAAAATTTAAAATAATAAGAAAAAAATTCAGTCACACCCTTTTTAGTTTAACATATCTTTAAAGACATTTCTTTTATTTTTTAAATTTTTATTGACCCCTCATGTCAGATTAAAAGTGTTAATTAGAATAAAATTTTATTAAATTATTCATTATATATTTTAAGAAAAACTTCATCCACATCCCTTATAGATAAACATATTTTCAATGAGATCTCCTCTATTTTTAATTTTTATATATATATTAAAATTTGGACAAATCAAAATTTGATTCGAGTTAATTAAAATTTATTTTTTAATTGTTAAAATTTGAGACAATTAAAATTCTATTTGACCCAATTAAAATTTTATTCGAGCCAACTAAAATTCATTTGTAATTAGCTCAAATTAAATTTAATCAACTCGCATTGAATTTTAATTGGTCTAAATTTTGATACATAAAAAATATAAATTTTAATTAACTCAAATTTTAATAAGCAAAATATAAATTTTAATCAACTTAAATCAAATTTTAATTGACATGAATTTTAATAAATAAAAAATATAAAGTTTAATCGACTGGAAGCGAGTTTTAATTAACATTAACAGCTCGGGTAGTGCTCAAATCGGATCGAATTATAATACGCAAAAAATAAATTTAATAGACTCGAATTTTAATATGTAAAAAAAATAAAATTTAATTATTTTGAATCGAATTTTAATCGAATCAAATTTTAATATTTTAAAAAATAAATTTTAATCAGCTCGAATTTTATATATATAAAAAAATTGTTTAGGGTATTTTAGATTTTTTTTTAGAAAAGTGGTTTAATGGCAGGGGATGGCAGTGATGTATAATATAAACTACAAGGGGCATCAATTATGTTTTGGATAATAAATGAGATATCCTTAAAAATACGATAAATTATAAGGGAAATGACTGAAATTTTCATGTGATCCACGAGTCTCGCTCGACTCAACTGAGCCATCTCCGAGTAATCTGAGTCATCACAAGTGAATTGGCAGCTGCTATTTTACAATATCACGATATAACTTAAATTTTTAGTGTTTAATTTCTTTCTCTGAGTATCTTATACATAGCTTTCAATATCATTCCACAAATGCAATGACCAATTAATGTATGTCAGTGTCCTCCGAATCGATGACATTCTGAGTAAGACCGATGTATCAAGGTATAGTTCTCTCGCTGCAATTTGTGGGATTAATGATCAAGTTCCTGGTTCAACAATTCTTTGTACCATGGGATCGTGATTCACATGTGAAATATGGCAACTGGTAGAGAGGTTGAGGCATGTGGGTTGGGGCTTACTGATGTGTCCAGTTTGAGCTCCATGCAAAAACTGACACAAGTTTTAGAGTTTGAGTTTAGTTTTAATAGAGAATTCAGCGGTTGTATCAAATGGCCACCGCCCGACATGGTACTACACAGGCGCAGGGGGACCATGGCCCTACTCACATTTTTGAAAAATACCCTTTAATTCTCTTTGGTTTTAATTTTTTTTTAAATGTTTTCCTTAGGGTTATAAACAACAAGACATGAGATATTTCAATTACTATATTTAAAAAAACTTAATGGTTTAACATTTAAAAAAAAATGGAGGACGTGAGTGAAAAATGAGCTAAAAAATGTCACTTATATCGTACAATAATATTATACTAATAAAAGAAAAAAAGATCAAGTTGAGTAATAAAACCAAATTCTAATCAAATTCTAGTTCTGTCTCTGACCACCGTCATCTAGTTGTTTGTGGGTTCGAATCTTATTTTCTCCCTACTCATGTAAATATATTCAAAAAGAGAAGTTTAGTTATAAAAAATTGTGAGGATAAACCAAAGAATCCATTAAATTTTATCAAAGAAATGACTTGAAACGGACTAGATTATTAATTACAATACAAATTCAATAAACATGATTTATACACCATATGATCTCGACACAACATTGATTAAATTATGTATGATTATAAAATATGTAAGATATGAATTTAAATATATTTTTAAATGATACAATTAAAATATCACATAACCCAACTCATTTCTGATTGACACATGTGGTCCTTATAGCATGTGCTTTGGTTTGGTACTCAGCGCAATATCTTTCAGTAAGTTCTGGACTGTTGTAACGTAACACACTCAACTCATACAGCAGACTCAGAAGATATTTTTTTTAAGGTATCTTCTGATAATATTTTTCAAACTGCTTTTTTTGCAGAAAACTTGGTTTTGTTTTAATAATAAAAAAAAAGATAAAGCATTTCCTTTGTAGAAAAATACTATTAAAAATCGGGATGACAAAAAAAAAATTCTCCTTAAAAATAAGAGCAATGTTATTGGGACCTAATTTGTTGACCTAATTCATTATGACTTTTGGATTGGCTGTGGGGGCCATCAAGCATTGGAACTTGGTATTGATCCAATGGTTCTACTGCAGCCACATCATTATGTCAACAAATTAGGTCAGTGTTTTAAGTCCAAATAGTATTACTCTAAAAATAAATAAATATATACAAAATATGAAAATTTTATACAAGACAGTTTTTATTAAATAAAATTAGATATAAAATACAAAAAGTGATATTCTATTAAGCATTGATATTTCGATCGGGGTGACATATCCTTATCTTATAGGTATTGGGTACCAATACTTGTCGGATGAATACGTATCAGATACTTTTCGTATATATCGAATAATTAATTAAATATTTATTATTATTGAATACTTGTTAGATATACTTCGGATATGCATATCTCAACAGTGAATCATTTCCCTTATACTTAGCAATAGGGATGTCCATAGGCCAGGCTGGGCTAGGCTGCAAATTTTTTTTAAGGCAGGACCTGGATAGTGTAGACTCAATTCCTTACCCAAGTGAGTTATTAAGCGGGTCGGGTCGAACTTTGGGTAGGGGTAGGCTACTTGCAGCCCAACCCTTCAGCCTATTGAGCGGGTTTGCTCGTCGACTTTTTTTATACACAATTTTATTTAAAAATGATGAATATTTTTGTAACTTAAAATTTGTGTAAGTTATATTTTTGAATCAAAAGTAAAGTTAAAATAGATAAAAATAAAATAATAAATAATTTTATTTTTGATTAGGAGATGAACTACATCCCATAAAATGAATACATCACAACTCGGTTGACATCTACTCAGTTATCTATTATTTGCATTACTCTATTTTTTAAAACTTGTATGCTTAATACATTATTTATAGTATCTAAAATTTTAAAACTTCAAATTCCAATATTAGAAGATTTATTTCAAAGTTTTAAATTTAATGGTTTTAAAATATATCTTTTTTTTCAAATGAAGGCTGGGCGAGTTGGCTCTTGGGCCAGAGTTTAACAGGTTTTTTTTGGGCGGGCTATTGGGCTAGATAATGAGTTTGGAGGTAAACTCAAGCTCTTTTTTTAAGGATATTGGGCTCGGACAAGCCAATTATCGGACCTATCAAATTTGAGACTTATTTTTTCGGGATCGAATAACGAGACCTGTGAGTGATCTTATCCATGGACAGCCCCTACTTAGCAACATGGGTGGTGTAATAACCATGATCATATGAATGAGGATTCCTTATTCCAACATGTTTGTTTGGATATGCATCACGGGTATCACAAGATTTATCAATTTTCTACAATTTATTTTTCTTGAATAATGAGTTTTTAAGATTTATGTCAAAGCAACTGAGTTTATTACAATTGACTGTTAAGTAAAATTTTGAGATTTTGAAGGATAACATATTTTCAGTTTTAGAATTACATAAAACATTAAATTCAAAACCACTATTAAGCAACCCCTATATGAGCAACATAAATCATTTTGGTTTGAAACGCATTTTTTCTCTTAATCCCTCATATCCTTGGTACCATAATAAAATCTTGTAATATATATATATATTCTATTTTTTAAAATTTTATCGTATTATCGTATTCGTATTGTATTGTATTATACACATATCTTTTATTCGTATATGTGTTTGCTAAGTGGCATTTTAAAAAAATAAATTATACGGCACTAAAAAAAATTTCAATGTCGTATTGAAAATCACAATTTTTAAAGATTAAGTTATATTTTTTAAATGTGAAGTTATAACGTTTTAGTACTAATATTTCTTTTAAAAGTTATAACTTTCATGATCAATCATAGTAGTTTGAGATCAATTATATCTTTTTGTAATTAAAATTTACATCTTTAAAAATTATAACAAACTTTTAAAAATTTATAATTTTTGATACAACACCAAATTCACTATCGGACTGGGGCAAATTTAGTATGCCTACACTGGAAGTTTAAAAACTTTTGGGACATAGGTGAATTTTTGAAACTTTCAAAAAAATTGCCTCACTAAAATTTTAATAAAGTATTGGCGGGGTTAGTGTTATTTTCAAACCTTTAAACCTAACTTTGGCAGCTCACTTCAGTGTTTGCGAGTATGTCTTTCGCCCTCACTTCTTTTCTTCCTTTAATTTCTTGAAAGTTTTGGAATATTCATCAATAAAGTACAATACAATTCAAATCTTAAAAGACAAACAAAATAATTTTTATTTTTTACAGTTGAGATTTTTTTAAATTTTATTTTAAAGTTAATTTAATGACTAATATTAATACCACAAATTTAATAGGAAAAAAAATTATTAAGGGTATGTTTTGGTTAACTTTTTAAAAGTGTTTCTAGAACTTTTAATTTTTCATAACTATTTTTTTTAATAAAAAGTAGTGTTTGGAACTGATCAACCACCATCACTACCACTATCCCCACCGCCCCACCACTACCACCATCACTATCGCCACCCACCACCACTACCATTGTCACAACCCCACAACCACCATCACCCACATAGTCGCACTATCACCATCAATATCGCCACCCTACCACCACCATTCCCCTACCACCACGCCACCACCACTGTTGCCACATTATTACCATTGTCACTGTCCCACCATCACTCTTATCACCGCCACCCCTACTGCCCTGTCACCACCATTGTCATTGTCACTCAAGGCTACTACCATCATAATTGGTCGTCATCCCTCATCACTTTTTTCCACCACCATTATCACTGCTCGCACTCCACTATAATCAGTGCTTAAATTTCTTTTTTCCTCCTCTATTTTTGTAATTTAATATTTGATGTAAATATAAATATGCTTATTATTGACTATTTTTTTATTATTCCGTGCCTTCAGACATGAAAAATAACTAATTCATCAATAAATCGACTTACTTGGTTGTTGGTATTAAGGTGTACAACATCAATCATGTCACCAAAACCACAAGAACAAGACTCAAGTAAAATAAAACAGTGGCTGATTTTTGCTAGTGTATCACTTTAATTTTAACACAAAATAAAGTATAAAAATAATTAAAAAATTTGCAGCACTGGATTACACAAATTCCACTCCAAAAACTTGTATATTTCAATTAAAAATTCAATACAATAAGACCCAAATACAAGGGAACTAGATCTGAAATTTCAACAACAAATACACACAAATATTGTTGATTTATGGATTATATTATTGTGGATTTATGGATTATATTTTAATTATGTGTAGTACATTATGTCATTCGTTACAAATTTAATGACAAACTATTAAATTTGAATCTAATTAAATAAATTTATTTTTTAATTAGCTAGGGATATATTTTCTTATAAGAAAATCAACACTGGAACAATCGCCTCTTAGTCAAGAAATAGATAATTTTTTGATGTGAAGTCTATTTTTTTTTTTTGGTACATCGTCATTTATATAAGTTGCACATCTAAATGACATT
Organism: Ilex asprella; assembly: GCA_023539305.1. Classification (NCBI taxonomy): domain Eukaryota; kingdom Viridiplantae; phylum Streptophyta; class Magnoliopsida; order Aquifoliales; family Aquifoliaceae; genus Ilex; species Ilex asprella. The sequence goes on from CM042189.1 coordinate 3,198,852, forward strand.
TTTTTTATGGAACTATACATAAAAAAAGTTTATTAATAATATACATTTTTATGAAAATAATGTTACATTTATATTTTAAATTTAAAAATTTTTAGATTAGCCTCCTTTAAACAAAATCCTAGCTCCACCTCGGACTGTTTTTATTGGGTAATCTGCCGTGGTTGATGGCTGCGCCGCATGAAAACAACAAAGAGAGCAAAGTTTTTCTTTGCATGCATGTCCTGCATGCGACGTGCCCCAGCTAGAGTAACTTATTACAGTACCAGAGGGGTGGGTGAGTGAGGCATCAATCTATCTATATAGATAGATAGGGCCTTCCTCATAGCTTCCTCAAAACTCGTAAGTCGTTTGTGTCACACAGAGCAATATGACAGAGATGCCAAAAACATGAATCTGTCTTCACACCTCTTTTAAGTATCACCTTTATCGATTTTCACTACACAGAGAGAGAGAGAGAGCATATACATGTTCCTATGGAACGAGAAGCTTACAGGCCTGTACAGAAGTAGCTATACAACACTGTAGATGCATGTACGTATGTTGACTTACCTGAATACTAATTCTGTAGCTTACCACATAAGCAGACACAACCACATTTTTTGTCTCATCTTTACTTACCCCCCCCCCCCCCAAAAAAAAGTGGGTTATTTCCACCTTTAAAATATTCATCCCCACTTTATTTACTATTTTCACTTAATTTTATATTCATTTTAGTGATTAGTCAACCCTAAATCTTGAATAACCACCTGCGCCATCAAACCCACCCAGCCCCCAAATCTCCACCACCCCACATCTACCATTGTCACCACCTAGGTGACGATAACATGGTAATGAAACAAATATTGGATGATGTTGATTACCAAAGGGTGAAGATTTACGAAAAATATAATGAATAAAGTAGAAAAGTTGAGATTTTATATTGTGGTCATGTGGCCGAAAACAGGGGCAATTAAGGTTGGTAATGAGTTGTTGAAGACTATGATTGATTCATCAACTTGATTGGTTCAATTAATAATAATTTATTATCTTATTTTTCATCTATTGGTTTAAACAATCGATTTTAAATTTTCTTACTAAAATTGAGGATATAATAGAGGGTGGAAAGAGGTTAGAAAACATATGTTTAATCATTTGTATTGGGATGAGCAAACAAAAAAATAATTTAAAGTGGGGTGGAAGTAGAAATAAAGTGGAAATGAATATTTTAGGGGTGGGAATAGCCACACTCAAAAAAAAAAAAAAATGGCTCATAAATTTCTAGTTCCACCCCATTAAAATTTTTGAAATCAAACTACTAAGTCTACCTTTCTTTTACCTACCCCATTTTAATTAAGTCTATCATATGCTATACACACTATTTGATAACAAGTTAACTTTCTACATAAGGATGTTAATCGAATCGAGTTTTATGAGCTTGAGTTTAAGCTTGACAAGTTTGTTTTTCTAAATGAGCCAAAATAATTGTTCAAGTTCGGTTTGTTTAGAACTCGAGTCAAGCCCGAATAATTTGACTATTTTACATATAAACGAGTCGAGCCTTTTAGGTTCATTTAGAAAAATAAGCCTAAAAAATTGTTTAAACTCAGCTCGTTTAAATACACAAGTCAAGCTCGAGCCAAATCTTATCTACGTCGAGCCCGAGTAGCTCGTATCGATAAACACCCCTACTTCTAGCTTCTCAAAACTAAAATTTCATTGATTATTTCCTCTCACACACCTCACACGAAAGAGCTTTTGCAATATAGATTTCTCCAGTGAGATACATGTTAGTATTACTTCTCGGTTTAATTTTTTTTTTTTTTAGTATTTTGTCAAGCTTAATTATTTTTGATTTAGGATTTACATGAGTGTGTGTATATATGTGGTGTATTCATACAAGTTTGCAACAAGAAGGAAAAACAAAACATTGTAAATTCGTTGGTTATTTATAACTGTACATATAAATTATTCTCGTATGTATACTCAACAGATTTCTTTACTCCAGCTTGTGTCCATTCAAAGAGAAGTTAATACTCTTGTCCACGCAATAGCAATACAAGCTACTCCTCCTCATGTTAATGTAATAGAAGTTGTTTTGACAAAAATTAGAATAGGAATGAATAATATAAAAATATAAAAAAAATTAATGAAATGAGAATATTAGTTGGATTAAAATAGTCCCACCCAAAAAAAACAAAAAATCTTAGTCCCATATCATTATCATGAAACAAGCTGTGCACATTACTTATACAAAATGTCTTACGGAAGTTCTGATGATCATAGGCAAATTTGTACAGAATTTGTGACATATTACATTGAAATGTGTAGTATACAATGCTTGTACATAGTAACTACAACCAAAGTTCTCATGGTCTCAATTGCAAATTATAAGTTAATTTGGTTTTATATGCATAATGCAATTGCCGACCAGTTATGCACTGAATTGTACTGCTGTCCATCAAAAAGCATAACCTTTGCATGAAGTTGATCCAAACACACCATTACCTCCATCTATTCCTGCCAGCAAAAACCCAACTGCAAGGACACAGCTTGATTGCATAATTTCCAGAGTACCACCATTCATTTTGTAACCAAATGACTCAACACTTTACCTTTAAGAGCAAATTTTGTGGAGAAAGGTCCTTTACATGTTTCCATTATATATGATGCTGGATGTGATAGTTCTCAATTATGTTTGAGAAGTGACAGCCATCTTTTTCAGCAAACTTATTTGAAGCTCCAATTATAATATTCAAAAATAAATTATTTTTAACATTATATTTTTTTAATTTCGTTTTGATTTTCTAAAAAGTAAAAACATAACATGGGATGTGAGCTTTTTATTTTATCGTATATCTTATAATTATTATAATCAATGATCATAAATATATCAAATCAAAATTTAAGATTATTTGTCAATTATGATATGATATGAAAAAAAAATAAAAAATCTTTAATGCCGTAGCCTTATTTAACTTATGATATCTTATCGAAATAGAGAAGAGGTAAAGACTTCACTAAATTATGTGTAAGGCTACGATAGCCTACAATGTACTATGCCAATAATTAGTTCAAAATTTTAATTTGAATTTTAAAAATAATTAATTAATAAAAAAATTCACAACAATTTTTATTAAATAAAAAGTAAAAATATAATATCAAAAAGTAATATATTATAAAGGATCTCTCTCTGTCTTCTGTTTCGACCTGCGTCCTCCGTATCTCTGCATGAGAGAAGCACCTTGAGTGGTCAAATCGGGAAACTTGAAAGTGTTGTTACTTTTTGTTGTAATCTGACAATTATTTCGGATTATGTTAAACTTTATGGTAAATTGTCTTTTCCATCTTTATTTTTGGGGTCGAAACAAAAACTAAGTACCACCAAATTGGCTTTGTTTGATTTGCGATTCGGGATTTAAAAATTATTTTTGTGAAGAGATTTGAAAAATTATTTTTAGTGTTTTTTGTATCGTAAAATTTATTTGATTATATAATTCAAAAAATTATTTTATAGAATAAAAATTATTTGGACAGTAACTCAAAAAATAATGAAAACAGAAATATTGTAGTGTGGTGGTAGTTGTGGAAGAGTGGTGGTGGGAGTGTGATGGTGATGGTGGTGGAGGAAGTGTGGACGAGGTGGTAACGGTGTGATGGATATGACATTGGTTGTCGTCGAAGTATGGTGGTGGTGTGGTGGACATCATGGTGGTGGTGGAAGTGTGGTGGTATTTTCTAAATTTTGAAAAAGTTATTTCCATAAATACACAAAATTGTTATATCTTATTCTCTATATCTACCTAGTTTTTATTTTTAGTTTACAAAAAATAACTGACTTTCTTTTCTTTTGAAAATTATTTCCAAGCACAGAAAACAGTTTCTGATATACAAACTCAACAAAGCTATATCTTCAAAGTTTAAATATTTTTCATCACATAAAATTTGAATTTAAGTAATACGCATTAATAGCTGATAATTGATTATATGTATTCATGATTTATATTATAATTATGAGTCCAACAAATATGTGGTTTGTAGGATTACAAAAATCGCTTACCTTGCCTTCTTCCCCTGAGTTATTTCAAGTAGAACAAGAAGCTACCAAGTTCAAGGACTCTAGGAAAAAAAATTAGATCCATGCCGAGTTACACATTTAAACGAGTGCATTTAGTTTGCTTTTTACTTTTATAAAACTCTTAAATTAGGCTTAATCCAAGTTCTTAAACTTGGGTACTCTTTTTTTTTTGTTGGGGGTGGGGGGAGGGTCTTTGACCTAATTATTACTCGTGCTAAAATTTGTGACTTTGGCTTACATGTTCAAGTTTGGAATTGATCATTGGGTCAAAATTCATGTTCAAGTGGAGATCAATTTAATTTTGACCATTGGGTGATACGACTTCGATGATGACCAGGTTTAATTGGAGTTGAATTAAATTCACTAATTTCGATTGATGTTATCGAAAACCTACGATTGTAACCCGATTACTATGTGAACTTCTTTTGATCGAATTGAAACTTTTTAATCCAAATCTAATCTTAGTACTATATCCATAACTCTCTTTAAACTTTGAATATTTTTGTTGAGCTCAGTTAAATTCGATTGACCCACATGAGTTACATCTTTATTTTAAGGAAGGCCTATTTAGTCGTCGTGTTAAAGTTAGGGCTTATAATTGAATTGAATTACTTGTGCTTAATTTGGACTCAACTTGGATAGGACTCGACTTTTGTTCTAAACGAGTTAAGTTTGAATAATTTTTTATACTCATTTAGAAAACGAGCCTAAAAAACTTGCATCGAGCTAGAAAATTTGGCTTGTTTATTCGTAAAATAATCGAATTATTTGGACTTGATTCAAATTCGGCTCGTTTTGGGCTCTGCTTGAATTCGACTTATTTAGTTTAAATAATTGTTCAGACTCGTTTAAAACAAGAGTTCTCAAAATTCAATTCGATTATCAACGCTAGTTAAAGTTTGTTGATCGAATTTACGAAAAGAAAAAAAAAATGTACGAAGAAGATCATAAGGCTTTGGCATTGGCATTGGTGGACCTAGAGAACTTGACTTCGGGCACAAAGGTAATAATAGCAATTGCAGAGGATAGTTGCCCGCCATTTAAGGCTTTATTAACCCTAGGGTTAGACATGTTTGGGAACCGAGAAAAGCCTTACACAATACCACACCCTCTTAACTGTGAAAACAACTGGTGAATGTGTCAAGGCTAATGACCCCATGCACACGTCCCTTTCTCACTCCTCTCCCCCATGTCTGTCCTCTCTCTCACTCTCTCTCTCATGCACACACATCCATCGGGAATGCCAACCATACATTTTCTTTCCCCTTCTCTCTCTCATTCCTACGGCTCATCTTATGATGCTTCAACAACTTGTGTTGTGCAACCTACATACATGTATGAACAATAAACAATAAACAATAAAAAGAAATAAAGACAGAGACTCTACTGAAAAAAAAAATTCTGAACTGTTACTTAAAATAAATAAAAATAAAGTTTACACATGTTAGTCTGTGATTGGACACAAAGAGTATATACCATAGTTCAAACTACAGAAAAAAAAAACAAATCATCTCTATTATATTTTTGCTAAATTTTGTTTAAGGGTAGATTAATCACCTTGTGTGGGAGAGAGACACATTTATAAATAATGAGTATCATTTAAATTAATAATAAATAATTTACTATTGCATAAAATTGAACAAGTGTAATAGAGAGATAGAAAAACACACTCTCTTGCTTTGTTTGATTATATATACTGCTATATTGGAGGTCTCTCTCTCTCTCCCTCACTTGTATTGATAACTCATAGCATTCAGAAGATCAGATCCAAGGCGGTTAATCTGTTACCAATCAATCTATCCCTACAACGATCAGTCAATCTATCAATCAATCAAATCAACTTCAGAAATTCCAAGAGAGAGAATGTCATCTTCATCTGCCTTTTCACCGGATCACCACCACCACCTATCTCCCACCGAGCAGCTCTGTTACGTCCATTGCAACTTCTGTGACACTGTCCTCGCGGTACCACTTTCTCTCTCTCCTCTGCCTGCATGAAAAATCATAATCTTTTCATCTTTTTACTTCAGCCCTTTATAATCCCCTTCTGTTATGCTTCTTTTGATGTGTTGTAGGTGAGTGTTCCTTGCACCAGTTTGTTCAAGACTGTTACTGTTCGATGCGGTCACTGCACCAACCTGTTGTCTGTGAACATGCGAGGCCTTCTTCTTCCTGCAGCTAATCAGATTCAACTTGGACATGCTCTCTTTTCCCCTCAAAATCTTATGGTACATGAAAAAATTTAGGGTTCTCAAATGTGACTATAAAAGTTTTCTTCACCCAATCTGCTTCCTTAGTTTCTTTCCTACTCAAAACATTCTTCTATGAGTAAAAAAATTAGGGTTCTAATTGAGACATGATGAAGTTACCATCACCCATTGGCTTCATTTTGAACATGTTATCTTTTAATTTTTCTTCCCAAATCCTTTGACATGCCATATTAGTCTCTTATAATGATGTAAATTTTGTTGAATGTATTTGTATATTTGTTCTTCCATGTGATAACAATATGTTTTTCTTGGCTGTTGGGTACTTATTTCGGGGTAATGTTATATGTTTTTTCTTGGATATTTGGTGTATAAATCAGGAGGAAATTCGAAGCTCGCAGTCAAATTTGTTGATGAATCAGCCCAACCCCAATGAGTCACTCATGCCAGTTCGAGGAGTTGATGAGCTTCCTAAGCCCCCAGTAGCTAACAGACGTGAGACTCCACTTCTTTTCTGTCTTCAATCAAAGTAAATTTACTAGTTTAAGCAGCTATTGCAACTGTTTTCTGGGCCTTTGTTTGAACATTATTTCTTCTGCTCTTCATATATCTACACACACACAAAGAGAGAGAGAGGTGTGTGTGAAATGCTTACTTTTAATCAGTCAACTCATGCCTTTCCCATAAGCAGTAGTCTCTTAGCCTATTATATACGAAAGTAATTTGTCAAGTTTACTTCCAAACAGTGTCTAAACTTTGGTCTGTTTGAAGATGGAAGATGGAAGAGTCTTTAATTTTTAACATTTACCTCACATCTTCCCCTCTTCTTCTTCTTCATGGTATTCCATTTATATTATGTACTACCAAAAGGCTAACTTCAAAGCTCCGATTATAGTTAGTGGTATTGTTAATCAACAGTTTTTCTCAGCACCATTCTTCATTCAATTCACTATGGTACTTCATCTTCCTGATAACATTGGGACCCCGAAGATTTATACATAAGGTTGTCCCATTTCTTTTCTTCCAATGCCTTATAAGTTTCCACTCATTTTTTTCCCTAATCGTTTGTGTAGTTTTTTTTTTGTTGATGAATTCAGTATATTTTTTGTTTTGTTTGTTGGCAAATTTTCTCCCCCGGAAATCAAGATAGTGTAGAACCCATGAACAGATTGAGATAATGATGAAGTAATGATGGAGGGGGGGGAGAGAGAGAAAGAGAAGATAATGAAAGCAGAACCCACTAAAAGTCAGCGAAGTGATTTTAATGTGTGTTGTTTGTCTGTTTGTGTGTCCATATACAGCTCCGGAGAAGAGACAGAGAGTGCCATCTGCCTACAACCGGTTCATCAAGTAAGTAACAATGAAAATCTATACATATATGCATACATGTGTATGTGGGTCTGTGAGAGACAGATTTATATGCATACATGTGTGTGTGTGTGTGTGTGTGAGAGAGAGAGAGAGGGGGGGGGGTTTAACATATCATTTCTTTGTCGATTTAGTTCATTTTATTGGGCACATTTCTTTTCTGTATTAACTAATTCAGGGAGGAGATCCAACGTATCAAAGCTGTAAATCCTGATATAAGTCACAGGGAGGCCTTCAGTGCAGCAGCAAAGAATGTAAGATCCAAGAAAATAAAGATATTTACTTATCTCTTCTATATATGGGTTAGGGCAAACTCTGGTACCTAACTTTGAAAAGAAAAATTAAAATTGTTTTAAAAAAAATCGTAATCGATTACAAACATCTATGATTAATCATGAGCTCTTGGTATTGATCTTCACCTTTCATAATCAATTATACCCTTTAAAATTATAAGTTATATCTCAAAAAAATTATAATTTAATTTTAAAAAATTATAATTTTCGGAATAATACCACTCACAGTACTGTAGCATTTCCTGTGGATTAGACTTGGATACTAAAAGAGTAATGTTATATGAACTTAAAAATTAGACTTGATAATCACAATCATTGAATAGGTAGTGAATCCCAATAAATACTGGGACTCACAGTAAAATCAATAGTTGTAATTATCAAATCTAATTTTTAAGTCTAGTTTTTAAGTCTATGTAGCATTAGTTGTACTAAAAATTTGATTTTAGTTAAGTTTCTCTATTTTATTTCCAATCACAAAATGTATGCAATTTTTTTTATTATTTCAATTATCAATAAATATAACTAACTAAAATCAAGACAAACGATAAGGAATTGAATTATTTTTCCGGTACTATAGTGATAAAGAAGTTCTTTCATTTTTCTCACCCAAAAAAACTAGGGTTTACATTGCTCATTCTAACAGTGCTTGTTTGTTTGTGTTGTGGGTTTCATTTGGTTTCTGTCTTTCTTTCAGTGGGCCCACTTCCCCCACATTCACTTCGGACTTATGCCTGAGCAACCCGTGAAAAAAGCTAATGTGTGCCAACAGGTACTCCCTTTATATATGTAAATATATATATATATATATATATATATATATGTATATTTTTTTTTGGGTGGGGAAGGGG
>CM042189.1:3221086-3233742 GCA_023539305.1 Ilex asprella
AAACATAAATGACTACCAAATATGTTTTATATTTTTAATTTTTATCACAAAAAAAAAACTTTGTTTTGGTTTTTTCTTAAAAAAAAACATAAAAACGAAAACGTTACCAAACGTACCCTAAGGGATTCGGTTGTAAGATGTGCTTATTGACAGATATGATAGGCTTTGAAAAGTCCTTATTAGAATAATACGTAATTTTATTTAATGTTTATCAATATATAACATAACAACTGATGGTTATCAATACATAACATAAAATCAGTTGTTTAGTTAGAAAATTATTACATTATATTGATGTTGAATTAACAAAAATATTCTCAATCAGTGTTTGTTATACTGATGACTGATTGATTGATTTTATCCGTTATGAGAATATAATAATAAATGTTTAGAGTAATATGTTTGAATTGAATTATAATCTTACTTTTATTGGTAGTATTAAATTTACTTACTAAATAAAATTTTAGATCAGATTAAATAAAAAATAGTATAATTCAATATTTAAAATTTGCGACATTACGTCTATGAAATGAATTCTATCAAATAACATAATTTTACTATTGTGATACGGTGCCAAAAGTTTGTACTGTAAAAAATAACTGACCAAATTAGACATTATACCCATCGTATATTGATTATTTTTCCGTAGTTGTAAACATAATCTTGAAAAAAACCTATCCAATCATAAAGGAATTAAATAGATTTGCTCACAGGACTCGTCTCAGTATCCATTGTCAACCTGATAAGTCCTCCAGATAAACCTGCCCTCTAATTGAAACATATCCCGAGAAGATCATGCAACATTTGTCACTTAACAAATGGTCATCTTTTTCTAAACCCTAATCCCCCTGTAGCCCCATCTCTTTTACCGTTTCACACCGATAACTGAGAAAAGTCACCATCTTTGGTCTTGTCATTTAGCTCTGTGTGTGTGTGTGTGTGTGAGAGAGAGAGAGAGAGAGAGAGAGAGAGAGGGCTTAGTCAAGAAGCCAACCCATACATAAAGACCCATATGCTTACAATTCTATGGTTATGGGAATATGGGTTATTTGTAAACAATAGTAACATGAGATTTTTGGTTTTTTATTTTAATTTGGGACTCTCATCTCTCTTTTTTTTTTTTTAATAGTTATAAGTATTTAGACTAATTTATATGCACATCAATTAATCTCAGGACAAGAGTATTTACGCATTCTTTATGACCTAATTTCATAGGATTATCAATATTCTAATTTAAAATATTTAAATTTATAATTTGTTCCCGTTATCTCTTAATCTATTCTTCAAGTGATTCACGATTCTCAAAAAAATGCATATTTTACTTTTTTTACTTTAGTATGAGCAGTCTCTTAAATACAAATTTGTCATAGGTCTAGTTTTTATAATAAACTATAAATATTTATAATCATTCATAAATCACAAGCCATGGATAAATTCAAGAGTAATTAGCGACAACGAATCCGAAACTTTTAGATTAATGATTCTGCTAAAGCTAAAGACACATTGTTATTATCTTTTATTTTTGATCTTTTTCATGGTGTCCATGAAATTCATTCCACAAATACAATGCAGTAGCTCAGTACAAGTAGTACACACAAATCACTCCACAATATCACACACCACCACCCCAACTTTAAATGAGGCCAGCCTCTCTATCTCTCTCTCTCTCCTGTTTTTTCATTGGTAACAGTAGCAGTAGCATCAGTTGCAGGCGCCGTTCTCTTTTCTTACACTCTCTCTCTCCCTCCTCTTGTAATCCCTGACGGTATCTTTCTCCCCTAAAACAAGCTCTCTCACGCACACAATCGTTATCTCTTCCTAGAATTGCTGATGAACCTTCTCTACCGCCATCAACCATAAACCCTCTCTCTCTCTGTCTCTTCACTGGTAGTCTGATACTCGGTAGTTGATACACAAATCAAAGATGGTGGGGGTTTCTCTCCGTCTCTCTCTAAAAACTATGTTTTGTGCACTGTAAATATGTTCATTTTCTTTTGACATGTAATTGAATTTGATTTCAATGAATGTTTTTGCAGTTGAATTGTTCTCATCTTCTTCCACGGTGGCTTGAAGCACTCCTGAGTGAGAAGTTCTTCAACGCCTGCATAATTCACGAAGAAGCTAAAAAGAATGAAAAGAACATCTTTTGTTTGGACTGTTGCGAGAGCCTTTGCCCTCACTGCTTGAACCCTCACCGCTCTCACCGCCTTTTACAGGTATATACCCACAAAATTCACCATTAAATTCTTCAGAAATCTCTCTCTCTCTCTATGTATGGGCTTCTTGAATGTTGTTTGGTTTTTGGTTTCAGATAAGAAGGTATGTCTATCATGACGTTTTAAGGCTGGGCGATGCTGAGAAATTAATGGACTGTGCTTTTGTTCAAGTAAGTGAAACATGTTCAACAGAACACAAAATTATGGAAAATAAATATTTGAATTCCTTCTTTTTATACCTTTTTGAAGCATTACTTGAATATTCCTCTCTCTCTTCAGTCTTACACCACAAACAGTGCAAAAGTGGTATTTTTAAATCAAAGGCCACAGACAAGGTCATCAAGGGGCTCCGGCAACATCTGCATCACCTGTGACAGAGGCCTGCAAGACCCATATCTCTTCTGTTCTCTCTCCTGCAAGGTACATGCCCCTAAAACCCTAACTTTCTCAAACCCCAACAAAACCTCCATAACTCTCCATTCTCTCTCTGACCCACTTCACAGTTTTGCCTTTTCTTATCCGGGTGTCTCTTCGTTTTCTCGCAGCTTCAATACATTCTCAGAACCGGAGATGAGCTTTCAAGGTACATTCACAAGCGTGAGCACATCACTCTGCCTGAACCGGGTTTGGAAGATGGCCAGATGACACCTGACTCGGTTCTCGAACCGGCCTGTTCGGTGAGGACGTCGTCTGGGACTAGTGGCAGTGGTGGCACCGCCGGTGGAGTGGGCTGCCGGACAATTGCTTGTACGGCGACAACCGAAATTGTGAGGAAGAAACGTAGCAGTGTTTCGGCGTGTCGGCCGATTTGTGCACCGGTTTCCGAAATCTCCGCGGCTATGATGAACCGGCGGAAGGGTACGCCTCACCGGTCTCCACTTTATTGATTTATGTACGGAAGAGCAATGAAGAGAGAGAGGGGGAGGGTTTTGGGGCATGATTGGTATTTTTTGGTAGTTCAGGGGCATTAAAGGGTTAAAAAGAGGCCTCCCAATTTTGCAGTGTATACACTTCTCTCTTGCTTCTCCGTTACTTTATTCAGGGTACTATTTTTAATCCAATTTGCAAACTCTTCCCTACAAATTTAGGATATAACAAGGTCTAGTTACTAAGCAGAGGAGGTGGAGGATCAGTGCTCGGCTTAATGACCACCGCAGTCCGCCATTGGAATGTTGGGTTGCGAGTTCTCGAATTTCATCTTCTCCTCTCCTTTAACAATTCAAAATAATGACCCAAAAATAAAACTAAGGAGACGAGGTTTAAAAACCTCAGATTGATCCTAAAAACATCGGATTATTCCATGTTTTTGGACCAATTTAAATCAACCATTGATTATTATAATTTAGTATTATGATTGGTAATAATTTTTGGTACACCATGCTTGCCCATAATTGAGTTATTATTTGTATAAGAATAGCTTTCAACATGTTTATTCAAGATAATTCTCAAAGTGATTGGTGGTAAGCTGGAACTGGGAAAGAGAAATTCATGTAATTTTGGGGTCTGAGAAGTTTTGAAACCTGAAACACTAGAAAGTTTTAGTAAATCGTCAGGTTCATTGGTTTTGGACAAAATCCGCTGATTTTGCAGTTCTTCAACAGTTTGAATACATAGACGGTCTTTTAAGTAAATCGAACCGATTTAAGACCCGCTTCACCAATTTATTAGTCCAACCCACCAGTCCGATCCGATTTTAATAACTCTGCTACAAACAAGGAAAAGCAAGTTGAGGTTTGACAGTATGACTCACCAATCTTTATAAAAATGCTAGAACTGCAAACCCAACAGGACCTTCCATTTCTCTTATTTTTTCGATCATTGTCCTTCTCGTCTTCTCTAGAGCTAGGGACCACTAGGGCCTCGTACAAATGCACGATAAATAACATTTATCAATTTATTTGCATATTAGTATACCAGTTATTTTTCGTCTATGAAGATATATAGTAATAAAAAAAATAATTAATAATAAATATATTTGTACTCACATTCAAAGTCAAATTATAAAGACAAATGAAAGAGAAACGAATTTAAGTATCTGGTTGTAGTTGAGGCGAGCAGTGGTGGCAATGGTGGTGGTGGAATACAGTAATAGTTATGATGGATGATAATGATCGGCTGCGATGGTGATAGCCATAGGGGCAATGGTGATAGTGGTGGGAATAGTATGGATGATGGTAGGACAATAACGGTAGTAATAAGGTAGCAACATCGGTGGGGGGGGGGTAGGGGTAGTGGGGATAGTGGTAGGAGTAGTGGTGGGTGGTGGTAATGGTGGTGGCGGCGGCGATAAGGTGGTTGTAGCCATGGTGGGGCGCAGGGCCAGCCTAACCATTAGGCAGCTGAGTTGCTTGTCTAGTGCCCCAAATTTTAGAGGGTCCCACAATATTTATCCATTTAGTATAATAGGTCTAATTTTTTTTATGTTTTATTTGATATTTTAGATATGATTAAAATTTTTAGGGCCCAAATTTTATTAATTCAAATAAATATCTAATTTTTATTAGGTCTAAAATTATTTTCTACTTGGTTAAGCCTAAATTTTAGAGGCCTCCATAGATTTTACCACTTTAGTATAATAGTCCTTTTTATTTTTATTTTTTGTATTTTAGATATGATTCAAATTTTTAAGACTCAAATTTTAATAGTTCAAATCAATATCTAATTTTTTTGGATCTAAAATTACTCCTTTATGTGAGCTTTGATTTAAAATTTTCTAAATATTTTGGACGTGTTCATAGTTGTATTTCACTTACTCACATAGAAAATTTATATTCATTATTTCTTGTGGTGAAAATCTATAAAATTAGTTAATTTTTTGTTTTAATACAAATTTTCAGTCCAAATAATTTATACTTAAATTGTCTATGTTATTAAAGTTTTGTACTTCACGCATGCATATTACTAATGACTAAAGAATGATTATTTGTTATTTTAAAATTATTCTTTACTCACATATTCTATTATTAAATTACTTGTTAAAAACTTAAATTGATGAAATTTTATTACAATCAACTAAGAGTGAATGAATTAATAATATTATCTATTAAAAAAATATATTGTTAAAGCTTGAGTATAAAAACTTGATCAATATTTTAATTTTTTTTTAAAAATAAAAAATATTTTTTTAAAACATAAAAAAATTATAATAATCAAAAATAAAATAAAACAATAGAAAAAATATTAATAGGGGCTCATATGAATATTTTGCCTAGGGCCCCGCTTGACCTTGGGCCACCTCTAGTGGGGCGGTGGGTGTGGTGGTAATGATGGAGTGGCGACAGTGGTAGTTGTTGTTGTGACAAAGGTTGTAATAGGATAGCGGCAGTAGAGACGTCGATGGTAGTGGTGGTGGTGGTGATGGTGGTGGGGGTAGTGGTGATGGTGGAGCAATTCCAAACACTTTTTGTTTTAAAAAAAATACTTATGAAAAATTATAAATTCTTGAAGCACTTTTAAAAAATTATCCCAAACACACTTTTAGAAATCTATTTTTTCTATTAAATTTGAGGTATTAATATTAACCGTCTGATTAATTTTAAAGTAAAATTTAAAGAGATTTCAACCGCGATTAACAAAAATTATTTTATTTATCTTTTGAAATTTGAATTGTATTGTATTTTATTATATAGATATTTATATAAAATACTATTTGATTTGAATAGGAGATACAATTTTAGTCAAGTATTTTTTAAAATAAGATTAAAAAAAACAATTCATTAAAAATAACATGAGAAAGAAAATTGTTATAAAAAGTCAAATGCAATGCATTGGCATCCACTCGAAATATGTAAAATTTCATATCATTGCAAAATTAATGTCAAATTTATAACAATTTTGTTCTTGTACCATGTCTCTACAGTGCAACAGCTTCTAGAGAGTGGGGCTGACACCTATCTGGGTAGAAATTCAATTCCAAGATTAAAATTTAAAAAAAGATACATAAGAGTTATCAGTTAAAAGGTCTAAGATTTATCCTAATTCCTTAAAATTAGATTAATTAAAATGGAATGTTAGGTGGTGTTTGATAAAATTGAAGGCTGAGTGTTGAATTTGTAGACTGTTTAGTACTCACTTAAATTTAAATACTGAATTGAATCAAACTGTTTGATAACTACATAGAACTGACGTCTGAAAATAAATTAATTTTTAATTTTACCTTTTCTTTCTTTACTTTAAAAATATTTATAAAATATTTTTTATCCAATAAAAAATTACGATATATCAAATCAGTTTAATTCATAACATCAATTATAATCACTATTATTATATTATAATTTACATATTGAATAACACAATAAGTGAATAATAACTAATACATATTCAAACAAATATTAAAAAAAATAGATTAAATTAGAATTTAATTTGAATAAAAAAAATAGAACATTTAGATTTTAATGTGTATTTGGGTGGGTGTGCAGTGCGTGCTTTTTTTTTACCAAATATTTTGATATAACATGAAATAGAATTCATCCAAAGTATAATTAATCCACTCAGTAATCGGAATAAACTAAGTCCATCACAAACACAATAAGAGTTTGCACTAGCAATGGCTAGTGTTGGAGATTGGAATGAACGGTAACCTAATTGCCTTAGCTATTACAAAGTAAAATACCAAATGGAAGAAGACTTACTACCAGCTAAAAAAATAAAAAAAGAGAATAAGACTTACTTGAGTCGTTGAAGAAGACGATGAAAAGAAGAGACTAAGAGGAAATATAGATTAAGGGTTTTTGAGAGAAGACTAATTATTAGACTAATAATGTTAAAACATAAAATTTTGACATAATTTGTTAACCTAATGATGTGGTTTCAGTAAAACTATTTGATCAATACTAAGTTTCAATGTTTGATAGTGTCTATAATCAATCCAAAGATCATAGCGAATTATGTCAGCAAATTAAAACAATAAATTAGGTCTTAACGTTTGACAAGTCAAGTTTAAGTTTGGAAAAAAGTTTAAGACGTTGAGTCCAAGTTTCAACACAAATTTAGCTAATCGAATTTGAACAAGATACAAGATATTTGTAACTTATGATTTTAAACTTATTTGCAAATAGACGAGTATAGCCTCAATCGTGAAATACCCAACTCGATTCGATTCATTTACATCCCCCACCTAAAACAGAAAGTGACAAAACACAAAAGCAATATTTTTTTAAATTGCTAATGGTTTTCCATCTCCAAGGCCTCTATTCAACTTCTTGAAAAGGGAAGCACTTGATTTTTATATGGCTTTGGGGAACTAGTAATAACCTTTCTTTAATATAATTTAATAACAGTCCATGTAAGGTCTAACTTTGAATGACCTATGGCTTTTGATTGAATTGGTTGTCACTTCAGTCTTTTGTTGCATTGGCACATGGTTCTGGTTGTTGGTAAATTGTTATGTTCTTCTTCAGTATACTGGAACTAAGGAAGAATTGGGACTATGGAAAAAATAAATTGTCTAGTTAAAATTAAGGGATGGTGATAAAATTCAATGCTTGCCCCCTTCTCTTCCCAATTGTAAATTTATCATTAAATTAAGCATTATTACGATCTCACGTCAGTTAAAAATAAAATTAAATGTATGTATATGAACTTTTGAGTACCATTTCCTACAAGTCGGTTTTCAGAGACAAGTTCTACGAATGCGTTTATAACAATTAATATCAGATCTAGCCATTACTTTAAGTATGAGTTCGAACACAGTGTGAATTGCAGCTCTCTGTGATCGAGTTACGAAAGAAATGATCTATAAACTAAAGATCTATACAGTGACTTAATATTTTATATTGGTATAATGTTATCTCATTGATTATTGATAGGTGAGTCGAATTGCCAAAGGAAAAGAACAGTGTTGATAAAGTGGACCGCCATGGACATCAGCTGTAGAAACGTGGTAGAATAATACGATCCCACATTAGTTAAAAATAAAACTAGATGTGTGTATATAATTTTTTGGACACCTTTTCCTTAAAAACCAATTTTCAGGGGTAAGAACTACTCATGCATTCATAACGATTTTCAATTATCAAGTTTCTTAAAACTTCTATTCTATGGTGGTCACAAACTATTATTGTTGTTTTTATTGAATTCAAATTTTGGAATCTTCGAAACAAATACTGGGAAAATGTTTAGATTCAAAGTGTTTAGTTATAATGATAAAGATTTTACACTTTAGGCAGAGTTAATAATGGCATGACACAAGAGAGAATCTTTGGGGTTGGCTCCATTGCAACACTAAATCACGAGTACAAGCCTTTTCTCCTCAAAATTGGGAGATCTTTGTATAATTTTCCCCCCCATCTAAATTCACTAGATCTATGTAATATATTCAGGGAGTATTACACACAGACCTCTTAAAATTTGTTATTTAATTACTCAGAACCCCTACCGTTAAAAATATTACACACAGAATTCTTGAAGTTTATAGGAGCGTAACACTTGGACCCTTGTTGTTAATATCGGTTAATATATTCATTAATAAATTACTTTCAGACTCCCAAAAAAATCATAATTTAGTAGACAATTATACTATTTATTGAAATAAAACTAAAAAATCAAACAAGGGGTCTAAATCATTCATAATAGAACATGAATTTTGCAACTAAAATTCATGTAATATTATGTCATTAATTGAAATAAAGTCGAAATTAAAAATTTATTTTTTTATTAAAAAATCATAATTAGTATACAATTATATTATTTATTAGAATAAAACTAAAAAATCAAACAAGGGGGTTAAACTGTAATAAACACAATATCTTTTAGATGTAATTTGTTAGTTTAATTTGGTCATTTAGACAATCAAATTAAATTCCAATAGATAGTATAATTGCATAATAATTATGATTTTTTTTAAAAAAATAGATTTTTAATTTTAATTTTATTTCAATAAATGTCATAATAGAACATGAATTTTGGTTGTAAAGCTTAAAATATTTGATATTTTATCTTTGATTAAAGTATTTTTGGTCTGAATATAACATTTTAAACTTGAAGAGTCTAAATGTTACACACTTACAAATTTCAGAGGGTTTAGGTGTAATTTACTAACAAATATATTAACGAAAATTGAAGACAGATATCTGAGTGGTATGCGCGTACAAACCTTAGGTTGTCTATGTGTAATATTTCAAATTATAAAAGGTTTGAGTGATTAAGTGATAAATCTAAAAAAATTTGAGTATAATTTTCACATATTTTTATAATTAATAGATAATATCAAGTGACAATGATAACATAATATTTACATTTGCATTAAATATTTCCTCAAAAACTACCAACTTTGTACTACCAAAATCATTTGGTTCAGTTGTAATAATATTTTGGCTGCCCAAATGATCACAAGAGCAATGGTTGGTGAGTTGGTAACTATCAAAATAAATATAAGTATAGAAACTTATTTCTCAATTCAATTCTCTACCTTACAAGGATGCCTCACCCATTTCTTATTCTGCCATTTATTGAACTATCACATAAGTTAGGGCGCTATTGTCAGATGGAGTTGTCTAGGTAATGAGAAATAAAATTTCGGTATTCTTTCGACTTTTATCACATTTGTAAATATTTTTATTACTGTTATAGTACTGACAAAAATTTGTAAATATATATAGTCACCACATCAATTGTAAAATTACCCATAAATATGGTGAGAACACCCATAAAAGTAATAATTTTTTTTTTACCAAAAAAAAGTGGTCAAATTGGTTACCACAGATAGTGATAAAATAAGTTACCACAAAAGTGGTAAAAATATCAACAACAATAGTAAAAACAACCACAAATATAGTAAATCAAAAAAAAAAAGGTGATAAATTTTTTTATTATAAAATGAATCACAAAAATTAAAAAAACACCCATTAAAACAATTAATAAATATACTCTCGGGAATAAGAATGGTCAAGAACATGACATAAACGAACATTTCAATCAATACCACGTAATGTTGTAATGTCTTCTGGATAAAAAAAAAAAATGCCACGTTCAAATCGTACCATCTCATGTTTTGTAGTGTAGAGTTCTAAGCAGAGGTGACTTGAAACTATTGTTTTATTGAATAATTTTAAGTACAACACATGTACACTTTATATAGAAATGAAGTCTAACCAATCTATTATATTTACTCCTATTTTTTATAGGGAATTTGAATGACACTTCAAATATAACGTCTAGTTTTGCTAGATAGTTGAGCAGACCTAGGATCAAGTTCCTCCCCCTTATCTAGTGCACCTGACTCCTTATTCAAACTTGCTGACTTGGTCAGCTTATTTGCATCTGATGCAATACGCCCTTGCAATCGAATCGGAAGCTCATGAAGATTGGATTTTAATGTATGAAATCGGATATTGTTGAGTGGCTTAGTCAGTAGATAAGCTAATTGATATTTGGATGAAAGAAAACATACTTGTAACTTCTTCTGCAAAACTTGATCGCAGACAAGATGAAAATCTATTTCTATATGTTTAGTCATTGCGTGAAAGACTGGATTGCAACCATTGCAATTTGCAATTTGTTGCTTCTATATTGTCACACCACAGCTTTGGTTGTTGCAACAATGGTAGGCCAAGATCAGATAAGATAGATTGCAGCCATTGCAATTTTGCAACTGTGTTGGAGAGTGTTTTGAACTCTGCATCAGTGCTGCTACGTGCAACTGTCTGTTGTTGCTTGCAGCTCCAAGTAATCAAATTTTGTCCATGGAAGACACAATAAGCACCTATAGATGTATAATCATCTTTATCTAAAGCCCGGTCAACATGAGAACCCTTGAAGATTATGAAATTTATTGGCAATGAACTGTAAATCATGGGAAATTGTATGCTTGAGGTACCTTAGTATTCTTTTCACCGTCTGACAATGAGGGTTCTGTGGAAGATGCATGGATTTATTTATTCTGTGGACAAAAAAGACAATATTTGGTCTTGTGAAGGCAAGATAGTGTAAACCACCTACCACACTTCTCTAGAGTTGAGGGTCTTAGAATTTTGTGCCTTCAAACTTTGAAAATTGATTAGTTATGAATATTGGAATTGTGCAAGGTTTAACTTTATCCAACAATGCATTCTTGAGTAAGTCCACAGTGTATTTACATTGTGTGAGAAACATGCCTGCATCAGTTTGCAATTCCTCAACCCTTAGGAAGAAATTAAATTGTCCAAGATCTTTAACTGAAAAATATTGTCCAAGGAGTCGAATGATATCATCAATATGCTGTGGGTTAGATCCTATTAGGATTATGTCATCCACATTTATCGAGAAATCAGCCAATTTAACATTTCTTCAATACTTTGAATGCATGATCTTTTTAGTAAATCGTACCAATTTAGGGTCCCATTCACCAATTTATTGGTCCGACCAATCAGTCCGATCCGATTTTAATAATACTGCTAAAAACAAGGAATTTTTAGAAGTTGGTACACCTAATAAGACTTATTTGACAAAAAGTACATATAACAAAAATATTTTGAAAAAAGTAGACAACTGAGATACAAAGACGTAAATGTCTATTTTAAGGTCATTTAATTTAAAATCTCTTATCTTAATTTAATGCACCTTAATTCATGTGTATTTGTTAACAAGTAATGCTACAGTGACCAAAATTAGGGATCAAAAAGAGTGACCAAATGACATGGCAAGTGACGTGGAAGACGGCTGACCAATTACTCTGCAATATTAATTCACTTCTTTCCTTGATTTGTACAATGTGGGTTTTCAACCAAGAAGAGTAATTGGTCAGCCGCCTTCTCCGTCACATGCCATGTCATTTGATAACTCTTATATGTCCTCCCTTAATTTATGCGAATTTTTTTTTTGAAAGTGATTTTGTTTTCAAATTATATTTAATTCATATTAATTCATGCATTTTTTTTAAAGTGATTTTATTTTCAAATTATATTTAATGCACCTTGATTCATGTGTTTTTTTTTATTTTGGAAAGTGGTTTTATTTTCAAATTAATTTAATATTCGAATAGTGTAACAATAAAAATGTAACAGCGTAACAATAATAGTGTAACAATAATAGTGTAACAATAACAGTGTAACAAGCTATATACATAAAATATTGTATTATTACATTTTGTCAATCATATATTTTCATATAATTTCATTCAAAACAGTCCATATTCGTTTTCAATTTGTTACCACATGCACAAAACTACTGAACACTGTTTTTGTTACAGTGTATTGTTACACTGTCTTTGTTACAGTGTATTTGTTATATTGTTTTTGTTACATTATTATGAAGTTCGAATATTAACAAATTTTGAATTTCAAACAAATGATATATTCTAAAATAAACGAAATATTAAAATTCTCCTATAAAATTAGCAATAGTAAATATATAATATATAAATGTAATTTGAAAATAAAACCACTATCCAAAAAAAATACTCATGAATTAAGGTGCATTAAAGATAATTCAAAATTTAGATATAAAATTTAATAGAATATATAT
>CM042189.1:3246883-3272357 GCA_023539305.1 Ilex asprella
ATATATATATATCTAACCTATATATGGATATAAACAAATATGAGAGATTTTTTTTTAATGGTCATCCAACTCCTAAAATTTAAAAATTTTTAATTTTTAGTTTTATTTTATTTCTAAAGAGAAGAGATAGTTTGATAAAATTAACAAAAAACGGACTTCATAACAAGTAAGTTTCCTTGGCGATCTTAAATCCATACAGGGAGACCAACATCCAAATTTTTCATAAACTTATGTGCATCAAAATGTATACTAAATTATTTTTAGCTATTGGATTAGTAGTGATAAAACTATGTGCACCAAATTATTTACAATTGTTGGATTAATGATGGATCCACTTATTCAACACTTAAAAATGATTTGAGACACAATTTGGAGTGCATAACATTACTTTGCTTCTTTGACCAATAAGGCAATATATCAATTTTGGTACACCATAGTTTGTGATTTTGGATTTAGAGGTTTTAAAATCCCATTTGACATTTATCCCATCAATATCTATGTGTGTGTTATATAAAATAAAATTAAGACGATCAAATAATTCTCAACCATAGTTCTTACAAATCGGGTCATCTATATAATATACAAAAAAAAACTTCAAATTTTTGATATTTTTCTCTTTGAATAATATCTCAATTCCAACAATAGTTTCATTAAATATCTTACAATTAGAAACCCCTTTTTTTCGATCCAGTTTCTCTATAACTGTGAACTCCAATTAGGTTATTCTACTCAAATTCGGATTGGGATGTGTTTGGATCCATCCTACGTTACCTTTTACCCTTCACCTGCATCTTCTCTAACGTTGTTTGTTACTGACTGACGACACTCGACCAAACTTCTAATTAAAAAAACTAACAAATCCAATCATAATTAAGCGATGAAATATTTAAATGAATAAAAAATAGTAATAAAACCTTTTTCCCATTTCAATCTCTGATTTGAAAATCAATTCCTTTCTTCGTCAACCCCACTCTGTCCAATCCCCAGAAAAGCCTAAATTCATTCGTCTTGATTTATCCCCAAATTTCATCTGAAAATACGTTTTCTTGTTGATTATCAGTTGAATTGAAGTCATGATTACCGGTGATTTTCTCAATATTCAACCAGAAGAACTCAAGTTCCCATGTGAGTCTTATTGCTTTGAAATTCTTTTGTTTTCTGTTTGGTTTCAAAGAAAAAATTACTGGGAAATGTAACGAAATAGGTTTTTCAATTGGAATTGTATGGTTTGTTATGTTGCTATCGTTGGATAGAGGTTCTCGTATACTGCGGTTTTATGATCAAGGAACTCAACATTCAAAATTTTCATTTTTTTTTCCACCCCAATTTCTCACACCGAAAACAAAATAGATAGTTTTCTTTTATGGGTATATCAATTCAGGTGCTGATCTTTTTGGCTTTTGTTTTGAAAGTTGAACTAAGGAAGCAGAGTTCATGTTCTATGCAATTGGCCAACAAAACTGCTCATTATATTGCATTCAAGGTAGTTTTGATTGATATGTTAGTTTTTGATTGTCCATCAATAATATTGTTTCTTTTACTGTCTTATTGTTGAACATTTTGATTGACAAGATTAAAACTACCAACCCCAAGAAGTACTGTGTCAGGCCCAACGCCGGGATTGTTCAACCTGGCACTGCATGCAATGTTACTGGTAAAACTCCAATATTTTTTTCTAGCTATGCAGTTCAATTTTGTTGAGTTTGAAACCTGTTATTTTAATAAAATGGGAAAACTGATCTATGCGATGTGTTGGACTTTAGTTGGTCTTTTTTTGGGGGGGTGGGGATGGATTTTGAATTATCGTTGTCTAATTTTGCTTATTGGGTTTTGATAGTTACAATGCAAGCTCAGAAAGAGGCACCTTCTGATATGCAGTGCAAAGACAAATTTCTCCTTCAAAGTGTTATTGCACCTAATGGTGCAACTGCTAAAGACGTAAACCCAGAAATGGTGCGTTAATTTTGCCTGGAACTTTTATTTTTCCATAATTATGTTGTGGTTGCAGTTTACTCAGTATTTGTCATTGTTTCAATTTGGTTTGTAGTTCAATAAGGA
This sequence comes from Ilex asprella, assembly GCA_023539305.1. Classification (NCBI taxonomy): domain Eukaryota; kingdom Viridiplantae; phylum Streptophyta; class Magnoliopsida; order Aquifoliales; family Aquifoliaceae; genus Ilex; species Ilex asprella. Next base: position 3,248,942 of record CM042189.1, read on the forward strand.
GGATGGAAAGGTTGTTGACGAATTCAAATTAAGGGTTGTTTACACTCCCACTAATCCTCCTTCACCAGTTCCTGAAGGATCTGAGGAAGGTTCTCCTCCCAGGGCATTCACAGCTGAGGAAAATGCTACATTGCATGATGCTGTAAGTGATCGTAACATTTCTTTTTGTTTTCTGACAAAGTGGGTTGCTGTCAGTTTTATGCTCATTGATTTCAGAAATATTAGGTAACAAGATCTTTGGAGGAGCCCAGAAAGAAACCTTCATCTTCAGAGGTGAATAATCATTTTCCTGTCATACACTTGTTAGGCCTAGCCAGTCCTTAACTTTTTATAGCACAAATTAAGAGAAGGATTTATTTGTGTGTGGAATGACATGTGAGATTAATGTTACCATGGAGGAGTTTTATGAGACATTTACCTGATCCAGAAACCATTTGGTGATGAGTTTCGATATAAATGTATGATCATCTGATGGAAGTAGGTGCACTGAAACGATATGAAGTGCTATAGAAGTCAGAGAAGCACTTGTATCGAACTCTGATTTTGCATAAACCAAATCCCCCTGCTCAATTCTGAGGAGCTGGACTGCCTGGTTTACAAGGAGTTACTAGTTATCACGTCTCATGGACTGCCTTATCACACTTAAAACAAAGAAAAAAACAAATGTTGCTGTAAAAGGTATTCATAGTTGTTGAGCCTTATGTTCATGGGAATACTTACTTATTCATGCCAATCTTGACTGGTCCTTATGCCGTTTGCCTCTTGGCATGAGAGTGTTCTTGCTCAGCACAATAGCAGGTGGCCCAGTAGGTATTAGGTGTATGAAATGTGGATGGGCATTTATTTCTGTCATTCTAACTGAAAACTTCGATAATTGCTTTACGTTATAACAGAAGTGAAAAGACAGTAGATGCATTGTGCATAATATTGGATGAATGAGAGTTATTAGAATAAGTGAACCTTGTTCAAACTTCAAACTAATATGACTATACAAAAAGGAAATAGAGAGAAACCAGCAAAAGGGGTCAATATGAACTTCATACTTTTTGAGACTGAATTTTTATTTGAATAAAGTGGATGGTCTTATTGATCCATGTATATTAGGTCCAGTACATATCACTTTTCTTGCGTGCTGAGTTGCCTTCGGATCTTAACATTAAAAAGTGACTTTGGGTGAAATGGCAAGTCTAACTTATATTTCAAATTGGTGCTGGACTACAAGTTGCTTTTGGGTTTTATACAGAAAGGAACAATCAGTTACTTGTGAACCATCTCGTTTTGGAAGATTGGATTCATACAAAAAATTTATTTAAATCTTTATATTAATAATTAGTTGTTGTCTTACATTCATTTGATTGTTTAGTTATGTTGTCATTGCTGTTGTATGTAACAATCCTATACTAAATTTTCATGTTTCAGGCAGTGTCTATGATATCTAAATTGACTGAAGAGAAAGCTTCTGCTATTCAACAAAATCAGAAGCTCCATCAGCAGTTGGTATGTTTTCTATGTCATTACGGTTGGATTTACTTCTGCATTGTTAAGCCTTGATTGAAGCATCATACTTGTGAAATGCATTTTCTTGTGTGCAATCTTCCCTATGTTGATTGAATCACTTGTATATAAATTGTAAAATTTGTTTCTTATATCAGTGTGTGTCACATAGAGGAGTTAGTGAAACAGGGCAAAAGCAGTTCCTGTTATTTTGGAAAGTACTTAACTGGTAGGCTATGTGAGATTTGTGAAGACTAGATTTATTGATTGATTTCAATTAGTGTGGTATGTTTAGCCTTCAGAACACAGTGTTGCACTTTATTTTTAGCAATTATTTTAGGTAATTAGAACTTCCAGATGTATTTGGGAGGGTGAGAAATTAATCTGATGTCTTGTGTAAGGTGTTCATAAACTGCCATAGTGGAACAATGCCATAGTGGAACAATACCAATATATGTTCCTGTTATTCCGAAATGAAGGCCCTGGACTTTAAAACATTCAGACACTGGTTCTGTGCTCTGACTCTTTTCTTCTTTACTGACCTTTCGGATGAATCTAGATGGTTATATCTCTGCAAATTAAATAGGATGTGTTGGATTTGAACATATGCATCGCCATTGTATGCTGTTTGTTTGGGGGGTGGCGCAGGCATTTGTGATTAGTCCAAGGTAGTGGAACGTAGTTTTTATAGAATCTACTCCTTGGAGAAGTTGATTTTAATGGGCTGGGAGAAGCATTTATATGAAGGGACGTTGGAAGGGGCTTGAAGTTGGATCTAATATTTCGTGTCTTTTGTATTATGAGCTTTGACGGAGGCACGGCAACAGTTGTAAGGTGAACATGTCATGCAAGAACCTCTGTTAAGTTGGATATGTGTAGTTGCTGCCTAACATAATTTCTCACATTGGCCTTGCTGATTCTGTGATGAGATACGGGAGACCTGGATCAAGATTACCACATCTATCTCACACCTAGACCAGTGTTGTATGTTGTTCTTGCTGTAATTGTTTCAAGGATATTGCTGTATCTCGTCATTAGTATTGAATTAAGACATCACTTAGCTGTTACAAATAAAGACTGACAGTGAAATTCTAAACTATGCTGCTTCACTCTATAAATTTTGGACTAATTCAGATTGGCTGAATCAATTACCTCTTATATTTTATAGTTTGAACCCATCTTTATACATGCCGAAGGATCACTCAAAGTGAGATCACCCCTCTTCGGCTAAGTGTTTCGGTTGATTAGTAAATGAACAAAACCCTATACAGTTATTTTTCTCATGTTTCCCTTGTTTTGAAGCTTGAGAATTGGTGCTCGTATGGTCATTTAGGATTTGTGCGATCATGCATCTTACCAACTCTAGTGTGTACATTATTCTTGCCTCGAATGAACTAACAAAACCTGGTTTATTGAGAAGGGGATGATGTGCCTTCTGCTAAGTGAATAATTAAATTCAAACAACTTGTTTATTAGAAGTTGTATTGACATGATTCAAAATTTCGGTTTACAGGATCTGATGAGAAAAGAAATCAGCAGAAGCCATGCTGGTGGCTACTCCATATTGTTTGTAGGGCTGGTTGGTCTACTAGGAATTCTGGTTGGGTACATAATCAAGAAGACATAGGAGAAGCAGTGCCAGCAGTCTGCCATTTGTTTTCTGGATTCCGACATCAATCACCCCCGTGTTCTGTATTTTTGGAAACTTTATAGGACGGAGATTCTTCGCTTCTGATGTAGAAAAGATGTGTGGAGTATCATATGTATAACTGACATTCAACGACAGATTTCACCAAGTTTGTAAAGGAACTCCCTTGAACTATTTCATTGAATATCCTACAATCTGGACAACTTGAATGAATAAAAAAGACTCCCTTTCTCTTTAACATAAAATTTACTTCAGTATAACTTGTGACATTGTATTTTGATGTGCTTCTGTGTAAAAGGGTGCAACTTAGGTACATTGAATGGAAGTGGATACAGCTTTGGGAGTCGAATGATGCATGGGCAATTTAGAGTAACCCGAATGTGATAATAATACATGGATTTTAGATCCTAAATTTAGATAGATCATCTATGCTGAGGAATTCGGATAAATTTTTTATTATCTGATCTCAAAAAATTATCAAGATTTAACTTCATAATGTCTGAATTTATAATTTGTTCTTATTACCATTTGAATTACACTTGGGAATAATATTTGATTTTTGGTGCTCAATTTTCTAATATAATCTGTAGTTTAGGACAATTTATTGAAAGAGCCCATGCCTCATACCTCAGAGATACACCAATCAGTATAGCAACGAATTCATAAATTACACGCCAGTCTGCTTGCCCAGATCAGTTGGGTGCGAATAAGTTGGTTTGAATATTTTTTATTGTTGAAACATCAAAGTATATGATGAAATCGAAAATAACCCATTCCTTTAACACAGCAAGAAGTTTAGAAAATTAAACAAAATACCCAGAAAACACCAACGAGATTGACCAAAAAAAAAACCCTAAATATCAAAAATTCTCCCAAATTAAGCCAGATGAAACACAAAAAGAACACCAATCAGATTTGGGTTTTCTTTATATTTCATCTACAAGTATAAATCTAATAAAATGGAACCAAACCAATCAGAATCAGCCGTCCGATTTATCGTCCTTGTCCTTCTTGGGTTTACGATAGGTCTCCTCAACCTTCTTGGCCATGAAAAGGCCAGTGTCAGCCAGTTTTCTGATGTTGGGCACGTTGTAGTTCTGTGCTGTGTACACTCCACAGATTGTCCCCAACATGAACGTAAAACTGCTTCTGATTATACCCATTTGGGGCTTCTGGATTCAACCCAGCAACAGATCTTCAGGGGTCAAATTGGTTGAGGATCGGACTGTACTGTGGGTTTGGAATTGAGCGAGAGAGAGATTGAACAACACTTTTAGGATTGTTGAATTATATATAGTGGTGGGGAGTGAGAGAGTTTAGGTGGGTTTTTTTCTTCTCCAAGCTTTTTACTTGCAGATGTGCACACAAGGTTGCGTGGTTGGGAAGCAGGAGCGCCGGGGGGTGTTGCTTTACCCCTTCTCCAAGAAGAGTCAACCCATACCCCCCTCCACAAGAAACTCCGAAGAACATTTTTCAATTAAGATTGGAAAGAGATAATACTCATCCCTTTAAATAATTAATATATAGCAAGTTCGAGTTTAAAAATTAATCTTTAAAAATAATTTCTGAAAATTTAATTTTTAGTGTAATTCTTCATGACATATTAGGGCAAAAATAAAATTACAATATTAAGAGATGTGATCATTTAGTTTAATTATATATGTAATTGTCAGATGAAATTATATCGTCAAATATGCGTTATTTTTAATTTTTTTGTGAATAATAATATCATAATATTATAATACAAAAAATAGTATTATAATTTAATCAATTTCTTAGATAAAAAATATAATAAATTTATAATATAATTAGTTATACAAATACTCAAGAATAACAATCTTCTAATGCAATTCCATTATAAAAAAAATGTCTAAAGGGCCAGGGAAATTCCTAAAAAAATGATGAATTATTAACTCAAATAGGAGTAGAATAGATTAATAATTATGTTTAGTAATAATTAAAAAAAATTAATTATTTGACATATAATTTATAATTTAATTTTTTATTAAAAAATACTTTTTAATAAAAGCCCATTTTGTCAGTTATTTGAGGTTCAGACCCGCCAAAAAATCACCTTCACCGGTCTTGATAGACTAATGTTGCATGGTCAGTTGATATGTCAATGACTCGGCCCAAGGTTGGGCAAGTTGTGTTGATGGATGGGTCGGGTCAGTCAAGCCCACAAAATCAATAATAGTATTGAAATGTAGAGTAAACTATATAACTCTATAATATAAAATAGGGTGAATTTCAATAAATTTATCTAACGGTTTTAAATAGAATCATTCAACGCCACCAACATCTCTCTCAAAATTATTTACATTACACCGTGCCTTCAGGCATGAGTTATCTCTAGTGACTTATAAATTATCACTCTTGTGTGAATTAAGTTTCTGAACAAGTTTTCGCCTTAATTGAGTCTTTAAACTCTAAAATTTTATCAATTAAATCATTGAACTAATTTTCGTGTCAATTGAGTCTTTAAACTCTAAACTTCTAACAATTAAGTCTTCTTTTGACAGCCGTTAGATTTTTGGACGGAATGTCTCACGTGTTCACCACATAGACATCAGAAACTTATTTAACACAACAGTCATAATTTATTGACTTAATTCATTACAATCATTAGATTAGTAGCAAATCTCAACAAATACAGTTGTTCATTTTCAATTCAATGATTATAAATGATTAGGTTAACAAATTGTATCAATAAATTAACTTCAAGTAGTATTGCTCCGCAAATATATACATCATAACAATGATATTCTTAGGTCATTTGTAGATTCATGTAAAGATCTAATATATTGTGAACATTGAATTAAAAGATGAGAATGAGTTATTTTCCTTTGTCGACAAAATTCTTGAGGACAATAAACTTGAAGTTTTTTATGAATTTTGTGGAGTTGAGCAGCATGAGAATTTACGACATGACAAATCCATTAGTCCACATCTTTTTAGTTTTATGGATTTTCAATTTCTATTCGACCCTGATAATTTTGAGTTGCCAGATTTTTATTAAGAAAATTTTTAAAGCCGTGTTACGGTTACCTAAGGTTGCTGAATGAGAGATTATTTTATCAATTCTTGAAGACATAGCAGATTCATGCAAATGTGTAGTTGAAAATTTTAATTTGAAGTACTCAACTGATGCAAATAAAATATCGATGTATCGAGTTGTTCAAGTCATGGAAACTTGAGGACGAGTTTTTTTAAGAGAGAGAGTCTCATGTAGAACAGCTTTATGTTTTATTCTATTCTATTTTTATTATTTTTTAAGAATAAGAGTTAATCAATTAATAATATAATATTTCAAGAGTTATTCTCTTCATTTTCTATGTGGATTTAATTTTTTTTTTATTTTTTACACTTGGAGACGATGATCTTTTTGTATCCCTTGTTTACTGCTGCATCATTTTGGGTCGTGCGAGGCCAGATCGTGGGACGTGTGGAACACCAGATTAAGATTTAAGAGAGAGAGAGAGAGACGATTCCTTTTCAAATCACAACTTGAAGACCTGATTGAATACAGGCATTTAACCAACATATGCTTGAATTACAATGCTCTCCACAGTTCCAGAAAAAAAAATAAGACCCGTGTGAAAAACGAAAAACGAAAAACGAAAACGTTATCAAACGAGACTTATATTACACGATTGATGAAACTGTCAACATTCCATTCCCTCCATCCAACTCTTTGAGGACTCATATAAATTCTCGAAAGTTCTCTACGAATGTCTTTTAACTTCCCATCCAACGGTGGTACTCCCACTTGAGCCGCTAGCCAGTCCAAGTACTCGAACTGCCATGCATCAATTTACAAAATCAAGAAATCGCTGTTTATGGACACTAACGTGTATGATTGTGTTATTCGGGTCGTGACATCTATGACTCAAGAACACAAAATTCACATATAGATGCATTTTACATTAAAAATCTATCTGATTCGTGTCCTAACAAAACCAGTAGAAAATTATTTAATTTTAACGAAATTCATTTAATGCTAAATAAAAAAAATGCATATAAAAAGATCATATACTTTCTTCATACAATGTTAGTAAACATGTATTTCCATGTCAAACTTGAAATATTCCTGTTCGATATTGTGGTTATTCATGATTTATTCGTATTAGTAAATCAGGTCGTTTTAAAATTCGTTTCGTTTTGAGTTTTAATTATGTTAGGTGACGTGTCAAAAATTATCTCCCTTGCACTTGAGTTTTATAGATATATCATAGAAAGCCCAAATTATAAAAAATGAAACTAAGGAAATGTGGAAACGAAACCTGATCATCAACTGGTAAAATAAGATGGGTATGGTGCTTCGGGGTCTGGCGTTCCTTCATATTCCGGTAGTGTTCTTCTACATCAGCCAACATCTCCGATTCCGATGGCAGAACTGCCTCGCCGGATAATAAACGCGCCACCCACTTGGATTGTAATTCCGCCATGGTAAAAAAGAGAACCTTATTGCCAACCCAATTGCCAGTGTTAATCAATCGTAGAGTTTACTTACGAAAAAAAAACACAAACCATAAAGTAGGGTAGTAATTGTGTCATATCGTGTTATTTTAGGTTCGTGTTAAAAATTAGTCAATTTTAATCCAATTTGTTTAATTAATTGTGTCGAGTTGAGTCGAGTTGATCTATTTATTTTCATGTCGGATTCATGTTCACTCATATAATTCGTGAATAAAAAATTTAACTCTTAGATTTAAGTCTAAAATTTAATTGTCACTTCTAATTGAAGATACGCTCATACTTTTTCTATAAACTAAAAATTAACTTAATAAATATAATAATAAAAATAAATAAAAAAATATATTTTGTACAATAATTATGTCACTACTTGATAAAATATACTCAAAATTAACATTTTAATCTTATAATACTAATTAAACGTGTTAATTGTGTCAATTTTCATGTTATTCGTATTTGAGACCTATTTATTATTGGTGTTAACGGGTCGAATCATTTACGGGTTCGTGTCGAGAAATGACCAATCTAAACCCGCTAATTTCATATCAATTTTAAGTCGTATTTTTGTACCGTATCAAAAATTGTCAATCTTATCATAGAGTTTATCAAGCAAGCTCCATAGGGCAATTGAGAAGCTAAGCTACGTTTGATAAAACTTTTTAGAAATTTGTTAACTAGAAATTAATTCTGCTTAAAAGTAATCATATTTGATAATTATATAGTAAAAGTGATCTATTTGAAGAATGATAATTTTTGAACCTCAAAGTCTAATCTAATTTACTCATCGAATGATGTTTTAAGTCATGTGGTTCTTAAAAAAGAAGTTTGACGATCGAAATTACAATAATGTTATTAGACAATGTCGGCTGACACACTATTAAGTCAATAAATAAAGTCAACTTTTTAAGGCTGAATACTATTACTTAATTTAGATCTTGAACGATACTTTTTGGACCCAAAAATCAGAGCTAATCAGAACCATTAGGGCTGACCTGCGAGAAGTAGCTCATAAACGAACATATTTTGTTAGTTGGATTTCTATTATTCTTATCCATTGAATTTTCTGTCATAGTAAACAATAGAGATTCTATTATACCCTATACATTTTTTTATCAAAAAACATCACATTACCCAATTATGTCACATATTTAATTATTTAATATTTAATTAATATTTAGTTTAAGACAACTTTTATTTTATACATTATTCATACACGATAATTTACACATGTTTAAAAAAATTTATCGAGTTATGCATTTTGAAAAAATTGTGACGCCATGAATTTTAAATGATGTAAGCAAAAAATTTAATTTTAAATTTGGTATAGTGGGATCATTTTTTTAAACGTTAGAATCTTATGTTTCATCGTGTCTATAGACACAGGATATGACTAGTATATATATATATATATATATATATATATATTTGCCAAGAAAGATTGAATGCAAACAATACTTGTAGGAGTAACAATGACTGACCCTGGAAGGAAGTCCCACGAAGCAGAGTCTAGGAGCAAGCTGTGGGGGGAAGACATGCTTGTATAACGGCCCGACCCGATTGTCCTCCACGGTTACAATTCCATTGGTTTGGAGAAATGGAAAATCGTAATTGTACCTGTGAAATCTTGTTAGAACTTGTTTTCTGTCTCGTGTTCGATAGAAAAGAAAAAAACTAAGAAGAAATGGCACGAAAATAAAAATTGGTATGTGGATTATACCCAGTACAGTAAAAAATGATATCTGCATGAATGGAAGCTCCGTCTTGAAAAGCTACTGTACCGTTTTCATAAACGTTGTTAATCTGCAAAAAAAAAAGAAAAAGAAAAAAAAAAGAAAAATCGGTCTAACTTAAACTAATTACAAACAAATTAAAAATAAAAGAAGAAGAAGAAGGTACAAGAATAAGAGAATGTCTTCATTTTTATTAACGAGCCCAAATCTAATTAGGCCCAGACTTAATAAATCAAGCAAGTTCAAATCAATTAAAAGACAGTTCAAGTCCGATTCATCATTCTGGCCCAGTCCAAGATCTAAGAAGCCTGGAAAGATAAGAGCACGTGGAAGATAGATTATCGGGATACACACTCACAAGTTCAATCTTACCTTAATTGTACTTATTTTTTGTAATTATCCTCCCCCCGAAGGAGTAGTGCCCTCTTACTCACTCACCGTCTCACCATACTTATAAATTGTCAACTTTCTTCACATGAGAGAACACATCTCTCAACACACATTGGTATCTCACCAAAATTTCTCTCTCCTAATTATTGTACCTCTCCCAGAGCATATATCTTCCGGAGCTTTTTCTCTGTTATTTTATTCATCAATAAAGAGTTACTGGTCACCGTTGTCGTTTTTCGAGAGTGGAACAGGTCATCTAAGCCGAACTACTATAAATCTGTGTGTTGACTTAATATTTACTATTTTACCATTAATTGCTTTATTTATTGTTCATTAATTATTTCACATTACACACTCGACTGTTGATCTTACACGAGATAGTTTTGTGCATCATCACTTATGACACTTGAAGTGAATGACCTTCTGATAATTTAAAAAACAGACATTTGGAGTCTATTAGTCCTAGTTTTTCTATCACTTGTGGCCACGGTATAAATATATAATTAATAGGGAACATTATCTCATGACTATTGAGTTTCTCATATTATTCCATCAATTACTTCAATTAGTTTCACACTGCCCAAAAACAAACGCTTATTCTGTTCTATTTTCCTATTAGTGCACTACTTTCTTATGGTTTTATACCTAATAGAAAAAGACTTTCTCATCAGCAACTACCGATGCTGTTTAACTCATCGTTGAGTCATCAATCTCTTTACGAGTTTTTCTTTGCTCGACTTTGGCATCTGTATGAATATATTTATATGTCTCTCTATCTTCTGAAATCTTTTTTTGTCGTTTGCTAACCGACAATGTCAACATTTCATTATGTTTTTAGGGAAAAGTGAAATGAACCGACATAGTTTAGGATATAAAGTGAACCACATTTATGCTAAACTCGTTGCAAGAAACTTAATAATTGTGATAAGCAATGTGAGATAAGAGCCATACGATTATCAAAAAAGAAAAGAAAAAACCTCGGAATGCTGCCACATATTTTCATGGTTGTCCAGCTTTGAACATTTAACATTTGGAGATCTTGATGAAAGATGAACTTCTTTGGCCACCGTCGCAATTTCTATGGATATATCACGAGCACTTGGTCCATTTCCGATCACTACCACAATCTGTCAGGTGGATTAATACTTGATCATAAATCTATTGAACAAGAAGAATTGTTCCGTTTGTTAACAATTTTTTTTTTAGCATCAAAAAAGTAATATTATGATTTTTGTTATTCGCGGTTGAGATCGTTTTAAATTTTACTTTAAAATTAATTTAACAGTTAATATTAGCACCATAAATTTAATAGAAAAAATGGACTTCTAAGGTGTGTTTTGAGTGACTTTTTAAAAGTACTTCTAAAAATTATTTCTCATAAATACTTAAAAAAAAATTGTGTTTGAAACCGTCCCACCATTACCACCACCACCATCGCCGCCACTGCTGTCACCGCCACCACCACCACTATCATCGCCATAGCCCTCGTCGCCACCACCACCTCCACCATGATCATTGCCATCCAGCACCTTTCTCCCCAACTATAAAACGATGCTTAAATTCATTTATCTCTTATCTATGTTTTTGATTTAAATTTGAATATGAATACAAATATGTTTATTGTTTATTATTTTTATTACTATGTGTCTTCAGGCACAGACAATAACTAGTACATATATATCTTACAATACATATTATTAAAATTAGAAGGACGCACAAAAACGAAAGTGCAAAAACAAAATTACTTAAAAAGGTAATTTAAAAAGAAAAAAAATATTTTAAAAAGTGATGCAAAACGGTACCTAAAAACAAAATAGAAAGAATGGGAGGTGCGAGTGCTTACCTGATCTTGAAATGGTTTAGGAACACGATAATTGTGGCTATGCACTTGCTTTCCAGGCCATTTCGCAATACCTGCTTAGAAATTAAACAAAACAAAGATATCTAATGCATAACTATATTCAAAAGTATAATCTGCAAAACGTCATGGGATCGAAATTCTTATGTTTCGGGTTCTATAGTGGTTTGCTAACCTTTCCTTTCGGGTTGAAAATAAATTTTATTTACTTATAAAAAAAAAACTCTAATGTTTCGAATTATTGAATCATACATTCATAGTTTGAATAGTTGAAATGATATCAAAGCGAGACCCTTTTTTTTTTCAGGTGGTTGTTTTCAGTTTAGAATGAACGTGGATTTTTGGAATGTGAAAAAATTGGTAAAAAGATTTTTTGATTTCTTTTATGTGATCAATTCCATGCCATTTATTTTATCATCGTCACATTTTTCTTTTTATTTAGAAAATAATACCCGTGGATGATTATCTATTCCACCTTACCTTGAAGATTATGCATATTCTTGGTAGGTGCATATACTATTGTATAATGAGCAATGTTAGGTACTCATAATTTTGAAAAGATTAGTAAGAGTTTCCATTTTTCAATTGGTTAGATCATGCTTTGACATAGAGATACAAATAAGTTTTATCCTATTTTAAAATAGAAGAATACTACACATCCAAATAAAATCTAAAAGTTAAAACTTAAATGTATATCATCCTTTGAATAAGTATAGGATGAGTGAGTCCTAATGAAAAGTTTGATAAAACTTATTCGTTCAATAGATAATATGTACTTATAGGTTACAAATTTTTAAGCTTCACTTAGTTTAGTAATATTTGGTTAAATGAATGATTGGTGGCATAAAAAGGGGGAATAAGGACAGGAGACCACTCCATGGCCAGGTCAAAGTTTTTTTTTTTAATATAATATTTAGATTTGTAGATCATTAGGACAATGACTAATTAATTATTATAATTTTTAATAATACATTTATGATAAATGAGAATACAGGTATAGAGGGTTGATAAGCCACTCAGACAAGATATAATCTCTAAAAAAGAAAACATAAAAAACTAATTCTTACATCTAACAATCCTCAATTGTATAATGTCTTTCCCTTGACTTTAGCTACGATTATTAGATGATTTGAGCTTGACTCAAGTTCAACTCGGTTCTAATTCATTGAAGTTTTTTTAAATTACATAATAAACAAAATTTGATATAGTTCTTAACTGACTTTTGTAAATGAGTCGAATCAAAGAATTGCGTGGCTCGGCTTGGCTCGAATAAGTGCATATGCACAAATAATTGTAACTTTACTGTCAAATTACTCCTATCCTCAAACTATCCACAAATAGCTCCACACTTTATACTGTCCTCTCTCTCTCCCAATTGATTATGTTTTCGAAATATGAACATCTAAGGTTTAATTTTCTAAATTTCTTATCAAGAAATTGAGTCTTGTAGCTCTAGTTCCATCTTAATGTACATACTTTCAAGTCAAGTAAAGCTTAGCTCAAGCTTGAGTTCGGTCGATCACAATCAAGCTGAATATGAGCAAGTATAATCAACCTCAACAAACTTAACTCGATTAACATCTCTAAATTATATATATATATATATATATATATATATACACACACACACACATACATACATATAATGTTGAATTTTGTGAAAAACACAATTTATTTGAGGCTTGCCGATGTCTTTGTTTTGTAAGAATTACCAATGAACGTACGTACCTGGAAGATTTGCCAATCGAGGTGCAGAATAATGACCACTGCAAATTATCACAGCCTCAAATATTTCCTCCGAACTCAGTTCACTCGTTCTTGACTCAACAACCCACTCGTCGTTCCTCGAGTCGACCTGCTCAACTCGGATCACTTCAGTATTGAACCGTATCAACTCAACGAGTCCAAAGTCTTTAGCAAAATCATCCAAAAACTTTAGCACTTCTTCATGCCCAGGAAAATTCCTAGAATCCCCATATTGCTTAGAGGTAAATGGATAGTCTGAGAAGCCCATAAGGTGTCTGGGTGTGTTGGTGCGAAGTGAGAAATAGAGGCTACTATGAACAATCTCTCTATTAGGATCGAGTCCGAGTGGATCGGCCTCGACTCGGGGGTCATACACCCATGTTCCACCGAGTTGATTTGCTTTTTCATACACTATGACTCGGTGGCCTTCTCTTTGAAGTTCACGGGCAGCTGCGAGCCCAGCAATCCCAGCTCCGATCACCGCCACCTTCAACGATCGTGCCATATTATATATGTATTTAGCTATATAAGGTTAGATGGGTGATGAACAAGACAGTTCATATCATATAACGTGTGTGATGCTAGGCATAAGGTTTATTTAATTCCTTAGGGACAGGTTTGCATTTTCACTGGGTAGACAACATTTTTATTGCGGTGAAGAAATCATAGCTTATTTGAGCTAAAAAATGGGGTTTGGCCCCCTCCAAACGTTACGATAAGGGTAGTCATAACTGATACATCGGTTTGGATTGCATTCGTTTTGGAGTTCTCCTTTGATTTGTCTTCACTAATTATATGAAATTATTTTTTTTTACATCCAAAAATACATGAATAATATAAGTTATTGATTGTACATTTGCATTATGAAGACCTCTAATTACAACAACAAAAAAGTAAAAGGTGAAAGTTTAAAGAAATAAAAGAACTGATATTGTTATAATTTCAGGTTTGTTTGTGTCAGGAAGAGGTTACATCAAGGTTGTGAACTAATTCTATTTTAGGGTTACATCCTCTAAAAAAGATTGTGCTATGCCTCATGCAGATAGAAGGAAAGAGCTACCTGGTGATTCATAGGTTGCATTTTCAAGTAGTGCGGCTGCCGCCGTTTCTAGGACTGATTGACGCTTCACTTGCACCAATATATACTGATGATACCAAAAATAATTCTAAATATAAGTTCAGACCTCTAGGTCAGGTCAGAAGGTCAGTCAAGACAAAAGAGTTCAGAGAACCAAATCTCAGCTCCATTCAAAGGGGATAATAACAGGAATGGCGTGGAGACAGCTGAATAGACAACAAACATCCCCAAAATAAAGGGAATGAGAACGAAAGGCTGGAGTCAAAACATAAAACTCTCAACCAACTAAGATCTTCTCCCAAAAATCAAGAAAAATTCCACGGATGCAAGACAAGGATCTCGGTGTAGACTCCTTAGAACTAGGAGTCGGTCTATATATGCTGAACAATGCCTATTGAGGCAGACGAAGACAAAAAACAGAAAGCGACCTTAGAGGCAAAAATACTATTCTGTAATTCAAGTAATCAATGAAGAAAATGGAGCAAGAGCTTCCATTAAAGAGTGTACTAGCCAAGTTCTATAGCTGGTAAACCACTATATTTCTTCTGTGCAGTTACCTCCATACAAAAACATCCCCCACCTCCATCAGCCGTTCCACGAGCCATGCAACTCTGATATCACCATCAAGTATTATATTTGTTGACTTTGCTCATCCACTAAAAATTACACCATCATATACTTCCATGTATAGTGTGGTGTTGGTTGCACATTCAACACATCTTTCGGACTCATGTGCCATTCAGAACTAGGAATCTTTGAGTTTGCTCCCTGCGATTAGCCAGCCTTGTGAAGAGAAAAAGATTAGACGTCTCCCATGCTATGGCTCTTCACAGGCCGAACCTGGTGTTGCATAAGATTAGAGAGTTGGGCGATAATAGCTCCTCGCATCCCAAAGCGTACTGCCCTCCTAGGCACGCAACACAAGTGGTTCAACCCAACTCATGTTACTGGCTAGGGGTGGATAATTACAAGTGTAAGAGCAACTCCAAGGGGAGTAGCCAAAAATGGGGTGCCAAATGTCATTTTACAACCTTGAATAGTATTTTGGCACCCCTAAAAACACAATCTGCTCCAATGGTAGGTGCCAAAATGGGGTGCCATTTTAATATTTTAATATTTTCAATTCCAATTTCAATTTTAAGTTGTATTTAAATTTTCATTTTAATTTCAAGTTGTATATTTAATACATAATATTTCATAAATAATAGCAATATAAAAAAATTAATGGTGTAATATAACAATACAAAAAAATTAATGGTATAATATGACAATACAAAAAAAATTAATGGTGTAATATGTAATATGAAAAAAAAATTAGGACACAAAATATCATTTTTCCTTCCCCTTTTCCATCCCAACCGTTTTTTGCAACCTCTATTTTCTCTCTCCATGGGGTGCCAAATTTGCCACCCCAAGCCTATAGTTGCCATTTTGCCACCCCCTTTGGAGTGATTTTTTTTTATTTTGGGGTGATATTTTGACGGTTATAGATATGCCACCCCATTGGAGTTGCTCTAAGGTTTGTTTAATTTCCAAGGACTAGTTGTTTCTTCACATGGTAGTACTTTTATTTGAAATTCCTTGTTAGTGCATCCTTGTCTCATATTCAAGTTAAAGGTACCAAATTTATGCACCATATTTTCATTTTTTTTAATCAAAAAGTCCGAAGATAGAGACGAATAAATATCTCTTACATAATTTAAAGACTAAATTGAGACAATTAAAAAAAAAATGAAGACATTTAAAAAGCGGCTATAGTTGGTGGATCCCATAAGATATTTTATTAACCGAAAGGTGCACAACTTTCAAAGAAATGGTAGTTATGACAGCTCATTCGTCCCTGAAATTATCCTTATTTGAAAGAAGGCACTTCAACAACTTCTTACATATCTCTTTCAGCTCCTCCTCTGGTGGTGGCATTCCTATTTGAGCAGCTAACCACTCCAGATAATCAAGCTGTCATTATTTAAAGAAAATTATTAGTCATGTATGTAAATATTTAATTATTTGTGGTACAAAATACAGTAATGCTCCTATACATTTCGTCTTATTTTAGGTTTTTTTTTGGGGGTAAATTACCACTTACATCCCTTAAATTATGACCTTTTTTGTTTTATTTTGCCCTCTCAACTATCAAATTTATCACATTGCATCATAAGCTAACACTTTTGTTTCACATTGTCCCAATCACAAACGTTTGTTACATATTTAACAGAAAATTATTTTATTTTGTCCCTGCAAATTATATAATTTTTTTCACTTTATCCAGACACATCAACAACTTCCGTTTAAAAAAATAACAGACGTTTGCGATTATGACAATGTGAAACAATAATTTTAGTTTAGGGTACAATGCGAGATATCTGGTATTTGAGGGGGTAAAGATAAAAAAGGTCAGAGTTTAAGGTGTCAAAGTATAATTTTCCATTTTTTATTTAAATTTTTTTCCCTAAAAAGTTTATAAACTAAAGGGATCAATTTCAAAGAAGAGAAATAAAAATATGACGAAAATGATACTGCACTAATTATGCTTCTTCTTAGTTTGAAAATGTAATGCTTTATAGTCATCGGACTGATAGTACATTTCATTTAATAATGGGATCTACTCTTAATTCAATGATGATAGCTCGTTAATTTTCAGTATTCAAATTCATTCACAATAACATTGCTCGGTTGAAAGTGCTACTGTGACTCTCTAGCTCTAGGTAGAAGTGTAATTCGGGCGGGTTAGACGGTCAGCCCTAGCCCAACCTTAGGTATATAATTTTCAATTCTAACCTTAACCCTAACCCTACCTCGGGTTGAGAGACTCAACTCAAGCATTGCCTAAGTTTAATTCGAACGGGCTCAAGTTAAATTCGGGTTAATGATTTCAAGCTGATTTCGGGTTGAGCCAAAATAAACTTGTTGTTTTAAACATGATACATATATTACATAATATTCACATAAATTCACCTAAGACGAAGGAGGCTGAGAGAGGAAGAAGGCACAGGAGAGAGGGATCTGAGAGTGAGTGAGGATCTTGAGGGAGGTGCAAACTTCAGATTAACCCTAGGATAAAATTATATTTTTATAGTATTAATTCGGGTTGAGGTTTTTTGACCCAAGTCCAAGCCAAATATTAAAAACCATAGCCCAAGCCCTAATTTTTTTGGGTTGGATTGAGTTCGGGTTGAAATCTAGTTAGCTCGCCCAAATTACACCCCTAACTCTAAGTTAAAATTACACGAAACATGTGGATTATTTTTAAAACAGGAAATGCACTAGAAATCCCTTTCAAATATGAGCAATGTTATTGAAATTTAATTTGAAAATGTAATATGAGCAATGATCAAAATTTCATTTCGGTGAGTTTAAAAACGAAAATATTTCAGAAATATTTTGAAGAACAAAGAAAAAAATTAAAAATTTATTTCAACCACATTGGTCAAAACATACCAAAACACCTTGAAACCTACCGAAACATCTTGAAATATAGAAATTTTGATATTCAATCAATGATTCGCTTCAGTTTACATGAAAACAAAAACGTTTCGACCAATTCAAAATAAAATTTAGTTTCTTGAATATGAGGACTTAATTCAGTTTGACTTTTGGATTAATATTGAGTTCTAGTACTTAATGAAGTTTGCTACCAATTCAATGCTCATATAATGCATTAGACTGCCGAATTAAATTCTCAAATTAAATATAAATAACATTATTCTAACACATAAAAGCATGAAGTTGAGAAAAAAATGATACAAGAAAATTGGGAGAGAAAGTAACCTCTGTTAGACTTAGAGTATGAGTATGGTGCTTGGGAATTCCATATTCCTCCAAATGCTTATAGTATTCTTGAATATCAGCTAACATCTGTTCTTGGGATGGTAGAAGCACCTTGCCAGATAAAACTTGTGCAATCCACTTTGATTGTAATTCCATCATACGAAATATAATAGTCTGATTTTAGAAAAGGAAATATACATAAGTAACATATAACAATTAATGTTGTAACAGCAAGAAAAGCAGAATGTTTAATAGAGTAACAGCAAAAACTGACCCTTTGAGGCACTCCAATGAAAGAGAGCCTCGGAGCAAGCTGTGGGGGGAAGACATGCTTGTACAGTGGCCCAACACCGTTGTCCTCAATGCTTACAATCCCATTTGTGTTAAGAAACGGAAAATGGTATTTATACCTGCATAAACATATTTACGACTCCTCACACGCGAGGTAAGACTGACACTCTTTGAATCCTGAAGTAACAAGTCTCGTGCACTAAGTGTCCTTTAAAAACATATGTGGAACCCCAAAAAAAAAAAAAAAAAAAAAAACAGACTGCGTTTTTAGATCATACCCAGTACAATGGAGAATAGTGTCTGCATGAACAATGAATCCATCTTGAAAGGCTACCATACCATCTTCTGTAACATAATCGATCTGATAGAAGGTTGAAGATTCATTTCAGGGTATATCAGGATACATTATGAACTCACTGAAAGTATGTTATGTTCTTTGTATAAACGTGTAATTCTCATGTATTTGATTTACTTACTGATGCGAACACACCAACATGACTTATCATGTCAACAATTGAAACATAGTAAACAAATTACACATGCATCGAATGCTCTTCTAGCATTTTTCTTAAAAGATAAATGTTACACAAACTCACAAGCCTCATTCTCTTTGTGACATCTGAACACTTGTACCTAGCTGATCACACAATAGGGGTCTGGTTTCGTAGACAAAAATATTGTTGTTTGTTTTGGCAAAATGCTATTTGAGAAAGTACAAATATCAAAAAGGACAACCAACGATATGACAAAAAGAGTCTTGTTTATTGACTTGAAACGTTTATTTGCAACTATGGCAAATTATATTGGCATGACACATCAACTAGTAAATAGAGTAAATTAATTTCATGAGTTTACATAGCAATGCTTTGAGTAGTGACAGTTTTTGTGACGAAGGAAAATTTTTAGTCTGGATTGATATGCTTGTCCAAGGGAAATCTACCTTTAAATGCTGCCATACATTGTTGTGGTTGTCTAATTTTGAAGCTTTAACATCTGGAGATCTTGATGAAAGGTGAACTTCTTTGGCGGCGGTTGCAATTTCTCTGGACATATCATAAGCGCTCGGCCCACTTCCAATTATAACGACCACCTGTCGCAAATGACACTTTATCTATTGAAAGATTTCAAGATTAACTTTGTTTCTATAAAGATGAGAACTCTCATATTCATGAATTAAGGTTACAGTATTGGTCATCGATTTGAAGTGTTCTAAGACATATCGGTAGTGGCACGGTATATTGACCTTAAAAAAAATTGAACATGACGAGAAATTCAAAACATACTGCGCCGATGTAGAGTCATATCGGTTGATTCGGTGACGATAACTCGACAACTCGGGATTGATTTGGATATAACTCAACCAACTCAGCTGAATCATGTGAGACTCGGAATTTATACGTATCGTATAACAGTATCATCTTGAAAGGTACTGCGTCGAATACAACTTGATCTGATATCGACCAATAATTTGAATCATGTTCATATTGCCCTAAATTGCTTTATATAGTAGGGATGCGTTCCAACTAGTAGATGATACCTTACTAGTAGAGGAAAATAAATAATCTACAACCAGAATTAGTGAGAGAAAGTGATCACAGACCTGATCACAGAATGCTTCAGGATGACGATAATTGTGACTATGAACTTGCTTTCCAGGCCATTTCTCAAAACCTACTTCAAAGATAATTATGAGAAACTCAAAAATTGTAGATAATCAATCATAGAAACTGAATTTCTATGGATTCAGAGTTTAATTAATGTGGAAAAACTAAAGAAACAATGCAGCGTGTGGCAATGTGGTTGGTTTATCTTTTGGGACCAGACGAGTCATGAATATCCTAGCTAGTCCCGCCATAGATGACCCGCCATAGATGATCTGTCTTTAACTGAACCGAGGGGATTAATCGAAGTGTACGTAAGTTGACCCAAATTATAACCAAGAGACTCAATAACAAAAAATTTGTGAGTTAACACTCATCCTTAAAGATTAAATTTTTTATATTATATTTTCGATGTATCAAAAATATTGTAACGTAACATTTTTGTTAGTTTTTTTTGTCATTGTCGATGTGTTGACTTTTGACAGAAAAAAATAACGGAAACTAATATAAATACCACATTACAGCACTTTTAATATATTAAGAGTATAATAAGAAAAATAACGAAAAACCGAGTTTTAATCATTCAAATTTAAAGTACGAATATTGAAAATTTTACCTGGAAATTTGGCCACTCTTGGTTCTGTGTAATGACCATTACAAACCACCACAGCCTCAAAAACCTCCTCCAAACTCACCCCACTCGTTCTGGACTCCACCACCCACCCATCAATATTCCCTGAGTCAACCCTTTCAACTCGGACAACGTCCGAGTTGAACCGTATCAACTCATTAAGTCCAAAGTCCTCCACGAACCTCTCCAAAAACTTGAGCACCTCTTCATGACCCGGAAAATTCCTAGAATCCCCATTTTCACGGATTGTAAATGGGTAATCCGAAAACCCCATAGTGGGTCGAGGAAGGTTTGTGCGAAGTGATTTATAGAGGCTACTGTGTACAATCTCTCTATTTGGGTCAAGGCCGAGTAGATCGGCCTCGACTCTTGAGTCGTACACCCATATTCCACCGAATCGGTTTGCTTTTTCCAAGACTACAACTTGGTGGCCTTCTCTTTGAAGCTCACGGGCGGCAGTGAGGCCGGAAACTCCGGCTCCGATCACCGCCACCTTAAGAGACCGTGACGATGCCATAGTACTATAGTCGGTAAATGGTGTGCGATAGAGAAAAAAGGAAAAAGGGAATTTTGAAAAGACCTTCACATGTTCATTGTTTGTTGTTTTAATTGAATAATTTTGGGAAAACTTCAATCACACCCTCTCTAGTTTTTTATATCTTCAAAGATATCTCTTGTAGTTTCTAAATTTTCAATGACACCCCTTATCAGATTAATTTTTTTAACTAAAATACAAATTTACTAAATTGCCCATGATATATTTGAAGATAAACTTCAACCACAACCCCTCTAAATATATAAATATTCAATGAGACCCCTCATATTTTCTAATTTTTTTAAGTATTAAAATTTTGAGTGAATTAAAATTCGATTCAAGTTAATTAAAATTTATTTTTTTATATATTAAAATTTGTGCCAATTAAAAATTATATTTTTTTACATATTAAATTTGGGCTAATTAAAATTCTATTTGAGTCAATTAAAAATTATTTTTAATCGACTAAAGTCAAATTTTAATTAACTCGTATTGAATTTTAATCAGCCAAATTTTAACACATAAAAATATAAATTTTAATCGACTCGAAAGCGAATTTTAATCAGTGCTAACAACTCGGGTAAAGTTCAAATTGACTCAAATTTTAATATGTAAAAAATATATTGTAATAGGTTCAAATTTTAATACGTTAAAAAAATAAAATTTATTCAACTTCAAATTAATTTTAATTGGTTCAAATTTTAATCGACTCAAATTTTAATAAAATTTTATGTAAAAAATTACTTGAGATTTATGTAAGGGTATTTTTGGTATTTTAGATTAATTTTTTTTGTTAGAAATGGTAGTTTAATGGTAAGGGGTGTTAGTGATGTTTAGATATAAACTAGAAGGGGTGTCATTGAAGATTTAGAAACTAGAAAGAGTGTCTTTGAAGATATGATAAACTAGAGGAGGTGTGGCTGAAATTTTCCCAATAATTTTTTTAAAGTTAGAAAGTACACGCATGTTATTATCGGTTGACATGTATAATATAATGATTAGTATTGGATAAATTATATTTTGAACCGCTAAACCATGAACTTAATTTTATTTTATCTCTTGAACTATTAAATTTTTTGCATTATCCCCTCAACTATTTAAATTATTTTAAATTACTCTAATCACAAATGTCTGCTCACTTTTTCTATGGAAATTGCCAATAATTTGGGACAAAGTAAAAAAAAAATTACATAGCTTAGAAGATAATTAACGGGATGTGAAATTAATCACATAGTTGAGGGTGCGTTGTGAATAAAATGATAGTTGAGAGAGTAATGTAAAAAATAATTATAATTGAGAGAGTCAAAACATAATTTGCCCACTAGTATTATTTTAATAAGAGTGAATCTCGATGATTAATTGTAAATTCAAAAACAATAATGCTATTAGGACATAATTGAGGGACATAATTTGGGGACATAATGAGTTGTCACCAATGAAGTGATAGTGAAATATATTTAATGATGGGTCCCATTATAACATTAAATGAATTCATTATCATTTTATTGGTGACAACTCATTATGTCCCCAAAATTATGTCCATAAATTATGTCCCAATAGCATTGCTCATTCAAAAATAATGATTGATTAGATTAGTAACGAGCCTCTTACTGGTTAAAAGATCAACGCACATGGAGAGCAATCATCAGAATAGTCTCGAAAATCAAGATTATTTTTAATTGTACCCATTTTTAGTTTGTAGTTATACTCCCCGAAAGACTAGTAACATACCTTTCACACTACCGCATCAACTAAAGCTTTATGCCTATAAATTGTAATCCTTCTACACATAAGGGACACGTCTCTCAAGCAACTATCTATCTCGTATAGATATCTCATTATACATAGAGTTTGCTCTCTCTTACTCTCACTTATTACTTTATTAATAAAGTTTTTCAATCACTGTCATTGCGTTTAGTGGTTTGACCTCTACCAAATTGCTCAATCTTCATCTCTTATAATTAACTGCTTCATTAATTGTCATGCATCATATACTTGACTATTGATTGTGCATAAATCTATTTTTGTGCATCATCAAAACTAATTTTTATGATGATGCCATATTGGTTGATTTTGATAAATGTTATTCAACTAAACATTTAACATTAACGATGACCGGTGGTATGGTTATATTGGGTTGATTGTGTCATTATTTGCTTCCCCCCCCCCC
>CM042189.1:3277357-3303884 GCA_023539305.1 Ilex asprella
GTGTTGGGGGGGGGGAGGGTCGGCAAATGTCACAATCAAAAATGTTATGTAATAGAACCATTCTGCAAGTCATCGTTAATGTTAAATTTGTACAAAATTAACTTTAATATATATAATATTATTTTAATCCTATTTTGATCATCTAAAAGAAAGACACAAGAGTTGATTTTTCCTATGTTGATTATCTAAGAGAAAGCCGTAAGAGTTTTTAACACCTAAAAAGCCGTAAGAGTTGATTTTTCCTTTGTTGATTATCTAAGAGAAAGTCGAAAGAGTTTTTAACACCTAAAAATGTGTATATGGTAGTTTTAAAAATGAGTAATGTTTTGTATCTCAAATTTATATTTTAAATGTGCATTTAAATCAATGAGAATCATTGAATTAGTGTGTCCCAATGAAAAAAGTTGATGGGACCCACTCATCCAATGGTTCTTATTGATTTGAAATGCATATTTAAAATACAAATTTAGAATATATAATACTGCCCTTTAAAAATATCATTTTTTTCACGAATTCTAATGTCAAATAACTTACCCAATAAACACTTACTTCTTTCTCTTATTTTTATTTTCGCTTTGTTTATTTTAGTTTTAAATTGTGTAATTAAAAAAATTAAAAAAATTATTTAAATTATAAATATTATACAATTAATACTAAATTTTTTAGATTACATATAATCTTGAAACACTGGTTATTGTTACCCATATCAATGTTTTACGTTAGTATATGAGCTATATACAGGAAATGGATGACTGGATTTGTCGTTTTTTGCTCACATGCGCAGTTCAAACCAGAAGACTTGCAGCAGTTGTCTTCCACGAATTAACAGTTCCCACTAAACAACAATTAATACGCGGAGGCCTTTTCAAACTTCATTTTTCTTCTTTTCTCTATCCAACATAATTACCTACCATGGCACTATCACAGTCTCTTAAGGTGGCGGTGATCGGAGCCGGAGTCTCCGGCCTTAACGCCGCCCGTGAGCTTCAAAGAGAAAGCCACCAAGTTGTAGTTTTCGAAAAATCAGACCGACTTGGTGGAACATGGGTGTACAACTCACGAGTTGAGGCCGATCCACTCGGTCTCGACGCGAATAGAGAGATCGTACACAGTAGCCTCTATAAATCACTTCGCACAAACCTTCCTCGACCCATTATGGGGTTTTCGGATTACCCATTTACAGTGAGAGAAAATGGGGATTCCAGGAATTTTCCGGGCCATGAAGAGGTGCTCAAGTTTTTGGAGAGGTTCGTGATGGACTTTGGACTCGATGAATTAATACGGTTCAACACAGAGGTTGTCCGAGTTGAAAGGGTTGACTCAGGGAATATTGATAAGTGGGTGGTTGAGTCCAGAACGAGTGGGGTGAGTTTGGAGGAGGTTTTTGAGGCTGTGGTGGTTTGTAATGGTCGTTACACTGAACCAAGAGTAGCCAAATTTCCAGGTAAAATATTCTAAAATTATACTTGATACCTCTGAATCCATATAAATTCAGTTTTTGTGATTGATTATTTACAATTTTTGAGTTTGTCTCAATTATCATGGAGGTAGGTATTGAGAAATGGCCTGGAAAGCAAGTACATAGTCACAATTATCGTCATCCTGAACCATTCTGTGATCAGGTCTGTAATCACTTCCTCTTACTCCTTGTGGTTGTAGATTATTACCTCTGCCTATTTGCTTTCTTGTTTGAGGTATATTATTTTTGGGAGAATTACAACTAGATCTCGAGGTTTGTCACTTAATCACTCAAATCTTTTGACATTTAAAATATTACACACATAGTCTATGAGGTTTATACACACGTAACACTTAGACGCTTGTTGTAAATATATCTGTTAATAAATTACACTTAGACCGCTGAAGTTTGTAAGTATATAATATTAAGACCCTTTAAGTTTAAAATACTTAGACAAAAAATACTCCAATTAAAGATAAAATATCAAATATTTTAAATTTTACAACCAAAACTCATATTCTATTGTATCATTTATTGAAATAAAATTAAAATTAAAAATTTAATTTTTATAATTAATATACAATTATGTTATCTATTAGAAAAAAATCAAATAAGGGGTCTAAGTTATTCATAATATAACATAAATTTTACATCCAAAATTTATATTATATTATGTCATTTATTGAAATAAAATCAAAATTAAAAATTTAGTTTAAAAAAAACATAGTTAGTATATAATTATATTATTTATTAGAATAAAACTAAAATAATTAAATAAGAGGTCAAACTGTAATGGACACAATATTTTTTAGCTTTAATTGGGATAGTTTTGTATTTTAATTTGGTCGTTTAAACGACCAAATTAAATTCCAATAAAAAATATAATTATATACTAATTACAATATTTTAAGAGAAAATTTAATTTTTATTTTTGATTTTATTTCAATAAAAGATACAATAGATTATGAATTTTAATTGTAAAATTTAAAATATTTGATATTTTATCTTTGATTGGAATATTTTTTGTCTAAGTATAATATTTTAAACTTAAAAGGTCTAATTATTATATACCTACAAGCTTCAGGGGGTCTAAGTATAATTTATTAACGGATATATTTACAGAAGGGGTCTAAGTGTTACGTGCGTACAAACTTCAGGGGGTCTGTGTGTAATATTTTAAATGTCAGGGAATCTGAATGATTAAGTGACAAACCTTAGAAGGTCTGGGTGTAATTCTCCCATTACTTTATCCTGGCTAAATAGAAGCACTAATAATTTTTTTGTTCATATATTGCTATCCAATAACCCTATACGAGACCATTATAGAAGGAAGAATACTATGGTCAATACTTAATAGGAAAGCTCATACAAATTAGTTCTAACAATGGTAATTGGATGTTTAAGTCGTGTCATGTCGAATCAAAAGTAGCGCAATTTATGCATGACTCAATTGTCAAGCGGATTTGTCATATCCACCCGGTTATGGACTTATCACATTGTCACTTTAATTTCTCCAAAGTGCAGCAATTTACTTCAAAACTAGGCTGCATATGGGACGCATTGCTAATATGTATAGCAATTTAGGGCAAGATGAGAGTTCTAGTCTTTAGAGGAATAAAGTTAATCTTGAAATCTTTTAGTAAATAAAGTGTCATATGTGACAGGTGGTTGTTATAATTGGAAGCGGGCCTAGCGCTTACGATATGTCGAGAGAAATTGCAACCGTTGCCATAGAAGTTCACCTTTCATCAAGATCTCCGGATGTTAAAGCTTCAAAATTGGACAACCACAACAAAATGTGGCAGCATGCAAAGGTAGATGTCCCTTGGACAAGCATATCCACCCACACTAGAAATTTTTCTTCGTCACAAAACTATCACTACTCAAAGTATTGCTATGTAAACCATGAAATTGATTCACTCTATTTACTCGTCAATGTGTCGTGCCAATATGATTTGCTATAGTAGCAACTAAACATTTGAAGTCAGTAAAAGAGACACTTTCTGCCATATCGTTGGTTGTTTTTTTTTGATATGTGGATCTCTCTTTTTTGGATAACATTTTGCCAAAACAAACAACAAAATTTTTGTTTAAGAAATGAGACCCCTATTGTGTGATCAACTAGGTACAAGTGTTCAGATGTCACAAAGAGAATGAGCCTTGTGAGTTTGTATAACATTTATCTTTTACGGAAAATGCTAGAAGAGCATTTGATGCATGTGTAATTTGTTTACTATGTTTCAATTGTTGACATGATAAGTCATGTTGGTGTGTTAGCATCAGTAAGTAAATCAAATACGTGAGAATTACACGTTTATACGAAGAACATAACGTACTTTCAGTGAGTTATAATGTATCCTATTATACCCTGAAATGAATTTTCAACCTTCTATCAGATCGATTATGTTACAGAAGATGGTATGGTAGCCTTTCAAGATGGATTCATTGTTCATGCGGATACTATTCTCCATTGTACTGGGTATGATCTAAAAACACAGTCTGTTTTTTTTTTTTTGGCTCTACATATGTTTACAAAGGGCACTCAATGCACGAGACTAAACACTTAAGGATTCGGAGACTGTCAGTCTTACCTCGCGTGTGATTGAGGAGTTGTAAATATGTTTATGCAGGTATAAAGTCCATTTTCCATTTCTTAACACAAATGGGATTGTAAGCATTGAGGACAACCGTGTTGGGCCACTGTACAAGCATGTCTTTCCCCCAGAGCTTGCTCCAAGGCTCTGTTTCATTGGATTACCGGAAAGGGTCAGTTTTTGGTGTTACTCTATTAAACATTCTGCTTTTCTTGCTGTTACAACATTAATTGTTATATGTTACTTATGTATATTTCCTTCTCTAAAATCAGACTATAATATTTCGTATGATGGAATTACAATCAAAGTGGATTGCACAAGTTTTATCTGGCAAGGTGCTTCTACCATCCCAAGAACAGATGTTAGCTGATATTCAAGATGACTATAAGCATATGGAGGAATGTGGAATTCCCAAGCACCATACTCATACTCTAGATCCAACAGAGGTTACTTTTTGTCCCAATTATTTGTTTTCAGTAAAAAAAAATTAAATAAAAAAAAAGAACTAAAATAAGATGAAAAATTGATCAGGTATTGTGCCTTGACTTTACTGTCTCTTGTACCATAAATAATTAAATATTTACATACATGCCTAATAATTTTCTTTGTGTAAATGATGACAGTTTGGCTATCTGGACTGGTTAGCTGCTCAAATAGGAATCCCACCACCAGAGGAGGGGCTGAAAGAGATATATAAGGAGACTTTGAAGTGCATTATTTTAAATAAGGATAATTTCAGGGACGAATGAGCTGTCATAACTGTCATTTCTTTAAAAGTCGTGCGGATTTTGCTTAATAAAATGGATAATGGTATGATTACTAAATTTTCTTATTAAAATTTTATCCAAAATGATGTGGCACAGTTGTTTATCACTAGATGAATAAGTTTCATTAATGTTTAATGATGAAAATTATGCCACATCACTTGGGACGAAAAATTTAACAAGAAAATTTGGTAAATATAGAATTTTTCTAATAAAATATCTTACATGACCCACCAACTGTGTACTCTGTTTGTAAACGATGATACGACAAAAACACAAAAATTAAGCTATAAGTAAGGTTAGGACACACACACACACACACACACACATATATATATATATATATTAGCAAAAATCCGTACCCGAAAGTATTGTGTAATTTAAAAATATTGAATATTGATCGTGGACATAAAAAAATCAAACACTGAATAAACACACACTAAAATAAAAGTCTAAACACATTTTTAGGAAAAGTCCAAACGCTGCATCATTAACTCATTTTTACTTTGTATACATGTTTAACAAAGTATTATCGATATATAGATTCTTGTGAAGACAAATTTTAATGAAGAAATAGAGAAAATTTAACTTTATTAATCATAGTCCTACAGTTTTAAAACCTAAAACCTTTAAATTTCATATGCTTGAAACTAAATACGTAATTAGAACTAAGAATAGCGCCCATAAATATTTATTTAAAAGTTAACTAACAGAGATTTGTGACGAGCCCAGATTTATATTAGGCCTAGACCCAGTTCAAGGCCCAGTTCATGGGTTGAGCCCAAACTATCAAAAGACATATCAGACTTAGTTTATGGTCTTAGCTCAAGAGTTTAGGAAGAGTCAACACACGTAAGAGAATAATTATTGGGATAGTCATTAGTTCAAGGTAATGTCCAAGCCCAATTGTAGTTGTCCTTCCCGATAGATTAGTAGCTTGACCCCTACGTCATTGTCTCAACTAGGGCTTTGTGCCTATAAATTGTAAGTCATCTATACATGGGTGGGGGGACAATTACCTCTCACACAACTATCTCTCTACACCTTTAGCTTATTTTTTGCGCTCTCTCTCTCTCTCTCTCATCTATTACTTTATCAATAAAGTTCAGCGGTCACCGTCATCGTTTTCAGAGTAAAGTAGGTCATTCTGACCAAATTATTCTATATCTGTGTTACTTATGTTGATCTTAGGGGCAAAATAAAATAATTTTTCGTCAAATATGTAACTGTAAAAGTGGGACGATGTGAAACCAATTACATAGTTGAGGGTGCACTGTAAAAAAATATGGTACTTGAGAGTGTAATGTGAAAAAAAAAGGTCATAGTTAAAAGGGATCAAGGTATAATTTTAGATCAGCCTCTTTCTGGCTAAAGGAGCCATGACCTCTAAAATTTTTAAAAGATTAATAGCACTTTTAGTATTTAAAGTATGTATTTTTTTGTTAATTTAGTACTCAATATATCAATTTTATCATTTTGATCCCTAAAGTATTCAATTCGTGTTATTTTAGTTCTCACATAGATGAACTGTTAAATTTTTGACAAAATAATCATGTGTTGGGCATGTGATACTATCTAAAAAATAACACATGACTACTTCTGTAAAAAAAGTTAACGATCTAACTATGTGGGAATCAAAATAACACGAATTAAATATTTTAGGGACAAAATTGATACATAGACGACTAAACTGATAAAAAATGCATATTTTAAAGACTAAAAATGCTATTAGTCCATTTTAAAAACTACTATATACATCTTTTAGGTGTTAAAAACTCTTATATCTGTCTCTTAGATGATCAAAACAAGAAAAATTTTAATCTTATAGAGGGGTGGTGATAAAGACACATTCTTGACTTGTGGAATAGTTATATTGCATAACATTCTTGATGTGTCATTATTTGGCCCCACTCACAATACAATCATGATCTGTCCCTGTACATCAACAATTTAAGTTATCAGATTTGGTTTAAATAATAATATATTAATACAGAAATATAGTAATATGTTTGACAAGTCTTTACTCTCAATTATCTTAATACACCAAATTATAAATAATTCAATTTAAATAAAATGTTTCATCTAGTTATATTCTACCAATTAACCTATAGGACTATTCTTCTACTCGTTCACTAACTAACAATCATTTATTTAATTTCATAAAATATTAAGTTTTTAATCAATCTTTAAAATAGTGAGTGGCGAGAGAGAAAAAATAATAAAAAGAGAAAAAAAAATTATAAATCTCGTAAAATCTAACTAAAAAAAATCTTATTAATGCCAGTCTACCCAATCCATTTCTTATAAGATTCTGCCAATGTCATACAATTATAAGATGGATAAAACTCATTGTTATTCCCTAAACTTTGTTATTGGTTTTAATTTGATGTTTGAAATTTCAATTGTTCAAATTTAGTCATTCAATTATCAATTTCGTCTTAATTAAATTCTTTCATAAATTTTTATCGTTAGATCAACGAGAGGCTAGCTCAATCTAATCCGTTTCATTGTTGATCTAATGGTAGAAATTAATAGAATGATTTAATTGAAACAAAATTTATAGTTGAAGAACTAAATTAGGATAATTATAAGTTCAAAAATTAAACTGAAACCAAAGACAAAGTTTAAGAACCGTTCATGATTTTTGCTCCAATAAGATTATTCTAGCCCATTTATTCCAATTCAGAACATGCCATTTGTGGCCCAAATTTGTCAAGATGGGTTTCTTCATGTGTTTTCTTGTGTTTGCCCAATGTTGATTCCATACATGTTCAATTCATGGCTTAGTATATTGTTTTATTTCTATAATTGTATTTTTCTTTTTCTTTTTTCTAAATCCTTTACAAGATTCGATCTTCAAAAAAATATAAAAAAAAATATTTCAAAACTTTATTAAAGTTGGATACAATGGATTACAACTTCAACTGAAAATTCAACTGCAGTTTTGCATTCTCTCTTATTAGAATCATCATCTGGATATAAAGAAAACTTCGAATTATAAAAGGAAACTGTTGCTCAAGAGCAATGAAGATTCTGAGTTGCCTACATGCCACATTTAGCAAACAGTATTGCAAATGCAAGATGCAGCTTCATTCTTGGAAAGACTGCGCAACGCGTATAGTCTCACTTGCAACATTAAGAAAAATAGATGGCTAGCCTTTTGGGGTTCATCGAGCACGTACAGTAGGGAGCAGAAGAATTATTAGAATCGGGCGGGGATGGATCTTGGCCACTTACGATGACAAAGAAGAGAATGTTGAGAAAGATGAAGAGAGTAGTTGAGGAAGATATTTTGGTACATGTACGTAGATCAATTTTTTGTAGTTATAAGTGTAATTTGTAATGTGATTGAGACTACAAAGTGCTGTTGGCTAATTATTTATGGAGTTCTCCATAGGTACCATTACTGGTCATAACTTGCTGCTTTGGTTGGCATGTGGAAATTTGGTGGAGGGAAATTGAAATGCGATTAACTATACATGAGTTTGAAATGATACTACAGTTTTAGTTGCTGAAATTGAAATAACATGAAATCACAAATAGAGTATGGAGAAGCAATGTAGGCTTGATTAATATGCTGGCTGGCCAGGTTGCAGTTGGCAAAGAAGTTGTAAACACTACACAGGTTGATTCAGTGGTAGAACCAACAACGAGCTTAAATCTATATGTCTTTAGTTTGAGTTTCATTGGTCATATCAAATTCAGATTTACTCGATGCATGTAGTTTACAGATGATTGCATACATTCGAGATTTATGTCGCATGCATGAGTCCAAAAGGTGTGCAGGTGAAGTAGTTTCCTGTTACCAAAAATAAAAAAGTTTAGAATGCAAAAAAAAAAAAGTGTAGATGCCATGGAAAACTGTCGCAAAGTCTGTTAACTTTCTACTATGGAAGCTAGTGGCTGTTGCAAGTTACTCTAGAGATTGCCCCCATATGTTATTCTCTTTTGGCCACATGTATTTTGATGGAGAGCAACAACATAATATATGAAACATTTCTGATGAGAAGGAGTTCCATGCATTTACATTATTTCCATTATAGGCTAAGTACTCATAAGTTGTATGTAGCTTGGTATTAGACTGGATGTTGTGAGGTTTCCAAGAGAATCAAGTGGAACATTAGGCAATTGCTTCTCCAAAAACTCTACTTCTAGCTAACAGTCTCCCAATTTTGCCTTCCAAACAGGTCTCTATGGTTCTCATTATGGGTGGTGATGGGACATTCTTGAGAAAGGGTATGATCATGACACGTGTCTTCGGTGCCGATGTATTATTACCTCTGATCGGGTTGGGTGTCGCAAAACATTTCCTAACGGTCGACCATATCCTCGGCCTCAAAAGGGGTTCGTCTCTCCCCATGGGAGAACACCCGTCTTCGGCATGAGGGTCGTACTCTCCAAGGATGTCCTGTGTCTCGGCGGTAAGGGAATTTCTCTAAAACACATGTCCTCGGCACTGAGGACACCATGTTTTGAATTGACTACTGACAACTACGGCCGTTACTCTCTAAAAAGTGTCAGGTGAATCATTTGGTTGTCTTTCCAATAAAGTCAGAGTGAATGAAACTTTCCACTAGGGAGAGGCCAACGCGTGGCAAAAGTACAGACTAATGGCTACATACGTAAGGACACCCCTGCTGATAAAAGGTTGTCTTAGTCACGCACATTTAATGAAACCTCAATGATGGGACATCAATGAAGACTGTGGAGGCTGAGAGCAAGGAGCATTAAATGCTCTAAAGACCAAGCAGTTAATACATTTGCATCGAATAACGAGCATTAACTGCTCGGGAGTCCCAGGCAGACCGAACAATTAATACTGGAAGATTACCCACGCAAATGAGGGGGGCATGTTGCCCCATCTCTGGCAACTACCTTCTACCTAGGCTATCAACAATGATGAGTTCTTGAGGGTATAAATAGTCTTCGAAAATACAATGCGAAGGTATGCAAAAACCTCACACCAGAATACCACACAGTGTTTTCTTTTTTTCCTCTACCTAAGCACTGACTTGATTGTCGGAGGGGATACGCCAAAAAACACTCCAGCCTCCTTCTAACTTTCCTTTTGTGTTCCAGGTATCCCCAGTAACCCGCAAAAATCAATCGAATCTCAAGGACTATTTATCACCACTCCTTAGGCCCCATTTGGCCTTCTCGACTCGCTCCTTGTCACCGGAATACTACCTTTTCTCGACGAATTCGAGTTCACCATGGGAGACTTGGAGCAAGATCCCGACCACTTGGTTGGGTCGAAAGGCTGAGGAAGTTGTGAAAATTTCTTGTAGCCTGGTGTATAGCCCAAAAGAATATGATCTGCCAGGCCAAATCTGTCTCTGGTGTATCCCCAAACGGTGACAAGATCGTCTAATCTCACCAATTGCCGAGGAGAAGGAGCAACTTCCCGAGTAGAAACGTCTGCACAAAAGGATTGTTAGAATCAGCAATCAAGAAAACTAAAGGAACAGGAACGCCTAGAAGGAGAAGCCAACGTACTCGTTGTTTGCCACTCCTTTGGGCAAGACAAGCCGACGTACTCTGGGCCAACTCCCCTCTCCCCGGCGCCGCTAAAGATCAGGTAGTCATCTTTATAGCCCTTGTCAAAATCAAGAAGATGGGCGACAAGGTACATGGATGTA
This sequence comes from Ilex asprella, assembly GCA_023539305.1. Classification (NCBI taxonomy): domain Eukaryota; kingdom Viridiplantae; phylum Streptophyta; class Magnoliopsida; order Aquifoliales; family Aquifoliaceae; genus Ilex; species Ilex asprella. Next base: position 3,287,814 of record CM042189.1, read on the forward strand.
ATCCCGGGCCTTGAGGTAAAACATTTGCTGGGGCATTTCCCTCAACAGAGTATAGCAGAATACGATATCCTCGAGGCCGAGATTAACCTCAAGGCGCGAGTTGAGTGCCACCACCCCCATAATTATTCTAAAAACATTTAAGCAACATTACCCGGGGAAGAGATGGAACGTAGACAAAAATCAAAGAAGCAAGGGATGAAGGGGGAATATGATTCCACCCTCCATGATGGCTTTGGTATAAAAGGGCATAGCATCCTCGAAGCCGATACGAGGGTCATGAATTGCTTGATCAAAATCCTTTATGCCGACGCTATCAGGGATACGGTAACGAGACCGAAAATGGGCGATCTGTTGATCACCCTTTACTTCGTATTTCCACGGCCTCGAAGGCCCGGCCTCGTGGACCTCAGTGGAAGGACGACGTCTCGGCATCCCTTGTGAGGAAGAATGAAGGGGGTTCCTATGGGAGGAGTCCCAGAAGGTGCAACCAAGTACGAAGGAATCCCAAGGGACCTTAGACCTAGACTTTTGGGTTCTCAGAACTACGGCAAAGGAGTTGTTTGTGTAAATGAACTGACGCCGGAAAAACAAAAAGGAACGAAAAAAGGAAGTCCAAAAACTCACCGAAAAATGGGAAAGAGATGAGAAGACTTGAGAACAGTTGAAATGATCTTTCTTCTTTGACGAAAGGCTAAGGGGGTGCATGAACCTTTACTTCGGTGGTGGCTTAACTCCGGTAGGGATTAGGATGGTGGCTGTGTTGCTTCGAGCAGCGAAACTCCGAAGTTTTCTCTGGCGAACGTCTCTAAGAGCTTAAAAGATTCAAAAAAGTGAGAGAGAGGGGGGGAATGGCTTGTTTATATAAGCCCTATCCCCTTCATGATTGTGCACGAGACACGAGAGGGCGCAGTTAATGCGCACGACCCACAGGAGGCAAAAAAATGGCTGAATCAATGATGAGGGCAGTTGGGCGGATAAGCCCTTTCACTTCCTGCCGACGCGTGTCCTCGCCGAAAGAAGATCAAAAGGCTAGGGGCAGTTGATGGGACATTCCTGAGAAAGGGTATGATCATGACACTTGTCCTCGGTGTCGAGGTATTATTACCTCTGATTGGACCGGGCGTCGCAAAACGTCTGCTAACTGTCGACCATGCCCTCGACGTCAAAATGGGGTCTGTATCTCCCCACGGGAAAACACCCGTCCTTGGCGTGAGGGTTGTACTCTCTAAGGATGTCTTCTATCTCGACGACAAGGGCATTTTGAGTTGACTACTGACAACTACGACTGTTACCCTCTAAAAAGTGTCAGGTGAATTATTTAGTTGTTTTTCCAACAAAGTCAGAATGAATTAGATTTTCCACCAGGAAAAGGCTGACACGTGGCAAAAGTGCAGACTAATGGCTAAATACGTAAGGACACCCCTGCTGATAAAAGGCTGTCTCAATCACGCACATTTAATGAAACCTCAATGATGGGACATCAATGAAGACTGTGGAGGCCGAGAGCAAGGAGCATTAAATGCTCTAAAGACCAAGCAGTTAATACATCTGCATCGAATAACGAACATTAACTGCTCGGGAGTCTGAGGCAGACCGAACAATTAATATTGGGGGATTATCCATACAAATGAGGGGGACATGTTGCCCCATCTCTTGCAGCTACCCTCTACCTAGGCTATCAACAATGATGAGTTCTTAAGGGTATAAATAGTCTTCGAAAATACAATGCGAAGGTATACAAAAACCTCACACCAAATACCACACAATGTTTTCCTTTTTTCCTCTACCTAAGCACTGACTTGATCGTCAGAGGGAATACGCAAGAAAATACTCTAACCCCCTTCTAACTTTCTTTTTGTGTTCCAGGTATTCCCAGTGACCCGCCGGAATCGATCGAATCTCAGGGACTATTCATCACCACTCCTTAGGCCCCCTTTGGCCTTCTCGACTCGTTCCTTGTCACCGGAATACAGTTTTTTGTTTACGAATTCGAGTTCACCACGGGAGAGAACTGTCCCCCATTGTATTGTGCATAAAATCGCCCGCACAGGTGGCTATATACTTTTCACACTACAAGCTGTACGATAATAGGATACAAATCTAGCAAATATGCTATTAGTGGGTCTAATTCTCCACACAAACACTAAAATAGCATGCCATGCTAATATGAACAATAAATGTACTCGATTAATGTCTAAACAAATGATGGGATACTTCTGAGAATCAACAGGGAGTCGACACCAGAAACGTGGGAGCCCCATGGATTAACACGTGTCTTTGGCGTTGGGTTCCCTCGAAGCCCCCTATGAGTGACACGTGTTTTTGGCACTAAAAGCACCTCGGAGCCTTACGAGCGACATGTGTCCTTGGTGCCTGTGCACCCCCTGGAGTCTTCATCATGTAACACTTGTCCTCAGCTCCCAAAATTTCCTGAATAAACCTCCACCAGACACTTGTCCTCGACGTCGGATCCTCTGCTTCTCCGTGGTATTGGCGACTATGACAAATAGTTGAATCTTTAGAGAAGTCAAGAATGGCATCACCACATCGGACGTATGGATGGTTTTTAATCATCAAACCCTCTTCCCAAGGCAGTCAGAATCACTAGGTAGGCAATTTGATGACTAATAGAGAAAGTCCATGAAGTACGAAACCTAGATGACATGACCTCCTGGAGGAAAAAAAGGACGCAAATGCCCCAACACATGCGCAATCACAATGAAGGACATTAAATGATCCCTCAGAAGGATGAAATATATCTATTGCTTGGAGAGCCTCGAAGAAAGAGCATTAAGTGCTCGGAAGTCCGAGCATTCAATGCATAAACTTCTTCCACGCCAAATGGAAGGGACTTTGCTCAAAGACTGAGCACTGCCTACTCCTTCCAAATGGGTCAATGAGGGACTTCCTCTCTAAGAACCCACATGTCCGCAATGATTATCTCTATAGAGGTATAAATAGCTCTCATAAATTCAGAACAATGGTACGCAAAATCGCACTCAAACAATAGAACAGTGTTTTCTTCTCCCTCTCACATACTAACTTGATCGTCAGAGCGGTCACGCCGAAAAATAATCTAGCGCCCTTCTAACCTCTCTTTTTGAGTGACAAAATTTATCTTGATACGCCAGGATTGTTTGAACTACTGAAAAGTAATTCATCACCACTTTTTATACCATCTCTCACTTCTGTTTACCACGAACCATCAACTTTTCAGGTAAATCTCGAGTTCACTAAGGAAGAGATCTGTCTATTCATTTATTGTACGAAAATCATTGAGCACAACAAACAACTTGAGTTTGTCGTGACAAACCATTTAATTGGTATAATATAAAAAAGTATTATAATTTTATATATGTTTTTTTAGTTTTTCGATCAAATATGGTATGAATATGTTTGGCATATTTTTCAATTGCGGGGTGTTCCAGAGTTCAATTGGACTTAAAATTCAAATATGTACGACCTTACTTATTCGAACTGGCATGAGGTTCTAAAATCGTGATTGTTCAAGCGATTGTAGCGAAGCATAAAGTTATCTCTGATCTTTTTTTTATGTCTTATAGTTCAAGAACTTTAAATAATTTTTCAAACATAAGTGTAATGGACTACACCGCAGAGAAAACAACGAGAATGCAAAGTAACAAGTAAACTAAATTCGAATCTGAAAGACAAAATGGATACTGAAATTAGCATTAAATGAAAGAAATAAAAGATCACCAAAGTGATTATTATAAGAATTGTAAAATTGCATGAAAAAAAGAAATTAGTATAAGGTAGGCTGACTTTGTAAAAAGTTTGTGTGTTTGATTGTAGATCCCTTTATTAGTAGTCTAGCCTTTACTATTTATAAAGATGCCCTTCAACTTTCAACCTATATTTTTTCGGTCATTATTGTAATCATGACATTGTCTCTCGAGGTACGTGGATGTCTGTTGAGCAGTCTCAAACTGACAACTCATGATTCCACGTTTTCTCATTTTTCGGGATTTTAAGAGTCTTATTTTTTTAATCATTCTGTTATTCGTGGACTCTCACAAACTCTTTTGTGACTATCAGATCTATTCCACGTATCACCTTTAATTTTATTATTTTTAGGTGTAAACAAAATCCTTATAAAATTAAAAAAAAAATTCACTGGTTTTGCTTGCATAGGTGATCTAGTGAATTTTTAATTTGGGTTTGGTTGAGTACTATTCAAACGAGTTCAAAATAACATGATTCGCCTTGACTAGTTTTGTTTATTGCATTATACTTTCTTTAATTTCAATGTTAAATTTCATAAATTATTGAGGTGCCCCTGAAATGTATAGATTTGTAATATGACCCCTTTCATCCAACATCATATTTTTCCTCTTCTATAGACTCTCCTAAATTCGAAATCCTAGATCCGCCCGTGTGAATTGAATGGAGCGTCTTCTGTAATTATTTATATATGATAATATCGAAATATTTTTCATTTTATACATTGTCAAGAAAAGACAGAAAATAACTATAAAATGCCACAAACACTGTGGATGGATTGATTCCCTGAGTTTACCAAATGCCCTTTTTGTCAACTTTCAAGTGCAACAAGAACCTAAACTACACTTTGGAGGTAAGGCAACATATACATGACCCGACCCGACGGGATGAATTTGAACCCGTGCTAGATCCGGATTAGGATGGGCCTCTACCAGTGGGGCCAGTGCTTGTGCTCTGCCTTTATTGGTAAAGCAAAACGTACTGTATAAAATATTGATGAGTATAAATATACTAAAATACAAGAAATATTCTCATATTTCAAAGTAAAACGCATGCATCGATGATTTGAAGAACACGTTACTTTCCTATGAAGTACAAATACTTTGAAAGGGTTAAAATACCGGTATCGGATGCGTTTTAAATACGGATACGTATCGGATATGACTAAGAAATATCCTAAAATTAAAAAAATAAATTTAATTTTTGGATACGGCCGGATATGCTTTAGATACGGATGAGATACGCTTAGAATACTCTTTGGATACAACGGAGTATTACTTGAATTTTTTAAAAAATATAAAGGTACAAGAGCAAATATGTTTGAGCCCTTATTTACAAATCACTAATGCTATTGGGACATAATTGAGGGACATAATTTGGGGACATAATGAGTTGTCACCAATGAAATGATAGTGAAATATAATTAATGATGGGTCCCATTATAGTATTAAATGGATTCATTATCATTTTATTGGTGACAACTCATTATGTCCCTAAAATTATGTCCATAATTTATGTCCCAATAGCATTGCTCATTTACAAATATATTGTTCTATAACCTTAATTTCTTTTATTCCACAGCCCACTCAATCAGACGATTTCTCTCTCTACAATTATTCGTATAACAGAGAGAGAGAGAGAGCAAAACATCAATGGCGGCAGTTCTAGCTGCACCACTTGTTGTGAACGGAGCAATGAAAACGGCAGTAACATCACGGGCATATTTGGAGAGCAACCGAGTGGAAGAAACGAAGAATTTGATTTCAGAGCTATGCCGTCAATTCTACAATCTCGGATGGGTCTTTGAAACAGGTGGTAACATCACCATCAAAGTCCACGATGAATCCATCCCTAAACCCCAACAGCTCATCATCATGTCCCCTTTTGGTATATACATAAATTCGAGTCTTATTTATTGGTCTCTCTCGTAAATTCGATTTAGTTTTTGTTAATTGTAAAACGTAGTTGTGTTGTATATGTGGGTAGGTGTGCAAAATGAAAGAATGGTGCCAGACGATATGTATAATAATAATTTTTTTTAAAAAATATATTTTATGGACGTATCTTAGCCGTATTCATATCTTATTTTTTAAAATTTTGTCCTATCGCCGTATTCGTATTGCCGTATCCTGCATCACCATATCCGTATCCGTGTTTCATAGCTAGTTTCAGTTCATCTTGGCAGAGAATCCACTTTCTTATGGTGTGGAACCGTCAAGGTCCGGTTTAGTGACCTAACCAGAGACAAGATGTAAACTTGTGCGGTTCATTTTTAAGTCGTGCTGGTTGCATATATTTGTGTAACCAACTCTTTATTTACGGGTATTTTATGTTGTATTCAAAAGGTGGAGAGATTGATCCAAAGCTACGAATTTGTAGTTAGACTTAAATTAATTAACCCCCTAAATAAATGTCAGCTGTTACTGTACTTAATGCCTTAAAATAACATATTTTTTTCCCTGAACATTGGAAATGCTTAAAATAACATTTGAAAGGACAAAATCTAACGAACAATGTTATATATTCTAAATTTGTATTCTAAATGTGCATCCCAAATCAATAAGGATGATTCGATCAATAGGTCCCAATTAAAAAAATTAGTGAGACTCATTCATTCGATGATTCTTATTTATATGGGATATTAAATTTAAGATATAAAGCATTACTCAAATCTAACAAGACTCACTGATGAAGATTACAAAAGTGTAATTTCAACCGTTGGATCATATTGGAAAGTGTCACATTTATTGATTTTGTCAGATGAAATAGGGATTCGAAATGGGATGTTTGTTTCCTATACAACATAAGGATATGCAATACTTGTTTTTTTAATAATGTTGGGACATCACTTTTGTGCATTGTCTCTCTTATATCATGTGATATGATACAATGAAAGTCATTATATATTTAATAAATTCTGTAAGACTTATTAATCTAACGGCCTATTTTGAGAAGATACACAAAGATGATGTGGGTAACATTGTTATTTTTTTTCCCGCATTGATAAAATAATCAGAGTAATGCTAGTTGCATGTAAATGTGGATTTAATGTGTTGATCTAATTAATCACAACTATTAAATTGATAATGAGTCCAATCTATTAAATTGATAGTGGATCCAAGATCTACAAATTAATTCAATAGTTGTGATCGATTACATCAACAAATTATGCCAAAATTTTATATTCAAATATTAATTTTCAATTGTATATCTCATTTTTTTGTGGAAACACCTTTGAAATGGTTGCACCTTCTGTCCCACGTTATGCTTGAGTGTGGTGTACAAGTACTTGTTCCTAGCTTTTCTTTCATTCTTGAAGATAGTCCACATAGGTACTTGTGTTCGTCAATTACATTATTTGTATTTACATTAGAAATTTGAAACATTATCATCTAGGGGATTTCGTTTAAAATTGAGAACTCACTCCTAATTCAACAGTCACAATAAATTAGGACCTCTCAATTCAATTCTCTAAGTGGGTCCCAAAAACTTTGTTATAGATGGAACCAATTTTTAATTCGACAACTATAGTTGATTAAGTCCCTAAATTAAATTTTTAATTTTTCAAATAAAGTCCGAATAGTATTTTCCATTAATAAATCATATTGGCTACAGTGTATGGGTGAGTTTCATTTTTTTTTTGAATTCAATGATGAGAGACATCTGAACCAGCTTACGTGTACTTGAACTGATCTCCTCCTTGGTTCGGTCTGGTCAAAAGCAGGACATCCACGTCAAGATTATGGTATTCATGAAGAATAATTCTCTCATGACCTATCTCCAATGGGTTACTAAGATTCAAACTTAAAACATCTAAATTTACAACTCGTTTATGTCGCCACTTAAGTAAAAAAACAATTGGCTTAGGTCATAAATATTCATTCCCCCAACCAAAATATATATATATATATATATATATATATATATAGAGAGAGAGAGAGAGAGAGAGAATTTGGACAAATCTAATATTTCTGAAATGGTTAGACATTGTACGACTTCGACAACATGGTAGCATGAAAGAGAGAAAGAGAGAGAATACAATATGGAAGATGAGGTAGAGGTATGTATGGCTTCCTAAATTTGGACTTGGATAGAAAGAGTGGCCCATGTCGCTTCATGAATTTGATGTTAGGAAGTGTAAAAGAAGTTCATCATTTGAAGGCATCACAGTCTCAAGGAAGCCTAATAAGTACCAAGAAAAAGACCAGGAAGAAGAAGATCAAAGAGAAATAAATGCTTGCAACCAAAATACTCAACATCATGTGGAAGTGTGATTATCAACTTCCAGACATGAACTGACACTAACAGAAAGTGCAGAAAAATAACTAACTCCAAAGTCCAACCGCCACCATTATGAGGTATCTACCACCACATTTCAGAACATCCCCACCCCAGTTAATATATTTTTTTGGAGGGGAAAAGGGATGTGTGAAACCGCAATCACATGGGAACAAGAGTAAACACCTATCACTGAGTCAGTATTCCAGTACTCCGTTACCTCAAAAGATAAGTTCTTAATTAATCAACACCCGTGGCCGGTCCGAGATAGATAGCGGCGGCGTACGTATGGTTGAACATACAAACCCATCTAGGTCCTCTGTTGTGCACAAGAATACGGTGCCTTGGCTATTTGATATAATGTTTACAGGTGTTTCCAATATCTCATAAGAAAAAAGGCATACAAATGCATCCAGCTAGTGACATGCGCAAATTACTTATTAATAGTTACGGTGCAATTGATTTAGCCCAATCTCAAAATAATTTAAGTGATAATAGAGATGAATTATAAACTCAAATGTTCTGAATTTGAATATTGATACCTCATTAGAGTTAGGTTATAAGGAATTTTTTCTTCATGAATACCCTAGTCTTGACATGGATGACTTGTCTTTTATCAAACTAAAAAAAAAAATTAATCAAAATACGCGTAGACCGACCAAAACAACCCTCTCCGTCGAACCAAAAAAACAAAAGCAATTGACTTTGCCCCCATTGCAGCCTTCAATAACAAAAACAAACTACCGACAAGAAGAAGAAGCATTCTTGAAGGATATTGTTAGATAAATCAATTGGCTTCATGCTCCAATCTCTCCCATACAACCCATGATGCACGTAGTTCTCAACATCTTATGCTCTAAGATTGTTTACATAAATTAGGCAGCTGTCATCATGAAATGAGCCCTAAGATGAGGCTTTACAAATTCTCGATTAGTGATTTGTTTTCGATCTAAATCCTCTAAAATCAGAGCAAAAAAGGAAGAAGAAAAGATCAACTCAGTTGTGAACAGGAGGATGTGTCTTTGGTGGTGAGTAGTCCAAGTTAAACCCAGGTTGCTTCTCCCTCCGTTTCCTGTGAGGGACTCGCCAAGAAACAGTAGCCAGAGACTCAGTTTGAGCAGCACCGGGAATTTTCACTCTTGGGTCTTTCAGATCTTTTGGATTTGCCTTCGAAGTTGTTGGATTGTGAATGTGTTTGTTAACTCCACTCTCTTTGAGCTTGCTGTCGTTTTTAGCCACTTGAAGTCTGGTTGACAAGGAAAGCTTGCTCATCAATGGAGCTGGAATCTGAACAAGACCCACTCCGTTCTGCAGAAAACAAAGAAGATTAATAAGGCTTCAATATCAAATATATGATAAAAATGCTATCATGGCTCAGGTCACGACAGCAGTTACTAAACCTAAATACGCTTAGATGCATTGGTTGTAGCGTTTGTGATTGGACAATACAAATGTCAGATAAAAGAACAAGTTGGACATTACTAGATATTTTAGTCAAATCACAGCATCATAGAACAATGATTCAAGCGACTCAATCGAATCATATGATATGTCTTTAAGTCAATCTTATGTCGAGTGAGACTCATGACTTTAACGGAGCGTTTATCTATCTCCGCACAAAAGCTGACAAGCCATGTCTATATCGGCCAATGCTTTGAACTCTAACATAAAATAAGAAGAAGAAGAACATAAAATTTGGACCAACCTTGTTGGGAAGCGAAAACTTGTTTTCAGGCTTCTTGTTGATGACACCAAGCTTTCGAGCAGTACATGCATGGAAAGAAAGGCATAGAAGAAGAACCAAAAGAGAAGGTGTAATTGACATATTAAGCAAGATGTATCTGAAAGATTTGAAGCGTTAGTAGATATTGATGACAATATTGTTGTCTTGTGTTTGATGAAAGATGTAATAGCACTATAGCAGTGGTGAATTGGTCATATTTGTACTGAAAGAGATAAAATGAGCATTAAATGTTGATTTTGAAGGAGTTGAGAAGTTGTTTTGCAGAACATGCAGGTGTTTGGTGATAAGAAGTAAGACGGAAAACGAAGATATGGGTGGCCTCCCTTATGTCTCTTTCCTCTCACAATATATGTCAATTGGGACCCAAAGACATAAACCCCACCAGGGAAAGAGAAGCAACACAACCCTTCTCTGCTGCTAGATATATGTGAAGAGAGAGAGAGAGAGAGAGTCCACAAGAGATATTTTCACTTTGAAATCACTAGAAGAACAAAGCGAGAAAAGTAGGACTATGAGAAAAATTAAAACTAGAAGAGAAACAAGGAAGCAAGAGCTTGTCTATTTGTTTCCACCGAGAAACCCCATTCCTTGTCTTTGTGTATTGTTCTTTGTATTACATGGGTTGTGGCTCCTTGTTTCAAGCTCTTGCCCCACCATATTACCTTGGAAAACTTGCCATGATTATTTTAAAGTGATTGTGAAAAAGTAAGAACACTTTTTTGATTGATGAAGACACCAGGGTGTCCATTAATGACCACTATGTTCCTTTTCATCAATTTTATAAACACTACTTAAAATGAGCAATGCAATATAACTCAAATCTGTAATCTAAATTTATATTTTAAATGAAGGGGACCATTAGATGGCAGGTCTCATCAATTTTTTTAAATGAAACTCATTGATTCAATGGTCCCCCATCATTTGGAATGCAAATTTAAATTACAAATTTGAGTTACATAGCGTTGCTCACTAAAAATATCTCATCTTTTTTTTTTTGACTTCCTTAAAAGTGGATAGTCCTTTATATCTAGAGCAATGTTAGAGAAATTAATTCGGAGACTTAATTTATTACAATAGTGGGATTATTTATGAATTTTAGTATTAGATGAAACACATTTCTAATCTAACAACTATAATTAATTAGATCATTAAATTAAGTATAAATAATATGTTCCTTACATCTATTACCATAACTCAAAATCTTACAAATTGTTCTCTTGTAGCACGGTGTGTTGCCCTTACCTGAACTCAATATACTATCACACCATCACTGATAACAAAATTTATTCACATGAAGAAAAGAAAAAAGTCAAACAAAAGCAACACTAATTTACTAGCTTTAAGAACAATCGTCTATTTTCTCTATTAATTAATCTTGAAGAAATTTTTTCATGGAAAGGCGAAATCCTTCTTTACTTCAAGAAAGAAGTCGGAAGTGTGCGCTAACGCGCTTTAGTTTTTGCATCCATCAAACTTCCTAAGGTGTTGTTTGATGTTCAAGTCCACGCTTTTCTTTTCATATTAGTTATAGAACAATGTTATACAACTTTAAAAATTAATTTAAAAATCTAATTAGATGGCGTGGTTGTCATATTTGTCATTAATTTAATTATACATCTAAATATTTATTGAAATTTACTATCTATTTAATAATAGTAATTTATCAAATTAATTTTTTTAAGTCCATAAAACCGACAAGCAAAATTTGAGTTTCCTCTGTCTCTCCCCATCCATAGGACTTAGAAACCTAAGAAATTGAATCAACTTGATCAATTTACTCCCCCACACATCATGTGTGTCCTTCAAAAAAATGGAGGGGGAGAGAGAGAGAGAGACAAGGTTGCATGGCTAGTTCTCCATTGTTGCTCTTGCAAGGGACATCCGAGGGTGCCCTAACCACCAAAACCGCTCCACATCCCACGTGGCAACAACCGACGTGACCCTACTTGCCACGTGGCAGTAGTCCCCCACTTAGGCCGTACCCCCCATTTTGCATGGTGATATTGGTCCCCTATCTTTTTGTTCTGTTCCTATTGTTTCACTCGTCATTCGTAAATACAATATTTTCACTATATTTCACGTGTATTATGTACAACAATACTGTTTGGACCAATTTATTATGATATTTGGTTGATATTATGTTTCATCAAACATTAATATTTAATGTTGATCAAATGATTTCAATAAAGCCGCATTATTAGGTCATATATTACATATCCAGCCAATTTTGGCTTGTATTCAGATTGTATTGATTTAATCTAAAAAAATAGTCCAAGTGATAATAAATATGACTTATAAATTCATACGTTTTAAGTTCAAATCTTGACAACTTCTTAGAGGCAGGTCATGAGAGATTTATCCGTCATCAATATCTTAGTTACAGCATGGATAGTCTGTGTTTGACCAGACCGAAGAAATGATTAATCGAGATACACGTAAGTTGGTTCGAACATCACTGACCATTGAACCCAAAAAGAAAACTTGTATTGATTTGAATCCATGTATAATATTAGTTAATTATAATTAAATTGATTTTATTGTAAGAAATATATATCTAGTATAATCATATTTGAGTTTATCCACATTAACCCTGAATTGAAAATTTTATACCATAAAACCTTATTATTTCCCAATCAAACACATCTAAACTAAAAAATTACTGAATTCGTATAATAGTTAAAACAAGCAAAAAAATCCTCGCATTTTATAATTATCAAATATGGCCAATGTCTCATATTTATTTATAGAATACCAATTAAATATTTTACCTTTAACATTTTAGTTATTCGTATTTGTTCTTAATTTAAATAATTTATTGTTCGTTTCAGCTAATAGTGTTATCTTTTAGCTTTTATAGAGAATTGACTAATTATATTTTACTAATTTTTTTTGTGAAATTGACGTTATGTTAAATGTATCATGCCCAAAACTGTAAGAAGAGAGGAAAAGAAGGGGGAGAAAGAGAAATATATTATGTTGGGTAAGAGTGACGGCGGGACAATAGTGGGTACCGAGGCATTGGGATTAATGTGGGAGGGTGTTGGCAATTGGCTGAGACTCTCATTATGTTTTGTTAAAGCTCAGCACTCTCGATAGGCTCATCACCGGTGTCTCGACGCTTCCCCAATTCCTAAACTGTCCATCTCTCTCTCTCTCTCTCTCTCTCTCTCTCTCTCTCACACACACACACACACACACACACACACACACACGAGTTCTCTCGATTTGGTAAGATGGATGATTTTTTTTAAAAAAATTATGAATATAAAAAGAGCACACTTTGCATTCAAACTCAATCTTTGTGTTTTAGTAAAAAAAAAAAGAAAAATAAAAAGGATAGATTTCTTTTTTATGATTGGCATACATAGAGAAATAGAATGAAAGAAAATTTTGCATGCATAGTTTCTATTATATCCTCATTTGTACCTAATGGATTCATCATATTTAATGTATTAATAGAATACAAAAGGGTTTCCTTCAAAGAAAAGGATTTTTTGGAGATGGTGTTTGGATTTAGACTAATTGATTTTCTTGGATTTTTACAATTGTAGTATGATAATGGGTAAAATATGTTCAAAATTTACATGTATTTTCTTGTGTATATTCGTCAAAAAAAAAAAAGAATACACAAAGTAGGTGAAGTAGGTGGTGTAAAAGTAAATTATCTAATAACTGAAAAAAAACCAAATACACAAGTAGGTGGTGTATGTGCTTCCACGCCAAAATTCAAATGCAGTGTGAACTGCAATCCTATTTTCTCTTTTGCTCTCTTTCTATCTCTTCCTATTCTAAATGTGATGTAAAGTATATGGTTGAGATAACGAAAGAGTATGTGTATTTATCGATTACAGTAGAGATCTTAAGGAAAAATAAGGGTCAAGCTTCTTAATGGGCTTAGTAATTCTATTTTTAACCCAGAACAAACATCATACGATCTATTAATAATGAGCTAGTCTATTAAAAACTTATTATTGATTTTTTGAGTCTTATCTCAAAAATTAAATTTTGAGCTCCTTTTTATTATATATACTTAATAATCTCTTCACATTTAAGATAACATATATAAATTATTGACAATTATATTTAAGTGATTTTTTTTATCATTGAGATCTTACCACTCAACTTATTTGTCATGTCGAATAATTAAATTCACATACAAAATTTGATATGCACAAAATTTATGAGCAAGAGGACATTAACAACTCATTTAAATACTGAGAAGGGATTTTCTTTAATAATTAATTTCATTATACAAATAATATCATCTTTCAATTCACCGAGTTTGTTAACTCAAATATAAATCTCACTCTTTTATGAATTAAAATAACAATCATTATATGCACATGTCCATAAATATCTCAAGATTAAAAGCTTAAGACATCATAATAATTATGAGGTATTTATTTTCTTATTTAACTAGTAAAAAAATAATAATCTCAATAACAATTTTGTTCAATACACAAATGTACTAGTACAATAATCCAAAACATCAATCAGTCACATATAGTCAAGACAGACTATGCTAAAAGATTGTACTACAATCCTACTACTGGTGTGTTCAATTTCATCTAAGACGATGAACTTTTATTCATATCATATAAGGATTCGATAATCTAATATTCTATGTATAAATCGAATTCTACATATCTGATTATCTACAATGTAAAAAAAACATATGTATAACATATATTTAATATAATGTAAATATTTTGTCCATACAGATTTTCAATAGAAAATGAAAAACTTTTATCAAATAATAAACTGAGTTTCATTACCAAAAAACAAGTTTTAGTATATAGGTCTGTAATTGAGATTTTCAAAATTGGATCTAGGTTTTCGAAATTGCATTGCCAAATCAAAAATTTTATTGGTTATGGCACAACTCAAATTGGATACAAGTTTCAAAATTAGATTTCAATTTCTGATCGGTGATTGGCTAGGGCACGAGGTCACTCAACTCTTTTGATCTCTTTCTCTATGTAACCATAGCTCTCTCATCTTTCAATCTCTCTCATATCTTGATGATGGCCTCTTGACCATAACTCTCTCGGTGATTGTATTTCAAGTAGATCAGCCAAGCCAAGTTAATAAACTTAAAACAAATTTGAAGAATTAGACACTAATTCTACCTTGCATTTTTTTCTACTTATATATACATATAGTCTTAGTTTGTTTTAAATGTGAAAATAGGGAAATTGTCTTTATGTGGTTCTTTCTCCAATTTTGTTAATTTATTACACTCATTAATCTTCTTCTTTGGGATAAGGTACGGACACATAGATAAGATTTGAATGGAGATTAGGGATAGGCAATGCCCTGAGTACCGCAAATGAGTTAAACAGTTCATGGAGTTCACTTTTGTCCACACTAAACCAGGAAAAACGACACTTTGTCCGTGTGATAAATGCAACAATGTTTATTTCCATAATGATGTGGAAGTTGATTTGTATTGTCATGGTATAATTAAAGATTACGGTGGAAGAGTTTGAGTTAAGCAGCGATGATGATGAAAACATTAAGCAATACCCAACATTGATTGGGAATCAAACATGTAGACGGTGAGACATAAAAGAAAAAAAACCTTTTAGGAGACGTTCATAAAAAAAAAAAGAATATGGGAAAGAAGAAATGGTTATGTATATCCTTTATTTGTTAGATTAGGTAGAATAGAAAAAGGATAGGATAAAATTGAGATTAGTGGGATAATAAATAATAAAATAGAAAAACAAAAGTTTTGCACAATAAGTAACATTTTTATATATAGTATAGATTTATTTAAGTTTATAATAGTTTGGATATTTAAGAAATGTTGGAGGGTAAAAAAAAATCAAATGTTTTTGCAAGATGTATACATTTAAGAGCAATAAATATTGATAGATATATGTACCCAAATATATATATATAGATTTGATATACTATATATAAAATATCTTATTTCTATATTTACTATAATTTTTAAGCATATTTATTATTGCCAATAATTATTTATCATATGACCTATTAGAACGGTAATCGAACGATGGTTGAATCTATAACCAATTAACTTAGGGTGTGTTTGGTAACGTTTTCGTTTTTATTTATTTTTTTCATAAAAAAAAATAAAACTTAATTTTGTTTTTTTTGGTGATAAAAATTAAAAATATAAAACATGTTTGGTAGTCATTTATATTTCAAAAATTGTAAAAACAAAAATAAAAATATGTTTGATATTATACCAAAAATTCACCACCCAAACCCCACCAATCAACCCCCACTGACCACCCAACCCCACTACCCACCCAACCGAAACCCACCCCCACCACCACAAC
>CM042189.1:3313884-3325837 GCA_023539305.1 Ilex asprella
CATAAAAATACCCAAAATTTCAATCTTGTCTTGACAGCTAAACCACCTTTGAATTTTCCATTTTCCATAATACACCCTAGATTTTTTTATTGTTGTCTCCCTCAAAGCATGTTCAATGTCCTACATTTACAAAGTGACACCCTTGATTGTGCTCCAAGACTTACTCTCCTTCAATATATATCAAGTATTCAAGGAAACTTTGTGAAGAACAGTTTTAATGAAATCTTAAGCATGGTGAAACATGTACTTTTGTAACTTATGGGGAAACTTTCTCCAATGGCTACAAGCACCATTGATCATTCTCTCACTTTATGCAACTGTCGAGAGGAAGATAAGCCTCGAACACACCGGAAGTTAAGGCTGAGCCTAACTGAAAAGTGTCACCTGATCTTTTCCAACTCATCTACCTTACTTTAAAATTCACTCCCCACAACATCTGTAGGTACCAACATTCTTTAAAAAATAGCTTGCATGCTATTATATAGTGGTCCAAGTAGGCCAACATAAAATCACATGTCCCAAGTTCCAGTCTCTCTAACACATAAAATTAGGGTTTAAACGATGTGCGTGTGATTTGTTGGTGATTACTTGTATTGAGAAACTACATTGCAACCATAAATTTTAATGACACATGTTTAGGACGATTCACCAATAACCCCAAATGAATTATCCACCCCAACAGCTCAAGAACTCCCCCTAGAGCTACTTTCTATGGGGCAAAACAACTATTATGAGTTAATTAAAGTCAACATATTAAACATTTATTTTTTTGATGAATTATAGATTTCCTCAAAAGTCAACATTTAATGATTTAATTAAAGTCAACATGTTAAGTTAAATGAAATTGTCTTCAATGTTCTTGACAATATAAATATTCCTTCAAATGACACAGCCTTGCAGAATATTTGGTCAATCCTCAATTGAGACGAAGACACATTATGTGTTATTCTGTTGATTTTGTTCATGAATGTGTTCAACCAACCCAATTCAGTGGATGATCACATTGTTCTCTGCCCTCTCATTCATTAATGTAAAGTAATTGTAGAGGAGAATAGATTCTTTTCTTCAAATCTATTTGGATTTTAGTACATAACTTGTCTATTTACAAAGAACTTGTCTATCAACTTTGTGATTCAAGTAAAATAAATGGGTACTGTTCTAAAAAGGTCATATGCTTTTTGGATATTGTTTTGCTAAGAGCCACAAAGGCTATATTGAAGATCTGAAGCTTTGGCCTTTTTTTACCCCCAAATCTAAATATCTCATGTAGCGGTTTGGACACATTTAGTTGCCGTATGGTTAAAAAAAAAAGATTATATCAATTAATATGATCTAATTCTGTATAAATAAATAAAATATAAGATTAAATATAGAATAAAAATAATACTCATTGAAATCCAGTGTTTAGTAAGACACTGGATAAGAGTGGGATATATAATATTAATTACATATTGATCAAAAAATTATCAATCTAATTAGGAGTGTTCACCCTACCTTACAGGTAGAAATTATAATATTTCATCTTCCTACCTGATATTTTGGAAAAAAAAATTTCTTACCCTACCTTACCCGACCAAATGTACTGTTCCTACCCAAATTTCGTCCAAAACAATCGATTATGAAATCAAGTGAATACATATTTTTTAGTTATTAATTTTTAGATCGTTTTAACAATTTAATTAAATAATTTGCACCAATTAACTAACACAATAAACTAATAACACTAGAGAAAACATAATAAATTTGATAATACATTGATAATTACAATAAAATATAATAAAAAGTCATAAACATCATTACATCATATATAAAAAAGTCATAAATATCAATACATGATATATAAGAAAGTCATAAACATCAATAAAACATTAGGATTTCTAAATTTTTAGATTTTAATTTTTATGGATTAACAGTTAGGATAGGAATACGAAAATTTTTGTAGGTATTTTGCATTCCTACCCAATTTTTTACAAAATACCAAAAAGACTTTTGTTAGCCTACTCGATTCTTTTGGGTAGCCAATCAATAAGGTTGGGTATGGTAGAATTATAATCGAAATTTACGGGTAATCGAAAATTTGAACACTCCTAAATGTAATATATTTAGTGCAATACTATTGAGATTTAATTTACTGATCTAATTTGCTGACCTAATTCACTATGACCTTTGGATTGGTTGTGGAGGCCATCAAACATTGGAATTTGGTGTTGATCCAATAGTTCTACTGCAGTCACATCATTATGTCAACAAATTAGATCAATATTTTAGATTCAAATAGTATTACTCATATATTTATACATGCTTTTGTCTAGTTGGTGGGTACAATAGTAAAATATAATTTAATATGATTTTACTATATTACAATATCACCGCTTCGGGGGATATTAAAATTGGCTCAATAGTACAACTAAAAAATATTATTCGTATACATATTTTATATGTATACGAAATAAGAGTAGATATAATGGTGAGTATTTTTAGCAACTAAATAAAATATAAGATTGGATTTAAAAATTTTAATTTATTATAATTTTTTAATACACCTCTTACAATCAAACGAGTCCTAAACATCATGTTGAATTTAAAGTAATTTTCACACTGATCATCTCACATTTGATATGATTATGTCAACTGTCACGAGATATGACTGAATGAACTTATTACAAAAACTCCATTATGTAAATATTTTTTTTTTAAAGTGCAGCCCTTAGGGTAAATATTTATTACAAAAACTCAAATTTTTTTTAAAATTCCCATATTGTCTCAAACATATTTCTTATATCAGGTTATGGTACCGAAATAAAATTTTGATTTATATTAAAAAATAATTTATAATTATCTATCATGAATTAATATTAGGAGATATTAAATTTAAAAAATAAATTAGATGCATCATATTTTTATTGGGTGAAAAAGGAAGTAAGGGCCGAGCTCGGGGCAGCCCACCGTATCTGGGCCATTGACAATTAATGGCTCAGACCACACAATGCAAAAATGACAATCCACAATCAAATTCTTTCTACCCATAATATAAAAAATAAAAAAATCATACATTTATATTTAATTCAAATTTAAATAACAAACACACTGAAATGACTCAAACAACCTTCCAACATAGGATTTGACTTTGGTACCAAAGTATGTGAAATTTATAATTTGTTTGGTTCATTATACAAGTTTTTGAGGTTATTTATAAGTACAAAAAAAAAATCACACTTTTAGAGTTATCTTACAATTTTTTAGGAATCAATTTATAATTTTTTTAAAGATTTCTGATCGATCCTTAAGATCGATTTTAAAACGTTAAAACCAATGGCAATATTTATAATCAAATATGAAAAACCTCAAAAATTATTTTAAAAAAAATACCCTCCAAAAATATAATAAAAAATGATTAAATTTTTTTTTATTGGTTACCTTAACATTTTCCTCCAGCATATTGACCAAAAACTCCCCATCCACTATTACAACTAACTAACAGTGCTTTATTACTTTTATTTTTTATATATATATTTTGATTCAACGGTTAAGGTGCTTAATCAATTTATTCATATTTTAATTAATATTTTTTCAATCTTATTAGGGATAAATCTTTCTCAGCGAAACTATAACACTTGGAATTATCATTGGGTGTACTTTTACTTTTTAGTCCTGCGGCGGAAAGTGACAGTCAATCAAAAGTAACAGAAATCCATTGGTCCATAACAGATTCAAACTCAAGGCCTCTTTTTAACCGTCATTTTATAACTATGCATCACAGCCGCACATCTCACTCTGACCATGTAATATCTCATCCGTCCAATTCGTCTCGATATTTTACAAAACGCCCTCCAAACAGAAGAGGCCCCTTCATTATCTCATGTCCTCAGATTCAATTTCGAAACCAGGGCACCAGGGAAAAAAAGTAGGTAATGTCAATTTACTATAATACCCTTCATTTCGCATGTATTTATATTGCAAAATTGTACAGAAAAAAAAATAGACAATTAAAAGGGTAGAATGGGAATATTATCACACGACTCCATTTTTAGACAGTTCAACTTTCCTCTGTGTCTCAATGTTAAGACCAAAAAAAAAAAAAAAACTTTCCTCTGTGTCATTGGTCTATGTAAAAAATTGATAAAACACAAAAAGACCTTATATTTAACTAAGAAACACACGCCCCTCTCTAGGCGTTTGAAGTATAGTTTCATTAAAAAAAAGTTTAGTTTTAAGAGTTCGGTATAATTAAACATACTCTTCAACGCTCAAAATATGTGATTAAACCATAATCTCGACCTAAACATAAGTGTAGTGGGGTCTTTCAAAAATAGTTGTATGGTGCTAAATGATAATATTTTCTAATAAATATGTGGAGTAATCAATTTGTATATTTATTTCACGTACTCAAAAAAATGTGAATTAAATTAAAACTATTACACTTTTAACATAAATCCTTAAATTGTTTTTTTTTTTGGTGCCATACCTCCCACTTATTATATTTGTGGTTGTTTTTACCATTATTGTGGTACCCAAAAAATGATAAAAACATTTATCATAATAGTGATAAAAATATCTACATATGTGGTCAAACACACATAAATGTAATGATTTCTTTGTACCGAAAAAAAAATAGTAAAAATAATTACCACAAATATGATAAATATACACTCACAACAGTGATAAAAATATCCACAAAATGATAAATTTTTGTTATAAAATAACCTACAAAAATTATAAAAACACTTATTAAAATATGAAAAATTGAAAGTACAATTAGAGATGGCAATGGACCAAGGCGGGCACGGGAGGAATAGTCTCTATCCATGTACCTACTTAAAAAATTTAGGTCCACCCTTATTAATGGGGTTAATTTTAATCTACATCTCCGTCTGTGAGTAAATTTTAATCCCCGCACTCTCGCCCCATGCCTTCACCCCACCTCTGCCACCTAATGATGCTAGTTAAAATAGTTACTCAACATATGCTTGTATATTACACATTCTATATTAAAGAGTCATTTGTACTAATTCACTTCAACAACGCTTTCTATTTTAACTCATTATTTTAAATAACTATCAATAATTAAAATTAAAAATGCTACGTAACATGCCACATCATCGCGAATGATGTGTGGGTGCATGTGCAAATAGGAATTTTGGGGAGAGAGATCGATGTTGGGTGGGTGTGTGCACAGAGAAGGCTTGGGGATGGGGAATGTTGTGTGGGTTTATGCATAAAAAGGGATTTAGAGTTTCAATTTGGGTTTTTGATTTGTGTGTTATGTGCGTGAGATAAAAAGAGAGAGACATAGAGGAGTCGAGAGAGATATGGGGGTTTCAGTGGGGATTGAGTGGTCTATATACACACATAGAGAGTGAGACAGAAAGACAGAAAGGAACCAAGAGAGGGATGGGATTTTAGGGATTCGGTGGTCTATATACACACACACAAAAAAAACTCCATACTTGGGTGATGAAGCCTTGTAAAACGATGATGAATCCAAAACAAGGAGACGACGAAGCCACTGTAAGAAGACAAAGAGGAAATTGGTGCAAAAGAGGCAAATACTGATCAAGTTTCGCTTGCCAAAAGTAATAAGTGAAAGGGGCAGATGTAGAATAGTTAGTAGGATAAAGAGCTTGTTATAGAGAAATTTTAGGAGTTGGCTCTTCAAAATAACTAAGATTAGACTTTTAAAGAGTCCCTTCAAGTTGTTCTAAATTGGGCTAAAAACCCAAATTTCGTAATTTGTGTTAGTTCTCGAATTTAAATTGAGTGAAATATTTTTTTAATTCCAACCAAACAATATTTTTTTCTAAATATTAAATTTTTTGGATTGTGTTTATTTTGAATTACAATTGACACATCAGAATTATTATTAGCGTGTTAAAATATGAAACGGTCTGTTAACACAATATAAATTAAAAGATTTTAGTTTTCTTTAAGTTACTTATTTCGTAAATGAATGGATCTCATATTCGACATAATTAATAAACAAAACAGATATGAGTTAAAAAAAAACACGATACAACTCCTTATATACCAATAATATATGATTCATACATTATATAAATTTGAGATTACACGATTCGATAGATTTGAATTAATAAACAAATCTAATATAAGTGAAGTACTTTTTTCATATACTTTGTTAAGACTCAACATAAATACATTTCAACTTACACAATTGACAAGTTTAGAGCAACTTTAATTGAATTGTCAAATTCGGATAATTTCAACGACTCTTTTTTTGCATTCTCTCATTCTTCAACAGTTATGACAAATGTTGATTGTTGAGGCAAAAAATAGACGTTACCTCAAACACTAAATTTAGGGTATGATCTTTGAAAAAAATTCTAGACTTTATCTCCCAATCATTTTCTTGCAAAATGAACAAACTGTCTAGGATCGAAGTGCTTCGATCGAAGGCACTCTGATGCTTAAGTCAGTGATGGAACCAGAATGATTGCACAAATATCAGGAGAGTTCAGCGTATCTTTCACCTTGAATTCTTCTTCTTTTTATATACTGTGTTCCCCTTAGAGTTTTCATTATTTTCGATGCAAGATGGAACACCTTCCTTTCTTTTAGTGTTTGAGTTTGAGAAGTTACTAAGACTTCTCCAACAATTTCTCCCGATATCTTTAACCTCATCAATTTCGTTTATCTGATTGTCTAAGTTTTAGACAAATCTTTGTCCTTGAGTCAATCTCTTTGAGACAGCTCGGACTTATCTAGGCCGAACAAATCTGATGTTAGCTGAACTAGATGAATGGCTTGATTTGGCACAAACCGAACTCTTCTCTTGCCTTGCCGAACGTTTTTATGAACTCGGTTTGGTATAAGCCGAGCTCTTCCCTTGCTTAGCTGATTAGGTTGATGAGCTTAATTGTAAACAGAACCGACCTATTTCATTGTCTACCGAACCACTATCTAACTCGGTTCGAATAAAAGGATACCAAGAGGATTTCTCAAGTCCTTAGTCACATGCCTCATTTTGTCAATATCACGTGAGCACAATTAATGTCCAAACACGTGTAAAAACGGGGGGCTAACCCCTTTATTGATTGTGCTAGCCAAATTTTGACATGCTACTAAATTTGACTTTTTGTTAAATATCTTATCTCTCGTGTAAAATTCTAACATATCTCAATTTTTTACTTGTGCATGACATAAATTTGACATATAATATTTAACATATTGGTTAGACTGTAAGGTAACATTGTCAAATTATCACATAAATTTTTAAATTTAACATAAAATATTTGACATTTCCAAATGACATGGTACAATCAGAAACAATTAACAAAGAAAAATGCTATTATCATATTTTTTTATTTCAAACTATGTGATATGATTTTTATTATCCGATAAGTGAATCTTGTTAATATTGAATGAAAAAAATTGTGTCATGTTATTTGCGATAAGAAAATTGGTAACAATATTTGATAAAGATTGCATCAGTCAATAGCGAAATTGTGACAGTTATTAAAGAGAGTATATCTTACGCCCTCGGTTTGACGAGTGGCGATGTGGACAGTGACAGAGGCCTCGCAAAAAGATAACTGCGTCTACAGACAAACCACAAAAATTAAATAAAGAATTCGAGAAAAAAAAAGAAAATAAATAAAAAAACGAGAGAGAGAGAGAGACAGAGAAGGGGGGGGGAAGAAGAGCACTTTACTTCTTTTTTATGTTGCACGCATCCATGGAAGAAAACAGAAGGAAGACAGAGTAGTACAAGAGAAGAGAAGAGAGAGAGAGAGAGAGAAGAAGAACATAAAAACTCTACCAACCTCCACGACAATCAAAGCTGTTAATCCCAAAGGAGAAGCTCAGCATCAAGAAACAAGATAGCAGAATATAAGTGTGTTTTGGAAGAGCACTTTGATGTGCGTGTGGTGAAATGGGTTTCGTCAGTTGCATGCCTTTAACAAGCATTTCTGGGTCAGAAAATTTGATTTGATGCCCACAAAACTCGTAACTTTGTTTCCTCTTTTGATATTTTCCCCATTTCTTTTGGTTTTTCTTGAACCATAGACTGATATCTGTAATCTCAGCTCTCTGAGTAAATTTGTCAGAAAGGTGGTGGCCTTTTTTTTTTTTGGTGTTCAAAACTGGAGAGAGATTGCGGGTTTGTGGGTTCTCTTAGATGAAGGGGATGCCCTTGCCCTTTGATTTTGAGGGGAAGGGGGTGTTAAAGCTTGTTACAAATAGTGCTTCATTACCAACTTCAAATCCTTTAACACAGAAGTGGAAGAACAACAGTAAAGTAGGTTGCTTTGTGGGTAGCTCTGAGCCTACCTCTGTCCTGGATACTTTCAGAAGTCCAAGCCCTCCTACTTCTTCTTCAACCCTGTCTTCTTCCTTGGGTGGCGGAGGCGGCGGAGCTGCTGGTGGTTTTGGTTCTACCGACACAGCCGGCGTGGCGGCGGTTTCGGGAAACCCATCTCCGAAATGGCCGCAAACCCAGCAAGAAACACCCAGCAGCTCGAATGTGGGTGTTGAATCTGGCGGTGGTGGGAGTCTGGAGCTCCACCCTGGTCAGCCATCTCTCGAGATCGGCGTCGGTGGAGGCAGCGACGGAGCAGAGAAATGTGGGTTGGGAATGGAATATTGGGAGGGTGTGCTACCAGATTCTGTTGCGGCATCACCAAGCCAAGAACACATACTCCGGTGGATCATGGGGGATGCGGATGACCCATCTATGGGCTTGAACAAGGGTTTGCAAATTAGCGGTCCAGGTGACTTCGAGTTCATCAATGGCGGTTTTGGTGTTCCAGATCAAGGTTATGGGGTAGACTCATCTGGTAATTTGGTGGGTTCTATCAACCCCTCTTTACCCATTTCAGGTTTTCCCAACAAATTCAACAACGAAAAGATTGGTTTGGTCTCAAACTCATTATCATCTCTTCCAATTCACAAGCTTCCTAACCCTCAAAACCCCCTGTTATCCCCGTTGCACCATCCTGCACCATCCATTTCATTATCTCCAGGTGGGTTTAGTCTTTCTCCACAACATCAAACACCATTTGAATGCTTAGATGTGAAGCCCCAGATTTTCAATCAGCAATTGCTAATTAACCAGCACCAATCTCAGCATACTCAAAGCCCAGCTTTTTTCTTGCCATTGCCAAACACCCAGCAAGATCAACTTCTTCTTATGCCACCAAATCCCAAGAGGCACAACTCCGGAGGTCTTGAACCGAACTCTCCGATCCCGAAAGGCCCATTTTTCGAATTGGCTCAAGACCCATTTTTAGGGAGACAACAGCAGCAACAGCCACTTCAGGGTCTTCCTCACCATCTTCAATTGCTTCCTCATTTTCTGCAACCAAGGCCAGCAATGGCAACTAAGCCAAAAATGGTGGGTGATGAAATGGGTCATTCCAATCAGCAACAACAGGTTCAACAGGCGATAATTGACCAGCTATACAAGACGGCGGAGTTGGTCCAGACGGGGAATTCTATACTCGCGCAAGGGATATTGGCGCGGCTCAATCACCAGCTCTCTCCAATCGGTAAGCCTTTTCACAGGGCTGCTTTCTACTGTAAGGAGGCTCTGCAATTAATCCTCCATACAAGCAATAACATGACCCCCTCTACGGCCACTTCGCTTCATTGTTCTCCATTTAATCTCATTTTCAAGATTGATGCTTATAAATCTTTCTCTGAGATCTCACCCCTCCTTCAGTTTGCTAACTTTACTTGCAATCAAACAATGCTTGAGGTTTTAGAAGGCTTTGATCGAATTCATATCCTAGACTTCGATATTGGGTATGGTGGGCAATGGGCTTCTCTCATGCAGGAGCTTGCACTGAGAAGTGGCGGCGCTCCTTCACTCAAAATCACTGCGTTCGCATCTCCATCGACCCATGATGAGCTTGAGCTTGGTCTCACTCGGGAAAATTTGATTCATTTTTCTAATGAAATCAACATGGCATTTGAGTTTGATATTGCAAGCATTGATTCTTTGAACGCTGCTTCATGGTCACTGTCTCTTCATGGGTCGGAGAAAGAGGCAATTGCTGTTAATCTCCCAGTTGGTTCCTTGTCCAACTACCAATTGCCCCTCCCTTTTGTTCTTCGCTTTGTTAAGCAACTCTCCCCCAAAATTGTTGTCTCTGTGGACAGAGGCTGTGACCGAACCGACCTCCCATTTCCTAGCCATGTAATTCATGCCCTCCAGTCTTATACAAACCTACTTGAATCACTTGATGCTGTAAATGTGAACTTAGATGCCCTTCAGAAGATTGAAAGGTTCTTGCTCCAACCGGGCATTGAAAAAATTGTAATGGGTCGCTATCGTTCCCCTGAGAAGACTCAACATTGGAGGACTCTTTTTTTGTCATCTGGGTTCTCCCCATTAACTTTCAGCAATTTCACAGAATCCCAAGCTGAGTGTGTGGTGAAGAGAACACCTGTTCGGGGGTTCCATATCGAGAAGAGACAGTCTTCTCTTGTTCTTTGCTGGCAGCGAAAGGAGCTCATCTCAGCTTCTGCTTGGAGGTGCTGAGCGGCAGCATTTTGAAACTGGATTTGTCGATTCATCCTCTTAATGAAGGTGCCTCATAAGCCATCGCTCATTGCTTTAGTCTCTGATCTTTTTGAATTTTCTAGCCTGTGATTTCTTTGCCTAATTGTCTTTGTGGGTTAGACAGATTGTTTCCAATTAAGAAAAAACCCAAACAATTTAGTTACTGGATGTTCTGGTATAGTTCTCTTCTTTCACTGTCTTATGTTGGATATGGAATTACTATTTTGGTGCTTTCATGCTGTTGTTGCTAGAAGCATCAGTTAGCTGTGTTTATGTTGGGGGCTGTTTGTTGTACACTTGACAACAAAGGAAAACCAGAAATGGAAAAAAAAAATTGACCCTTAAGTTGATGTCTCTGTCTTCTGCATCTGTTATAGTTTCTCAATTGCTTGCTGTTATGAACGTTGAGCTCTGATCCCATGATTGGAAAGTTTTGACAGTGTTCCATTAATCATATTCATTGTGTATGCTAATTGTTGTGAACAATACCCGAATCGCTTGTCAATTCCTTGTGCTCTTCCATTATTGCTGAATTTTTGTCATGTTGTTATTGTATCTTTACCATTTCATGTCTGTTTTGTGTTTATTCTATTTTTTTGGTTTCATCTTGTTCCAGTTGAGTGATACTCATATGTTTTCTTAGGCACAACTCCAGTAACTTTGTTAGGCCTCACTCATATCGATTCAACTATTGCAAAAAGCTACCTGGCTGATGCATATAATTTATAAGCTTTTTCTTTGAATGATTTCACTAGAATTCCTTGTTCTGATAGATACAAGTTTCAGAACAGCCTCAATACTTCTTACTAAGGCTAAAGTTTAAACTTCATTTTATTTTTATTTTTATTTTTTCTGGTTACTCTAGAGTTTAGCTTAATGGACGCATTTGATTAATATTGTCCCATCGAAAATGGTATTGATTTCTCCGATGGTTATGGTGATGGTGGTGTCCCCGGGGTTTTCTGGTATTGCAGGTCTCAACGATGGATGTTGGCCTAAATTCCGTAGTACATGTATTGCAAGCTTCATTGCTGCTTTTAGTATTTTTTTTTCTAATAATCATATGGTTTGTCTATTATATTATGATCTTGATTATTGTTATTGTTTTTCTATCATAATCTATAAAGTTGTTTATGCATGCCAACGCTTGTATTATTATGCATCAAATTTGATGTTTCTTTCTGATGAATTTTTTAGTTCCTCTCCTAATCAAATCACATGGGACTTGCTCTATTGGACCTCCGCATGATTAGTTTAAACCTCTCATCTTTCATCTCCTTGGAAGCTCACCCCTCGTTCATGATTTGATAATGCAATTATTTAAACACAACCACAATACTAAATTGTTATGGCCATGTTGCATATGTGTGTGTGTGTGTGTGTGTGAGAGAGAGAGAGAGAGAGAGAGAGAGAGAGAGACTAATGCATTGGCTA
>CM042189.1:3325847-3390180 GCA_023539305.1 Ilex asprella
CCCTCTCTCTCTCTCTCTCTCTATATATATATATATATATATATATACACGTCTAATGGCTCAACCACCCTACAATAAGGGGGTCCCTTCTATTAGGGCAGTAAAGCACCATAATTTCCATTTGAAACAGCACATAATAGTGGACCAAGGACAGGCAAAGGAGCACCCCCACTGGCAAGAATGAGAAACTGTCTAATTGCTTCATTACTCTTGTGATGAGTTCATATTTTTTTGTTCCATAGAATTTAGAATGATTGAATTTACAATTATATAGGGTTGTGATGAAAGCATAAAAATTAGGAGAGATAAGTGACACAATTATTTATCTCTATTTTTAGAAGATTGATTATTGATCTTAAACCCGTGTCATATCAGTTGAACCTATGGAGATTGAACAACAACCTAGTTCTGATCTCAGGAAAAATTAAAAAAAATGAATGATGTGGTGGAAAATGAACAAAATAATCTCCTTTTTCAAAAAAATTAGTGCATTACATATGCTTTTACTATAATTTTTTCAAGGACGGGGTCGCCAACTGGCATGCTTAATTGTTGTTTAAGGTTTGTTGATAAAAATAAGAACATCTCTCTTTATTAAAGAACTTTAAGGTAATTATAGAACTGATGGTGACAGACTGACATTTCTTCTTTATTAGTCTTTACCTCTCTACTCACTCAAAGAGTTTTCTTCCTATTATCTTATTACTAAAGGCTTTCACTTTTGTGTACAGCATTAAACCACCCATTTGGATTGCATCCAACTATCAGAAGTTTGTTTTGCTGGCTTGTAACATTTTTGTTCTCTGAAAATCAAAACGGCTTAACTATTGAATTTCAAGATTCATACGTTTCGAAATATTTTGAGATATTTAAAAATGTTTTGATGTTTAATTACTGCAATAAGGTGTATTATACTGCATATGCACATAGTGCAAAAAATTGTGAATTGTCTTGTATTTCGATAAGAATAAACATTACAATCAGAGGGAAAGAGAAGAGGAAGAGAAAATATTGGGTGAAACGGTGACATATCGTCACGTGTCACCATCCTAGCAAAACAAGTAAACAAGTAGATCTCATATTATAATAACCACCACTCCATTTCATTTGATAATTACCCGATGTCTCAAAATAATTATTAAGTGGGGTTCACCTTATCCACTTATGAATTTATTATTAAATGGAAACAGTCACACTATGTGATTATAACAACGTGGTGTTACCATGACACCCAATATTTACATGGGGGGGGGGAGGGAGGAGGGACACCAAGCTTAATCCCTAGTAAGAAGCCAAATTTTCAGGGTGGATCTGTTGTTTCCTGTCTACAATTGTCCGGGGTGAGTGTTACAAACTTGCAATATCTCTGCTAGATGTATTTTAGCATTTATTATGTCCCTGCCCTAGAAAATACTGAAAAAGCAAAATGTTGCCGTGTTTTAAATTTGTATGGATCATGTTGTGTCGATGCTAAACTTATAACTAACGCATTTATAATTTTATATTGTTAAATTTATGTCATCTATAAGTGGTATTTTATCGAATTCATGTCAATTAATTTTACTTGACGGGTAAGTGTGTTCACTTATTTATTTACCTATCCGCTAAGGTTAAGTAGAGGTTAAAATATGACAAGAGTTGATAATATGATAGAAAGTTAGAGGATTTGAGTTTTCTTTAAGCTATATGTTTCATAAACGAGTAGACCTAACACGACACAATTAATAAACGAATTGTATATGAGTGAAGTCAATTCAAAAAAATGCACGACACGACTTATTTATATACTAGCTATAAACAATTAATACATAATATGCCTTGTTGGATACGAATTAATAAATAAATTGGACATGGGTAAAGTAATTTTTGACACAAAATCGTTAAGACTCAATACGAACCTGCTTTACCCAACACTGTTGAAAAGCCTAATCATAAGTTGGATTGTCAGGTAGTTAATGTGGTTAAAAGTTAAAATTTAAACGAGTTAATGTGGGTAAAAAGTTAAAAGTTAAAATTTAAATGAGTTATCGTAGTTAAAAGGTTAAAATATTAAACTATAATATAAACTGTTAGATTGAAAATGATCTGGTTCATTATTGTGCTTTTCTAACTAAAGAGTTTAAAGCAGCTCAAACACGAGACTCTATTTTATTAATATAAATAGATAGTAAGTTCCTAAAAAAAACACCCTTAGTTCAGCTCATTTTACCCGAGTTCTATAAATGAAGTGTTCTGAATAAGTCAAGCTAAGTTGGGCATACATTAAAAAAAATTATGATTAGAATATTACAGTTAAAAGTTCGATAAAATAAGACTTGATTTGATTGGCTGGTTCGTTAGAAATTCTATAAAAATCAATGACAAGCAATTTCACTTTCAGTTATCTTAATATAATCATAATCTAATGTCATCATAATCAAAGTGTAGTTCTTGCTTTATTTTTTAATGTATTGCAATCATATGGAAGGCACACATTATAAAAGTCATTAGGATGTAACCATAACAGCCATAGTTATTAAGTATTTGATATGATAGTTTTCTTACAAATAAAATTTGAATTAAATAATGTTACTAAAAATAATGTGTGGGTTGTAGGTAAGCACTGCATGAAATTAACTAACTAATAACTACAACAAACATATCAATTTCTACTAAAATAAGGATTTTTTAATCTAAGAGTGGTTGAATTGAACTTGCACCTAACTAAAATCATATAAAACTATGAGCTCCTTTACTAAAAATAATAAAGATTCAACTAACTCTATCTTAAATAAATTGTTGTATATGATATTATTTGCTTCTACCACAGATTTTATAATTATTTGCTATGATGTAACTAGATTGTGTTTTTCAGGAAAATTAACTTTGATTGCATTGTAGAGATCAAATCTAGAAGCAATAACAAATATTCATTCGCTAAAACAATGAATTACGGTTTTTAGTTCGAGAATCATCATTTCTAATGTTCTGTTTGGTATGATAAAAAAATGGACAGATGAAAAGTTGAAAGGATAAAAAATTGAACGGATAAATAAAACATCATATTTGAAAGAAAGAAAAATAAGAATAATGAAAATGTGGATGGATGAGCTTTCTTTTCAACTCACCAAAATCAATCCCTCTAAAATCGAAAGAAAAATAGGTGAAAAGTCAAATATTTGTTTTAAAATATATATGATTTGTCTATATAACCTTTGATATATACATATATTATGTATATATTAATTTCATATATAAATACAATGATAAAATATGTATTTATATTTTTTAAAAAATAAAAAATATATATTTTTTTATCTTAACTAGGAGTAAATTTTTTTGACTCAACATAATGACACGAACTTCAAAATGATATAACATACGAATACGAAATATAAACGGCTCATATTCAATTCAACCCGTCAAACTAAAAATTGATATCATTAACTCGTTTATTTAAGAATAAACACTTTCTTTATTTTCTCATTTGTGGTAATAGGAAATTAACATGTTTAACTAGTATTATAAACATAAAATGTTAATTATTTGTAACTATTTGTACTGACATAATTATTATATAAAAATATATTTTTACTTATTATTATTATTATATTTATTTAAGTTAATTTTTAGTTTGTAAAAAAAAGTACGAGGATTGGTTGAATTAAGTGAAAATAGAATATTAATGTTAAATTTTTTATTCAAAATTATGTTGATCGACATGAAAATAAACAAGTCAACTCAACACGATACGATTACTTAAACAAGTTGAGTTAGGTTTCACTAATGTTTAACATAATCTCACAATGACTTGACACGACACGACTCGATTGTCACCCTTAATCTTAACAAGTAAAAAAAAAAATAATCATTTTTATTTTCTATCAATTCTATCAAACACAAAGAAATAAAAGTGTAGCATTCCTATTTTTCTTTCTTAAAGAATCAAAATGTATTTTACATACTTTCCATTATTCTTACCAAACAGAACATAACATAATTGTGCAGCAATTTACTTTTTATTGATGCCAATGGCAGATATGTATGAAATTCTTTTAGAGCATTTCTTACAGATGATCTCAAACACAAAATCTTCAAATTTTAGCTATTTAGTCCAAAAAATTCATTTCAACAAATTATCTTTAAAACATCTAAAATAACAATTTACTATAGTAAAAATTTATAAAATTTTTTCTCTTTTTCTCCTTTCTTTCGTTCTCTCTTTTTCAGTATTTTTAAAAAAATAATACAAAAAGAATAAAAAATGATATTTAAAATGAGTAATTAAAAATATAAAAAATCTGGTAGAGTGTATGTTAAAAAAATAAATAGTTAAAATAAAAGATATTACTTTTTAAATAGTAAAAATAATTTTGTTGTTGAAAATACTCTTATATCCGATACTTCCTAAATAAAGATTTTACTGTCGTCACGTTAGTGTCATATTGTTTGATTTTTTAAATTTAATTTAGTATTACTTGTAATATTTAATATACACGTGGCTAACGTTTACAGGGCCTGACCCACAAATTCACGTTTTGCATTTGGGTCCTTCTAGTCTGTACCGTACATCGATCAAACGATTGAGACAGATTGTCTCCAAGTGTGACAATGTTGGAGGACAGTCAGATGAAAGAGACAATATATATCCTTAAAACAAATGGGACCCAGAAGCCATATGAGCAATCCCAATCATGGGTTGGTGCCACGTGTACGATTGATACAGGAGATAGGGAGAGAGGATGGTTCCCATCCATCGTATTTGTACCCACACAGAGTTTGACAATCGAGGTACACCCACACGATAACAGGTAAATCCAAAATCTACGGATGCAATTAGAACAGTGGGGTGGCCCACATTGTTTGTTCATATGAGGGTGCAGGTGCTGATGACCATGTGCCTTCAAATCAGCTACATGGCCTACTTGATGAAGTGTCTTTTGTCAAATTTATTAATTTATGCTCTAATAGAGAGGAAAGCATTCGGAATTTTGGCTCAGCTCATTAGTATTACCCAAAGTTCAGTTCGGTTCAGTTAAAATTGGCCTATCGAAATCAAAATATTATTCAAGCTTTGCTAAACTAAATTCGAGCTCGAGCTCGAGCTCGAGTTCGTGCTCGTGCTCGTGCAAAAAATATATATATATTTTAAAAAAAATTTAATCTACAAGTTTTAAATACTTAATCAAAAAATTTCATAGAAATACACACAAATCTAAATTTTAACATAAATTTCAACATAAAATGCCCTCTAAATCAATACAAAAACACAAACTTAAAATTTTTGCTAATTTTGTTAAAATAACCTTAATATGCAATAATTTATACGTACATTATATAAAAGTAGAAAAAAGAGTTTTTGTAGGCCGGTAACCTATATAGGACTTATTTGCATAAAAGTCTTTCGGATAAAATATTTTGTGAAGGTTTTTTTTTTTTTTCAAAAACACCCACAAAAGTAAGTGAACAAATGTATTGTCTATCTTTGAAAACTGTCGGATTCCATTCGTCATCTCTACAAAATCCAGCTACAAATCAAGGCCCCAAAACTTAATTTCTCAAATTTGAACAAAACTTCCTTAAATCACAGCCCTCCAAAAATGAATCAAGAGTTTCCTATTTTAATGAGACAATGAATTTAAATTTTGAACTTCTTCTTTTCTTTTCCTAAAATCTCTCCCAAATAATTAAATTTCTCTTTCCCCAAATCTCTTTCACATAATTACAATTTATCTTTCTTGCGTTTGTATATAATTGATCATGTCTAGAGTTCTCTTCTTCTCTATTAACTATAAATTCTAACCTAAAATCTCTCCACTA
This sequence comes from Ilex asprella, assembly GCA_023539305.1. Taxonomy (NCBI): domain Eukaryota; kingdom Viridiplantae; phylum Streptophyta; class Magnoliopsida; order Aquifoliales; family Aquifoliaceae; genus Ilex; species Ilex asprella. The sequence goes on from CM042189.1 coordinate 3,331,647, forward strand.
ATTAGTTGAAATTAGTGTCACTTTGCATTGTTATATTAAAAGTAATATTTATTAATGTCACATTTGTGATGTCATATTATATGATGTATGCTATTTAGATTGTGCATGAATCAATGAATGCAATTTTATAACTTTTTGTCACTGATTTAAGTGTTAAAGAAGGTGTTACACTGTCATGTATTATTGTAATGTCACATTACAGATAATGATAACTCCAACTTCAAAATAGACGTTGGTTTTGGTTAGATCTTACGTTGTTTATGAATGATTTAGACATTCAAAATTCAAAAAAAAAAACTTCTAGACTAAGAAATTGCTTATTAATAAAACCAAATCTCATAGAAAAAGCAACTTTCAAAATACAAGCACCATAAAAATAGGAAAATAGTACTATAGTAAAGAGAAGAATAAAAAATAGTCATTGTATATATCTCTACAATATATTTCAACCTAGTAGTACTTATTTACGACATATTTTTTTCAAGGTCTTTTCTCACAAAAAAGTCTTTCACAAGGTACCTACTCACAATTTTTCGTAAAAAAAATGAGTCGGCTCGTGAATTGCTCAGGTTCGACTCGGCTTGGCTTGGTTTAAATTTATTTGTTTAGATTTAACTTATTTTATAATATGAGTAAGTCCAAAAATCTAAATCTCAATTTTAAATCTAAATCTACTCACTTATCCACCTAAAAAATCTCAATTCTTTCTCTCCTCTTTTTGGCCATAGAAGGAGTCCCTTTTGCTACAAGTGCAATTGTCTCTCACCAAGGTTGAAGCTGAGCCAAAATGTGGCTCACTAACCTAGCCAATCTCTCAAATTAAATGTTTGGGATGATGTGCATTTCGAAATATTTTCATCATTGATTCTCGGTGGTGCATTCTTTTAAGTGAAAAAGAAGACCTAACATCAAAACTAAGGCGGGACTTTGCGGCATTTTTAGCATAATGATTACAAAATTTTATACAGTCGCTTATCCTAAGGCCCATGTACTATCAACTTCTAAAGAACTTTTAGTTTGCCACGAGACTGTTGTACTATCATGCTTTTGATTCTCTGCCCTTTTTTCTTTAATGACCGAGAATGTATTGCATCATTTAGGATAAAAAATTTGATAAACATAGCATTTTTTAACTTGGAATCACCTTGTTTCCGGCCTTTCTTTGCAACATTATTTCAAAGAGTTGGTGTGGTTCATATGTATCTTCTTCATGGCTACACTCCAACATAATTTTCAACTATGTTTTGTTTTCATGTGAATGTTTAGTGACCCTGACAAACGATTTTGTTTTGGCTTTTTCTTGTATTGGTATTAGTTTTGATCCCACATTTCTGGCTTCGACACACTAGCACAAGTACCCCCCCAGACATAGCAACAATCATAGATCTTTTTTGAACCATTTCTTTGAAAGTTGAAATATTGGTTCAATTTTTGTTTTTTTGTTTTTTTGGGGAACTAATTATTGTCATGAAAGAGACCAGAAGGGGATGGAAATGACTGGTCATTTAAGTGCTTTAGGACAATTTGATCCAATAGGAGGTGGGTTGTGTGTGAATAGGTTTAAAATTCACAATTGACCAAGAGATACAATTTTGATGGATTATGAATTCGTATGATATGATTCGAACCTTGACGTCCACTAGATTAAGACATTAGTTATCATCAAAAAAATTTAACTTGTCAAATTCAATCATGATTACTATTCAATACAAAATGTCACATTGGTCAATCATCAACTTTGAGGACCACAAAATTTATCTTTAACACGTCGAGAAAGCAGAACCAAATGCAACCTCAACCTTTGTGGCACATCAAGAACACCAAATGTGACCTTAGTCAACTATGAAGTGGTCCAAATTATTTGAGATTTTTTTATGCAAGAGGGGGTAGATGGTACAATTACACTAAGATCTATGGTTGAAAAGCAATATATAATGTCTACAAACAAAGGGATTGTTTTTTTTTTAAAGGAACAAAAGGAATTTCACTATCCATAAATGTGCTTTTTAAAAAAAGGCAAATTTCCAAAAAAAAAACTTAGAAGAATGCTTTTAAGTACATTGAACACCTGGAACCTTTGGCCACCACAAAATTGGTGCAACCCCAATCCAATTTAGCTTAAGTTGCTTTCAATGCAGAAGCTTGTAAGGTCAAGTTAATCATTGACTCATCAAGTTCACTTAGGGACCTTGACAAATACTTAGAGTCCATTAAAAATTTCAGGTCAAACAAATTGAGAATGAAGGAACAGTCTCCTAAGACTAGTGTACTAGTTTGAAAAATAACCTTGTAGTGGCGTGATAACACAAAATCACTACATGAGTTAGTAATTTTAGGATCAACAATATACAAATGGTACTGTACTGAGTTATTATCATGGGTTTGAAAAAAACTCTGTCGGTTTGAGTTGAATGCATATTTTTTTTAACTAGTGAGTGTAATAATTGATCTTTTTTGCTAATTTCTAGGTTGATCTCTTTGGGGCCCAAAAGAAATGAGTAACCCATATTTCATTGTGGGAAGAGAAAGGAAAAGAAAGGAGAAAAAAAAAGTGATGGCAAAGAGGCTTTCTCTTATCATTCACCAAAACCATACAATAGCAATTGCTTCTTGATGGACCTCACATTGCTTTAGTCACCTCAATTGTTGAAAGCAGATTCCACAACACACACACACCCAGAGAGAGAGAGAGAGAGAGAGAGCACCATCTAAGCATCTTCTAGATATGGAAACCCATAAAAGTAACACACTTTTTCAAGTTCTAAAAGATTAATACTTTCATGGAAAGTATAATGATAAAACCAACTTTTCATTAAGGAACTCAGATAAGCACTTTTGTGATAGAGAAGCCTCCTAGGAGTGAGGGATTTGTGCTGTATTTGTGCTCATATAGATATGCTCATGACCCAGACATTGCCAGCTTTTGCCTTCTTCAAAGATACAGTTTGTCTGGCAAAGCCATATCAGTGGGTCACTGAGGAAACCCTAATCCATAATTCCAACCTTCTTTAAACCAGCACTAGCTAAAGCCGCAAATCTTCTCTTGTAATCCCAACAGCAAAAGAACGCAAGGGGGGCCTCAAGTGGGTTGAAATAGGAAGCAATTCAAACCACTCACTCAGAATGGGAGGAGACGACTACGATAGCGAAAAATTATTTTTCATTCTTTATTAAAGGTTACGATTTTTCTTGTTCAAATTATAATTTATCGAGCTAATCCACGATTGAATCAGTCAAATAGGATCAATTTCAGTATTTTGCGACAAATCTCAATGAGTTAAAACTTTGAACTGTTCTCGATTTTTTTATTCTTATTTGAATTGTAATTTTGACCCCTCGATTTTTTTATTCTTATTTGAGTCATAATTTTGATCCGATGAAATTGTAATTTTCTCAATTTTTGCTTCATCACCTCTCTGCAATTATTAATTTGTCTCAATAGAAAGACTTCTGCTCCTTCAATATCACTGAAAGACTGCTAGTAATTAGAAAACCCTAAGGAGACAAATATATACAAGTGGATTGAGGCATTCATGTATAGATGATAGGGGCACAATGGTTGTGATCCTTCTAACCCCACATGGACACCCATTTTATTTCTTTGGAGGGCACAAGTAAAAACAGATGACTAGATATAAAACTGAGGAACAAGCCAAGGCTAAAGCCAAAAACCAACCATGTGAGCATCCAAAGCATATGGACTAAGAAAAGTATCAAAAAGAAAAGGAAAAGTTGGTGTGAGGTGGTGTGTGTGTATGTGAGAGTGAGTGGCTTGGGGGTGGGGGATTTGAAGTTTTTAGATTGTTCCTTTTTTTATTTTATTCTATCTTTGCAGTTATTTGGAACTTATTTCTCAATTCAACAATGTTTAAACAACGATATTCAAAACGTATTTGAAAAGCGTGAGCTTAAAACATTTTTGATCTTATAAATATTATTTAAAACTTATTTAAAAAGCGTCAATTTAAACCACATGTTTTTATAAATATTGTTGGATTATGATTCAGGATAGCTTCAATTAAGAAATGAGATTAAATATTAGAAGTTATAATATGTTGATTATCACAATAATATCAAATTAGAGTCTTCAAGAGTCTTGTTGATTTCGCAGAATACCAAAACAATTAGGAAAAAAAAAGAACTCGTCTCTAAGTTTTTATTTAAACCAATACCAAAACTCCTGAATCAGTTTTAAAGATCGTATAAATACAAAACCCTAATAGTCTTAAATAACTAGAAAAACCAAGAAAATAAGTAATATTACAGAAATACACTAAACAAAGGGATAAAATAGAAAAATGCCCTAAACATCATTTTTGGCTTAAAAATGACAAGTTGAATGATTATCTCATATCGTCGACGACTTTCCAGAATGGGATCTTCTGAAATTTTCTTACACTATTAGCTAAAATTAGTCTTAATTGATACCCGATCAACGTTGTTTTCAACGGTCTTGATCTACCATATAATTTTCTGTTATACATGCAACATTGGATTGAGAGATAAGTTTCATATAATGGAAAATATAAAATAGAGGTAAAAAAGTATGATAATTTGATTTTTGCAAAAGGGTGTGGGGGTGTGTGAGGAAAAAATATTCATTACAACGGTGATACCACGTGACAAGGTGATGTAACCTGCCATGTAAGCAAATAACTTCCCACCCTCCTGTCATTTACGTCCAAGTGGGTTCACTTTTATTATTTAGAATTTTATTATTAGTTAGTGATACCATGCTATCAATTGTGACATGATACCACCGTTGCATTCAATATTTACTCGTGTGTGAGATACATGGTTGTGCGTGTGCAGGAAAAGATAGGTTGTGATCAGGCAAAGGCTTTGCTTCTCTTTCCTCAACTTTTATAGATGCTTAGCCACCATATCTTCTTCCAACTCTTCTTTTAAGTTTCCTTCATTGTTTTGAATTCTTTTTCCTCTCATTTCCTTGTCAGCTTTGAAACAACGCATTCGTTCCTTCCCACATATTTTTTCTTTTGTTCTCTTTTCTGCCAAAGCCGAAAAGTAAGCACTCATTGCTTGTCAAAGCCACATATGGTAGACCCCTCAACAACAAACACAAACACTCCCCATTGGTCTCTCAAACTCTCTTCAAGCCAAAGACTACTCTCACTCTCTTTCTCTCTGGTGGCCAAGTTTGCACCACCGTGCATGGATGAGCTGGGTTGCACATATACATTTGCATGGTTTTCTCTCTATTTATCTCACCTTTTCTTATCTTCGTCTTTCTAGAGAGAGAGAGAGAGTGAAATCTCATTAAGGTCTACCCAACATGCACTTCTCTTGTCTATTTCATGATCACTTTTGAAATTTTTTTTCATGAATTTTTCCTATAATATCTTAGAGGACAATGGTATTGTAACTTAATTGGCAACCTTAGTATTTTGTGGCCATTAGATTAACAATTAGTTTTAGTACTGATTAAAGTGTGGTGTCGATCTAAAAAATATAATACATTAGGTCCCTAATAAAATACAAGTAGCATACTCTCCCTTCAGCTTCCGGTCAAGATTGGATTAGCTGAACTGAGGATATTTTCTGAGCATCATCAGCGTTTAATTTGAATCGTTAACCTAATGCTCATCATTGACTTCGACAAATGGATGGTTTTGAAATTCTCACTAAAGATTCCTAAAACCAAACCATGGTTGGTTGTCTCTGGCATCAAAATTATATGTCGACATTTAAGAACGTCGATTTCAAATTATTCCAACTTTTGCTTGGTATGGCTTCTTTATTGTCTTACCCTTCAGTCAGTGCACTCAATAATTACAAATACACAAACGCTTGCTCACTTAACAGATGAAGGCATGACAATATTATTTTTTTTAATTTTTTTTTATCAGACTATCCGGTATCCGAAAGTCATTTTGGGCTCTGACTAATCTGAATTCGAGTCGGGTAGGACCACAAGGGCAACAAAGTTATGCATCTCATGGAGGTTTAATCCCTGACTCTCTAACAAGGAATTTGATATTTACCTTATTATAAGTACCAGAATTAGAAACTCCCACATGGTACATAATTTTAGGTTGTATTTAATTTTCGACTCTAATGAAACTAGTAGTCAAGGTTGGTTCAAACCCGATTGTCCAAGATATAATAACCAAAAAAAAAGATCAAATTGAATTGATTTAATTGAAATACGGGTACAAAAAAATAAAAATAGGTATGAACTAAAGAGCAGGTGTCAAGGTTGGTTCAAAGTCGATTGTCCATGATATAATAACCAAAAAAAAATCAAATTGGATTGAATAATCGAAAACTGTGGTCAGTTGTTGGGGTTGGATGCTATTTTTACAAATGATTGTAATTATTCTTTTCATAAATACAATGAAGACATGTTTCTACTGAATAAAATCGATATAGGTGATTTTGCAGGTGATTACATGTGCATGTGACTTTTACAACTATTGTGAGTCAAAATAAGGCATGATAGGTTCGGTAATCGACCAGGCTAGCCTAGCCTAGCCCACCAACTAACCACCCAAGTTCACCTAATTGGGCAATTGATCCAGACTGACCCTAAAGACATCTTACAAGCTTAGTCCACTGGGTTGACAGGCAGTGAGCTGACATGACAGTCCCAACCGCCCCATGGCCCGATCGAGTCTTTAGCTTTCTATCCATGTTATCCGCTTGTTTTTGTTTTTGTTTTTGAATCGTGAGATGGTAATTCGTATCATGCTCATGTTAATATCAACGAAAAAAATTTATTTAATTTGCTATAATAGTCAAACATTAATTTAATTCAACCTACTTATTTTGACCACTCGAGAAAGGAGTCAAATGGTAAACTATATTCGTTTAAGATCATTCTTAACTCACTTAGTTATCAAATGATTTATGGAACTAACGCGATTTGTTGCTTGACTTTAGTAGTGTTGGGATTATAAACTACATTTTCATATTAATAGTTATAACTTAAATTAGATATTTCACAGTAAGGAAACCTTTATAGTTATGCTCAAATAATACCCACTAGTCGTCTCTCCTCCTTTTTTATCTTAAAAAATAAATTTTATTTATTATGTATAATTTTTAATTATGTTAATTTTAAAATCATGTTATATTGGATTCAAAATTATGTGGGCTCGTTTGGTAGACGTATTAGGAGGGGATTAAATATTGGATTGTACTATTTTTTATTTAATCGATGTTAATACTTTGTTTGGTAAGCAAATTTGATTTCGTATTAATTTCAAAAACGTATATTGATCGTATATTTATCGTATATTTTTTATACGATAACTCTATATTATGGAAGTTTTTTAATACCACCAAGAGAGGTAGTATTATAATCCAACTCAAACGTATTATTCTACACATTTACTATTATAACTCTCTAACTGATAAAATCAAGTTGTCATCAATGTAACAAACACTGATTGAAGATATTTTTGTTAATTCAACATTAATATGATAGATTAATTCTCTAACCAAACAACCGATTGAATTAAATAACTACTTTTCAACGCTTATATTGTATATTACCAAACACTTGATAAAATTACGTATTATTCTAATACCCTATTTAATCTTGTCTTTTGTCCTTCCGTATTGTATTAGACTGTATTATTATATCTGATCCATCAATTTCTAATACGACAATCAAACGAGTTCTGTCTGTATTGATGGACACATTGACACTCTATATCGAGAAGAGGTTAAGGACAGTACATGTCAACATCTATTGAATCTGAGCAAATCAAAATTTAACGAAGGTTGAAAATTTATTACTTGGGACAAGTGTTCGGAAGTCCATCTATTCTTTTTGGCACTCGATGGGCAACATTGTCATCGACCAACCTAGGGAAACGTCACCTGAACCAGCTAAATGATTACAACAAATGAAGAACATCAATCCTACACTTCCAATATTCCATAATTGATCAGCAGAAACCTACCTTAAAAACACTCAATTCATTTTTTCTAGTGAAAAAGCTATTATTTCACTCTTTGAACACAAGAACATCTCCAGATAGCAGGTAAATCTTAGTAAACTTCAAAAAATAAATGATGAACAAAGCACCTTTGAATTATGATACTCCATAATCATATATAGTAATCAAAACAAGAATGATCTGATTCGGGTTCAGAACATATTATACAAATCCACTAGAGATAAACTAGGATACTTGTGTGGGTGTGTGGGGGGCGTACCCGAGATCCAAAAGGGTCCGAAGAAAATGATGTATGCAAAGCATGTATGTGTGCACTTCAGCATAGAATTTAGTAAATTTCAAATTAACACGAGAAAGAGGCATAAAAGAGAGTAAGTGCAGCATCAAAATAGAAAAGACGAGAGAGTTACTTATGAATCCAATTCGTTAGGACACCTATCGTAAACAAGTCTTTCGCGAATTTTTATTTGGTTATCACATATTCAAAAAAGGAAGTTATTCATCCAGAAAATAAAAAACCCAACTTACAATGCCACATATTCGTTGTTTCCATGCTTACAGAATAGACATGTAAGAAATTTACACTCTCAAGGCGGCATTGGCCTCCCAGGCAAAATTCCATCATCCATCATCCAACAGCCAAAAATCCTTCTATCACATATATTTCCAGAATCTATGTTAAAAACAAAATGGCCATGTTGTCGGGTGGACAATTCTTATCTCATTCTCGAAGAAAACGTGTTTTCTTGAAATCAAGCGCATGTGTCAATTTGCAAGCTGGATGGAACAGCTAATTCGATTCCGGTTTCCCTTCTGTTGGATTCAAGAGACATCAACAACTTTGTCATATCCGATACTCATTCAAGTTCTTGAATATTTGCATGTGTGTTGCTCAAAGATACACCGAATGAATTGACCAGAAAATTTCCCTTTTTTCACACGGCACCAATTGTAGGTTTGATGTCAAACTCCATAAAGTGGTAACATGGTTTTGACAAAGGAATATGCAAGTGCACCTGTAAATATGTAGCTGTCCACCCTATCTAATATTCCACCTGCACAAAACCATGCGGCCATGCTGTAAAAAAATTTAAGAGATGTGATATAGAGTTTCAAATTGAGACATTTGATTGTTGGCAACGATCTTTGTTGAGTTCAGAGTAAGAATACGGGGGTAAAGAAAGAACAGTTCATAAACTTGAAAATGACCCATTCAATATTTAAACCAACGTTCAAAAAGTAACATGATGGTCCACATTACAGTTCAAATCAGGGTTAGATGAGAATAGTCTAACAAAAAATTATTATTTTTACTTTAATAAAAAAATTAGCTTTTTTCCTTTTTAGCTAATGAGACCAATCAGCTTTTTTCGGTTGTATATTAACAAAAAATCAGTTAATATATGAAACTAAAACGTAGATCTAGCATCTTATGAAGCACAGTTTTGTCAACATTCAGATATTGTACCAAGATTTTTTTTCACTCCACAGAACTACAGACTGATCATTCATAAACCAATAATTATAATTGCATGCAATCACCAACATAACAGAGCTAGCCAAAAATGAACTGTAACAAAGACAAGGTGAATGCCTTACAAAAAAAGTCAACCATGAGTTAAAGGATTACCATGTCCAGGTATGAGGGACCCTGAGTCCTTAACACCCGCATCACGTTTGATCATTGACTCAGTAAGGTCACCAAAAAGAGATCCAAAGAAGTTCAGAACCCCAAAAGCTATAGCACTGATGAAATAATCCGACAGAAAACGTTAAATGTCAAAACCACGTGTAAAGGGAAAACAATCTAAATTTAAATTTACAAGGACAAAGCATATGTCGTAGATGTATCACAGTCCATTGTACTAACAGGGAAATGAATCACCTCATATTCCTGGTGCAGCCTCAGATTAGTATTTATCTTTACAAACTATTCATTAACCACTAACAATAGGTTCCATTTTCTGACTGGACCTAAGGTACGCTGAAGCTCAGGACTGGAACCATAATTAAAGTTTATTTTAACAATGACAACAGTTAAGTGATGGAAGGCAACACCAATTGCTTCTTTTTGTACATTGTTTTCCTTTACCCTGTTATATCCATGAACCAAATATAGGCTAACATAAACATCCCAGTTGATCAGTTTTCTTTACTGGCTTGTCCCATAACTTGCAATTCGATGTTGGAAAATGAATTAGAAATTGGCTTTCTAATTTCCTAAATGAGAAACAGTGTAACGATAAGATACTACTAGGAAAAAACCATGTACCTAAGCACTGATGTCGGCCAACCAAGAACCTTTGATAATAAAACAGAAGTGGCTATACAACCACTTAAGCCTGCAACAGCTCCCTCCCAGGTCTTCTTCGGACTAATATTAGTAAGTGGTGTCCGGCCAAATATCTGCATTGGAGTTCAACAAAGCTCATGGTCACCTAATAGGGACAACAGGCATGATTTGATAATCACCGAGAATTTGTTTCCATTATCAAATTGTTCATACAAGACAACTTTCTGTTTGACAAGTGAAAACACCAGCCAACAGGTGTCCCCGGTGTCTTTAGATTCTGGTTCTATACTTGTAATTGTAGGTAACAGACAGTAACATAAAATAAACAGAAACATGTGAAATTGGTTCAATCAGATAACCAAACCATCAAGCTGAAAAATCTTTACATTCTCCAACCCCATAAACTAGAAGTCATGCATTCCTTTTTTTTCGCCCATAAGATATCAAAAAAAAGGCCACCGAAATTCATGACTTAAAAAGGCAAATGAATATTTAGACGCTCCATTAATACACAAGAAAAGCTACTGACCAGTAGATATTTACCGCTCTAACTTATAGCACATTCTGACAAAAACCAATCACTTGGGAAAAAATTCATTTTACATGAATGGTAGAATGTTAAAAAGCAAAAAGTTGAACTTACGTAATAAGGAATTTAGACACCATCAACCCACATGTAGCAACGTACAAACTTCCTTGAAAGATGGTATAGATAAAATTAAAGTGGGAGAACATTTCCATGGTTCAATGTTAATTAGTTCATTCACCAAGAAACTTAAAAAAGAGGTCCTAATCACAAGCCTAATTGCACCATTCTGTTGCTCAAGGCAGATGAACACCCCGCTACAAGGTCACATAAGATTCCACTCATGCATCCATATCTTGAAAATGATCACATAAAGCTAGGACAACTTCACCTTGAGGAAAGATAGAGGTCCAAGCATATTTTATTGTGCATGAAATGATTGCAAGAGAAAGACTGGTCCACACAGGACCAATTTCAGAAGCAAAAAATACCTTGCCACCGAAAAAAGCATAAGTATCTGCTGCAATTATGCTGCTGAACGAAATCAAGGTAGCCACAAGACCCACTGTCCACAGAGTTTGGCCACCAAGAAGCATAGGCCATGATGCTCCCACTCCTGCCAAGGATAATTTAGTTGTTTTCGGGGGTTAAAAGGATAAACGCAATTAAGAACCATAAGAATTTGATAAAGTACAAGCCCCCATTGGATTAGACATGCACAAAAGGAAATATATGTATTTATGAACACTGAGAGTTCGATGTAGAAGACAGTCGAAAGGAGTACATTAAGAAGAATTAGGCTTAGCAAATCAAGAATTACAAAGGCTTTGCATTATAGAGCCAAACAAATAAGCATTTCAATTGTTTATTGAGTATGGCATGATGGCATCCCATTTGGAAAAAAATTAACATGCTCAACTTCTTCAGATTTCCAATTGGTACAGAGTACATAAATAACTCACAAGCAGATTATGCACCAAGCGCACTTCAACTTAGCTTACAGAAGGCCACATGCATAAACAAAATTCAACAGAGTACATGTTTCACTAACTACGGATAGGTTTAGAGTCATATTCTTACTTGTATTGAGTGCCGGGGCTGCTAAACCACATCGAAGTTTAACCCAAAAACAAGGAAGATAACCACAATAAAATAGCCCAAACATGGCACTACTGAGCTGCGCAAAACGAGGATTTCCTCTCTGTAAAAGCAATATCATAGCAACGACAAAGGCCGAAGAAGTCACAGAAACATCAATTTGGCCGAAGTATCTGAAAGTTTATTAGAAACATAATGAGCAATAGAAACCCTCAGACCATTAGGGATGAGGTCCAGAGCAAAACTCAGACATTCAATAAATAATATCACGAGAAAGTTTCCATTTCAGAAAATATATATATATATATATATTCACTAGAGTACACCCTCTTAGTTGCAACTGACATACATGTGACTAGCATCGAACACGAGTTATTAGGCAGCAAACTGACTTTCAATGTAATTCGGCACTTATCCAAATAAGGAACATGACAGCGTTACAAGAAAAATGCATCTCATAAACAAAGCAGGGAGCACTATTTCCGTTGTGTTAAAATACGTTAAAATATCATAATTAGCCCTCTTAAAAATGATTCATCCCATAATTAGGAACAACCTATACCATCAACATAGAAGACTGAGCAAAGTAAATTATCATGGTTCATTGGAGATCACCCCAACTAAATCTTATAAGCAGCAAAGCTATGGTTAGCAAAAATATGATTAGGACCAACGTATTACAAAAATCTTACAGTGTGAGAATAGGCATAAGAGTGCATATAAGAGAGCAAACTCTGGATACATATCGGGGAGGAGGCGTCATTCCTGCTGCAATTCCACGACTCCTAACCAGCTCAAAATATTCTCTTGAACCAACAAAAACAGCAGCAGCAAGGGCCACTGTGAAAACCCATCCACCAGCCAACACTACACCTCCAGCGGAAATTCCAATGCCAAGTCCAAAGACAATCCTTTTTTTCAACTGGCTAGCTTTCTGCTGACGTTCTGATGCCAAATCATCCTTAATCAATGAATGAAAACCTTTGTCAACTTCCTACAATGCATCAGCATATCAATCTAAATGATTCCACTTTATCATCCGAGAGGGCTACAGAAAATTTAAAAGCTTTAATTCAGCTCTCCACAGTGACAAGATTCCGGAACAATTACTTCAGTCCTGCTTTTGTCAATGCTTCTCCTTTAGAATAACAATTAACACCCACACACAGTAATTTGATGAGTTCACTTGGTTGTAAAGGATTATAATATCTATGATTACCCATGCAGTGCAATCCCCAGGCATGAGAGAGAGAGAGAGATGAGAAGTGTTGGTTTGGTCATAATACCATGCAAAAACACCGAGGGAGACAATAATGATCCACTCAGACCCAACAGTCTGCTGGACGCATACAAAGAATTCAACCTCCCATTATCAACGAGACTTTCTGTATTAGGACATCTTAGTGATCTATTTCTTGTTAAGGAAACTATTGGAGATATTGCACTTTCTACACAGTTTCATTAACCAAGAATCTCTGCACAAACAAGAAATCTTAAGATCATGACTTGAACAAAAGATGGTGGCAAAGGGGAAATGAACACATATCCAGAGTCCTGACAATGAAAGAAGGGCCAAGATCCGCAATTACACATCCAACATAGAGGTGATGTACAATCAACGGGACACACATATTCCAATTGGGCATCCTAGACTTTCTTAAATGAGATGTCAAAGGTCAATCCTTGCCAAATACAAGCATTTAAATTCCCCCTCCCCCCCACCCTTCTTTTATGTGTTCGATTCACATCTCTCTCCATTGGTTCTTTGGAAATTTCCTTCTTAATTCAGTAGTGTAGAACTGTAGATTAATTGTAATACTACATCTTGTTGGGTGTTTGCTCCTTACTCATGGCATAGATTGATTGGATTGTAATACAGGTACCCCGTTGCAAACAAAATACCATAGAAATGATGTATTAAAACTGATGTGAAGGGTCAATGAGATAGATGAATGACACTTTGCAAAAGTAGTCAGAGAGAAGCTCTTTAAAACAAAGGGAGATGCACAAGGTTCCACTCAGTTGAAAAATTCAACTCCTCCCTCTCGAGTAAATATTGAGTGTAACCATCTAATAAAAAAATAACAAAATGAATAAAATGGGGTTCACTTCTTATCATGGAGGTGGTTATATATTACATAGTTGGGTAGTTATGAATTTTAGTGGGCTCACTTGTAGACTTGTTTACTTTTTCATGGATGGTTACACCACGTGACATTGTTGATGTAATTACATCCAATATTTTTTCCTCCCCTAAATGAATATAAAGAGCCTATATGGCCTAAAAATGTTATTTACAGCAATTTGTCAAGATATTCAATTAAGAAAAGAGGCATTTTAACACTCGCATGTTATTCCCCTAAGTTTATTAATTCACTAGGGTAATCCTTCCATGAAAGCACATTACAATGTGAATGATTTTGATATTTTGAGAGGGATGTTAACGTATACTATAGATAACAGTGAAAATTTACAACTAACCCCACTCTAATCTTTCATAAATACAAAGCTTAGGTAACCGCTTCCTGTGCATAAACTTTAATATTTCTAGAGTAACTTGTCATTCCAATGTACAAAGCCCAGTAACCTTTCTAACCCAAACTGTAATGAATTTTGCTATATGGAATCAAAACACCACAAAATATGAAAACCAACAAGGAAACCAAACTATCCCCCATTTTTCCAGCAACCTAACAGTAGAAACACAAAACTAAAATGCATTTAAGTTGGAATCTACTAATACCTTCTTGGCTTCATCTTCATCAATTTTCTCCGGCTCGGCTCTGGCAACGGCGGTGATAATCAGGCCACGCTTCACGAAAACGCCACGGGGAATTCTAAAACTACCTCCGGCGCCACTGAAGAACAGCTTGAGATTGGTATTGGACGAATTGGGTCGAGAAAGAATTAGGGTTTTGGACGATGTTGAAGGACGACGCGAGTGGCAAGCACAGAGAGATGATAGGGAAAGAGGGAATCTATCGAATTCTATATAAGACGCCATGGATAGGTTGTGGAGCTTTTGGGAGTGGGTTCAGAGGTGTTTTATGACCATTTCTGAGGAGGGAGTGAATTGGGGTTGGGAGGCAGGAAGGTACGCCATTAATGGGCAGAGTTGGAGAGAGAATGGGAGGTGTCGATGTCGATGGTTACAGTGTGAATCAATTCAATGTACTGTTATCCCTGTGTGCGAAAGTTAAAAGAAATGACACTTGGAATCCCAAAATATCTTTATATTCTCAATTCATACTCTCAAAAAATTAAAATTTTGATATTTTACTCTTATTAAAAAAAAAGTTAATTGCACTAGAAGTCCCTAAAGTATAGGGTTCATCTCATTTTGGTATTTAATATTTCAATTGTATTATTTTAGTCCCTAAAATATTTAGTATATTTCCTCTCAACTAAGCAGAGTCCAAATTCTTAATAATTTTTTATTATAAACTTGTCACATAATACTTAAATATATGTGATAAAATAATTTGGATAACTCTTAACTAAATTTTGGTTAAAGAGTTATCCAAATTCTTTAATTTTGATCATGAGATATCTAAATTTTGATAAATAACTACTCATATTATACTTTTTTTTTATCAAGAGCTATCTAAATTAATTTTTACACATATTTAGGTATCGCCTACCAAGTTTATGATAAAAAATCGTTAGCAATTTAGATATTGTATATTTGAGGAATCACATAAAAATATATTTAATACTTCAAATACCAAAATGATACAATTAAAATATGACGGACTAAAATGAGACAATAGAAGCAATGTGATACAATAAAATAAATTCTTTTTCTTTTTAATTTTTTCTTTGGTTAAATTGAACTAAAAAGTTAAATTTAGTTGTTTCTATTAAGACGGAAGCTCCCAATCCATAAGCAAGGATTCAGGTCACTTCAATTATACTTTGATTTAATTTAATATAATAATAAATTATTTAGAGCTGAAAATCCACCTATAAAAGTTGGTCTCAATTAAAAGAATGGTAAAAGATCTAACATCTATGTAAATTTTAAAAATATAATTAAGAGAATCTCAATCAATAAATAATCTGTAAATTTTAATGTTTTTAAGTTATATAAGTTGCATTATTCCAAATATATTCATTCAGGTCTACTTCATTTATAATCGTATATAACTAATAAAATTTCGAGTAAATATTCAATATAACTGTAACACTACATTATCACCATCATATAATATCACTCTCTAATAAGAAAGTAATGGATAGATATTAATAGTTATTGAATAGCGGGGTTTATATACTGCATCCAATAATCAACAAATTAGATAAGTGAAACTCACTTTGTTGTCCATTTTATTATTGAACAATAACTACATGACGGTGATAATGTAAATTCTTTCTCCAAAATCCTCGCACTCGTGTAAATTACTATCAAAAAATCTCATTACCTAATAAGCCCAAAGAATCCTAAATCCATCTATTCAACAAAAAATATAATACTAAACTGAAAAAAAAAAAAGCAAAAGCAACAACATAATTATAGAAAACTCAAATGTCCCAGCAGCCAAAAATGCCCAAATGCCCAATGACGGGCTCTCACTTTCAGAAACCCCATGAAAATGGGGCAATCCAAAAGATGTTAGAGTATGACGAGCACCTTGAGATTAAGCCATAAATAATTTATTTCTCAACAATACTCTAATTTTGACATGAATGACCTACCTTTGACCGAACCAGAGAAGAGTTTATTTGAAGTGCACTAAATTAGCCCAGACACCTTGACCATTAAATTAAAAAAAAAAGTATTGAGGAGCACCAATAGCGAGGGTCTTGGGAGAGCCACCCACCATAAGGAGCAAAGTAAGAGGTTAAAAAAAAATAACCTTGAAATTACCGAAATAAGTATGTTAGCGGCACAATGGATGATCTTAGAGCATCAGGCAAGTACAAAAAAAACCATTCAAACCCATTTGACCATGTTTCCCAGAGTCGACAACAGCAGCTACTAGAATACAAAAATAAATGGCTTCTCCAAGCAGTCACACAAGTCTTCAGCATCCTAAATTCTTTAAATAGCCGGAGCGGTAACAGAGACAGAGAAGGCATACGAGCCAAACTCTATCGATCAAGTCTTCTTCAAAAGGTACCCCAGAAGGAGGCCAAGCAAGCCAACAATAACAACATATAAGAATGGGATACCACCACGGCTTTTGTTACCTTCGCGCCTCAATAGCTCCTGCACACAATAAGAGCAAGAGGGTAAGACTACGGTCCTGAAAAGGCTTCCATTAGTGTCACATTAACCCGTGCTGCCACCTCAATCATATTGTGCAAAGGAAATGATCTGTAAATGTTAGAGAATATAAATTGTATATGCTACACCCGTTAACCTGCTACTACAGCTGATGTTACAATACTATGAATTGAAAGACTGAGGCAAGTGTAATGAATAAGGGAAGAATCATCAAATTGTTGATGACAGAGAGGTGCTTAGCCAAAATTTAGATCCACGAGCCAAAAAACATTATTCTTTCATAGCAAGAAGTGGGGAAAGAATGTAGCTTAAGTTGCACAAAGCAAATATTCTTGGACATAAAATATACATTTTAGACAGTTAACAAAAAGTATTGTAGTCTTCATAACCATATGAGAGAGAGAGAGAGAGAGAGAGAGAGAGAGAGAGAGAGATAGAACCCAACAAGGTAGTGTATAGTATACTAAAACACAAAAGTTACGTGTCGTATCCGTGTATTATTTTAGAGTTACAAAATCTTTTTCCATTTTTTGGTTTTATTGAGGTTTGATTGTTCTTTGGAATGCGCACCCCATCTATCTCTTTTGCTTTTTAAGATATTCTGAGCTAGTTCTTCTGCATACACCAGCCATCAGCTATCCCTCGCCATCCAAATACATCTAATCTCAGTAACTTAATAGCTCTTTTTGTTAAAAACTTGTGCATCACTCTACAATTGAACAGGGGTAGTAGACCTGAGACACCACCACATGTTGAAATCTAGACATGGGCACAGTTTCACTGGTGTTCTTTTATGAGCTCTATGAATAGTGTGGTGGAAGACCATAAGATACTCTTCGCGCGCCAAACTTGGGACATGCCTGCTTGTAAATGTCCACTCATCATAACTCCATGCAGAAAGAAGTGAAAAAGTAAATTCAAAGTATATCTTAATCTTACAACAAGAACACAGTATACCGGATTTTTTTCCTGCACAATTCTGAAGAATGCAAGATTCAACACCCGAAATGTTTGCAAGGAAAGAGAAACCATGCAGAAGCCCCATGCTTGCTAATGTTCCAGGCACTGGACACTTTTAGGTATAAGTGTTCTCATATATCATCTAAATATTGGTCCCAGGAGAAACGAACATAAGGCTGTACTATATTATGAAATGAGAGGGGATGATTCTCCTCCATGTTTGAGTGTCACAAAATACAAGCACATATAATCATTGCAATGTAGGAAAAACTGTTGAACTCCCCTAATTTTCAATACCAGTGAGTATGAACATATTGCACTTATTCTAAGACTAGTTAGGAACTCTGAAACCAGGAGAATGTAAAGATAGTAACGAAATTTAATTTTTCCAAGTTTTGTTGACAGGAAAGGAATATAGGATATGAAGTGGGAAAAGAATAATTTACATAAATTAAAAAAAAGAACCAATTTTCATTACAAAACAATGCAGAAATGGGGGGAAACCTGTGAATTTCTTTTCATTTTTGTTGCCCTTCTAAGAACTAACAAGACCACAAATGCTAAGCAATAAGCATTGATCGATAAAATCAGTATAAACATCATTCAAAAGCTCTTTCAGGAGCATTTTTGCAGACAAACACTAGGAAAATGATCGTATACTGTTTCCATTATTTAACATTGTCATTTCAGACTCAAATTAGCAACAAGGGAAAAAAAATTATAGAGAACTTCACTGATAGCGCCCTTACCAGTTCTTGCTGAAGCTTGTTATTTTGCTGAATAGCAGAATTTTTCTCCTCAGACAGCTTAGAAATGAGGGTCCTTACCTGAAATTAAAAGAATCAATTATCAAACAAACAATACTTAATACCACTATCCATAATATAACCCATCAAGTTGTTTTTTTTCCAGTAGGTAAACACATCAAGCTGTTACTGCAATTAAAAGACAATATTTTCAGGTGATAAGCTAATGCTATGTGCTCGAAACTTCAGTCATAACTTTGAAACAAAAAAAGTTCAAGGGATGAGCAAGAATAAAAAAAATGGTGATTGCAATCGGCAATCACAAAGTTGGAGATTATTTAACTAAAGATGTGGCCTTAAAGGGCATCAAGTTAAAAAAAAAAAGTGTAAAAATGAACCAGTTCTTGTAAAGGCCATGAAACAAAATGAATCACATGCTCCACAGTCTCCACAGGAATTGGCAAAGCTATTACAAGGAATATAAAAAACCAGACACGTGTAATTGAACAGCCTAAATCTTAACGATCTACAGCGAAAACAAAGAACCATTAAGTGTCCTGAGTTTTCCAAATCTATACAAACAAAAATGTAGAACACTGCAAACTCCTTCCCAAGGAAGATTCCAATCATCACTTTCCAATCTTATCTTCTTGTCTTTTTACTCTCCAAGACGGGCACCATTGGACTCACCCCTATAGAGTAAACCCCGGACGCTTGCAATAACCCACTAACCACATGCATCGATCAAGTCTAGGAGTCACCAGCGAGAGTCTAACCGAAAACATCCCAGTTGATGATACACCCTAGGCTTCACACTAATAGGCTACTCGTGCAGGTTGAGAAGACATTCAATATCCTTGACACTGTCCAACGAAAAAGTAGACAAGCACAAGACATTGAAAATATTCAAGGCAAATAATAATAGGACTAGCTATATAAAACCTATTAACAATCTCATTTATGATCAGAGTTCAATCTATCCAACCATTTGCAAAATACAAAAGCACATAAAATTCACTAGGAAGCGCACATTTCTCCACTAAATTCAGTACCGGGCAATACAATCACTACAGAACTAAAGGACCTCATGCTAGGTAGGGGTGGAGCCAGAAATTCCGCCTATGGTGGACACTTCACTTAGAAATTTTAATTTTTTTCTCCCAATCAATAAAAATAAAATAATATATTTAAATTTACTGCATTGTATTTGATAATTAAATATTCATAAAATACAAAAAAGATAAGACATCGATAAATATAGTATATACAATAAAAAATAAAAAAAAATAAAGGCTACTTACAACCCTTCACAAATGAGACTAACTGCATAAAAAAGTCTTCTCTGTATAATCTATCAAACTATTAGCCATTAATTACTCATTCATTTATGCAACCTAGTTTTCATAATCTCTATAGCTTAAAAAATGAGCCTGACATGTTAAAAACTTATCTAGATGTATCAATAATTAATGTTATAAGTATGATCCGGAGTCGGACATTGTATAGATGGAGATGTCCAAAGTGTGTACAAAAGTTCATAGTTATTTAGGTATGGGACACTTCAATATTTATGTGGTCTTATTATTTATTGGTGGTGATAATGTAACATCACTTGGTAAGCTATACTAATTGATAGAACAAAAAATAATAGAATGGTCATACTTAAATATACTTACAATTATTTGAAATATACGTAACTAATATTTTTTTTAAAAAAAAATTCAGAGTGAGCCCGTGTTCCCCTGGTCCTCAATCGGCTCTGCCCATGATGATAGGGCTTTCTCTTCAAGATCCTAAGTCATCTAGTACAAAAATTTACTTCATTTTTAGTATAGGCTTAGTTTATTTTGTCATGAGTAGATTTTTGGCAAAAACAAAAGTACACATTATTGATACCCAAATCAATCTGCAAAACGCTAAGCATCAAATAAATTATGGAGCTACCGGAGCTCTAAGAATGTTATTTAACCAGACTATGGAGTTAATTGAGTAATGGTTGCATATTTTCCATTGCGCAGATCATGACAGTATACTTTCCAACAGGATTCATTCCTTAAAAAATAATAAAGACAAAAAAATTATCTGGGACCAAAACGAGAACCCTAAAAATTGAACTAAATTTTTTTTGTTGACTAACATCAAAGAATCTGTCGTCTGGAGTACAATTAGGTGCTGAAAGTTAATTCTTGGAAGAGTTAAGGGCCATATATAGTTACATATGTACATTCCTAGGAAGGGGCAAAGCAAATATTACTAACAGGGGATCCTCCTAGAGAAATGCAATGTAATGGAAAGTCATACATATAGCTTTAGCTCTTCCGGTAATAAGGAGGTTTCCATATACAAAAGTTGACTTTAATCCGACGAGGAAATACTTTTTTCTCTCTAAAACTAAAGCTGGAGTAACAAAAACTAAATCCGACTACATAATCTCCATCTATTTAATCCCTTCAGATAACTTATTTCGCCTCTGGGAATGACAAAAGAAGTCACATAGGCGATTCTCCTTTTGCTTTCCTTCTTTTAACTATCAGCAGCCTTATTCCAATCCAACAACTCATTCCACTTCCATCAAAAATAATGCCCCACAAGTTAAGGGCTCTAATCTCCAACAAAAAAGGTGCAAGCAAATTGAGTTTGTTTTCTAAAAACAGAAAGTAACCACAATTGCTTTGTAAGGTAAAGTTGAAGATAAAAAAGATGAAGCACCATTAGTGGATAAAAATTGATTCAGGCATTGGTATTCCAACTCCCCTCAGTCTCCATATTTCCACCTCTGCTGAAATAGCTACAAATTCTTTTGGAGGGGTTGAGGGGACAAAGGGTTGGAATATGCACAAGAAGAAGCCATAGTTGCCAATAAACAAGGAGATTGAGTTACAGGTGTGCGTTTCTTTTTTTGCATGTGTGTATTCTATTTTTGGGGGCAGGGAAAGCATTGAAATTGATACGATTGTTCTTTTTTGTGGGGTGGGTATGGGGGGAAAGGGGAAGAAAGGATTGGCATAGGTACAAGCAAAAAACCATAACGGCAAATAAATTAGGACATTGAAACACAAGGTCCAAATCTTATCTCTGAAAAGTTGTCTCACTGAAAAAGATAACACAAAATGATACATCAAAATGCTACAACAATATGCTATAGACAGAGCGAGAAAATTCACTTAAGAAGCCCAGGAAGCACATAATTATTGTATATAATGCATTAGATACGCTAGCAAAATGCTGCACCCAAACAATGATCAAGAATCTTTTTGAAGGACAACTATTGTCCACATTGAGATTCAACACCTATAGAGATAGTAAAATAAAGACGATTGGCCTAGTAGAGTTTTTGTCAGTGCATGCTAAGGAATATTAAGTCGTTAATTGCAAGAATGAATGCAAAAGTTACAGAAATATGCTCAGGAATAGATGTGGTACTAATGAAAGTCTAAATATTCACGAGGGAACCGAATTAATGTGGCTAGTTATGTCTTCTTCATAGCATGTAACTTCAAACAAAACAATAATGAATGCAAAAGACGATAATAAGGTCAAAATATGAGTCAAGCATCCCACTAATTAGTTATGTAAATGGCATGCGTAAGTTCATCACCAATTTCTAATTACATCTTCTTAATCTAATTGGTGAACCACAGACCACATAGACTTAAAATCATGGATTAAAAATGGAAAAATAGTCCATAAAATCACCTCTGATGTGTTGTCCTGAGACTCAACATAGGATCTTGAGACCTGCAAGCATAATGATACAGACATTTTACCATCCTACTGCAATCAACTAATATAAAAAACTCAACAAAAACACTTCTCCTGAAGCAATCATTTATACATCGCAATTACTCACAGAATTAAATTCTGTTCCATTCACAGTCCCATTATCCGACACTGAAGCCCTTGGCGAGGAACCTTCCTCCGATCCTTCACGCACCGGTGACGGTGGTTGAGGTGGTGCCACATAGGAAACTCTCAATTTGCACTCCTCAACATGATTCCCTGACTCCTTATTGAACTGAAATGAAAATAGCAAAGCATAAACCACAACTTGTTCAACACAAAACTCTAAACATTGCGCTCAACATTTATCAAGTCATCCAAATATGGTTACCAACTCTGGCGTGATATCTTTTGTTGTAGCTCCAGGACCTGCGATCCCACATTGAAGTAGGAACTTGTCCTTGCATTGCATGTCAGGAGGAGCTTCCTTCTGTGCTTGCATCGTAACTAAACCACATGTAAATTAACAGTTCTCACCAAATTAGTGAATAATGATAATTCAAAGCCAAATTCATACCAGAAATAATAATTAACATAATAAAAGATAGAGTGATGTTATTCAAATACGAATTTGTTGAGAAACAACTAATAAACGATTTCAGTGATGTCAACTAACAACGAATGATTTGAAAAAAAATTATAAAATATATGAGTTTAATAATTCTGTGTGTGTCGTGTTGAGAGAGAGAGAGTTATATACCCACGACATCGCATGTAGAGTTAGGCAAAACGATTCCAGTGTTAGGCCGAACACAATACTTCTTCGGATTCGTCGTCTTCACCTGAAAAATATTCACCAATACTACAATCAAAATCATACATTCCCAGTTCTAGGGCACAGTTGACACAAAGATTAAACAAAATGGCAGTAATAACAATTTCGAACCTAGAATAGATACCTTGAAAGCCACATAGTTACCAGTTTTATTCGTCAATTGCATAGAACAAGAGATCTGCTTCTTCAGTTCAACTTCCAAAAACAAAAAAAAACATAGAAATCATATAAAAACACTCGAAATAGAGAAAACGAAAGCACGGATCTGAGTACAACAACGATTTGCACAATAAGAAAGCTTCAAAATAACAAGGAAAATGTTGTGGAGAACATTACATGGAAATTGGAGCTCTTGAGGTTCGATGCTGAGGAGTTCCATTCTAACGCAATCTGAGAGCGACGCAGGAGATTGAAAGTAAAGGCCGTCTCCGGCGGAGATAGTTGGTTTAACGGTGCTGACGGGACGGTTAATTACTGTTTCACGGCGAGGAATTGAGAATTCAGGAATGTGACGGAGAGAGAGAGATCTGGAATAGCGAGTCTTTCGTTTTCGTTTTTTGGGATGTCTGGTTTCGAAGAGAGAGAGAGAGAAAGAGCAACGTGGGACACTTTCGTTTGTCTCTGCTGGCTGGGCTGCGCGTGTGTCCGGTTCTCGGTTTACAGTTTGTCCAGTTCCGAAACACATTTTTTTAAGGTGGTAAAAAAAAAAACAAAGGTAAATGACACCCCCATCCCCCAAAGTTTCTTACTAAGTTATATGGACCCTCAAGTCCCGAAAATAATACTCACTTCTCATTATAGCCACCGCTACCACCACACAGCCACCGCCCTCCTCCTCTCACATAATGGCGTCAAGGGCAACTCTGTAGGTGAAAGGGAAGAACAAACTCAGAGCTCAAACTTGCCTTTTTAAACTTCTCAATCAAATTCCCTCATTGTCACATTCCCTGCAAATCATTTGGTGATGATCTCATAACTATCATAATAGAACCAAAAAAAAAGCCCTCCACCTTAACTAAAAGTCATATATACATTTACTTTCTTGACCAAGATTTCAAAAATGTCTATTCCTTCAAATAACCTTGGCAAAATGAATTTTTTTTTTTTCATAGTTGATATACACTCGATGAAAATATACAATCACGAACTTTTATGTTTTTCCCTTTGGCTTGCCTTATGACAAAAAGGGAGTCAGTGCGGTGTAATGTGAAGACTGGGGAGTCGAGCAAAATTTCCTTCTAGGGTATTCCAAAGGTGTAACCTAGGTAATGAAATAGGGCCCATACGTCAACTAGAGAAGCGACAAGAAAAAGCATTTCCTTAATTCATTGCTCAAATAACCAACTGCCAGTTAGCAACTGGAAAGGGACACCAGTTAGATACAAAACCATCACACCCAACAAAAGAGCGGAATCTATTAAAGTTATAATCAACGTAGTATATTCCGACCATGGTCTCTCATGCAGACCACTGAAGGATTCACCAACTCAATGTCATTTCAGGTAACAGAAACATCATTACATATGATATCTCCAGGAAAAGTAAGGACTTGTTAAGAATAACGTAGGCACTACAAGGCTTGCTTAACAACCAATGTTTACTGTCGTAGGGATTTCTTTATTTTTAAAAAGAAAATACAAGCTAGGCACATATTGTTATATACATATAAACAGGCACCTTCTTGCCAGTTCAACTACTTAATGAATGTACACTCACAATATGCATATATATGAAGCCACCCTTCTTGTAGCCTTCATCAACAGTCAAATCATTTACCATCAACAAACTCTTCTTGATGAGCACGGGCAGTGAAACCAGCATACCAAGCAACCCTCATGAGCTGCATACTAAGGACCAGAACCCACCAACACACCAGCCCTCTAATAGTATGCAACATCCATGCCGGTGCACTGAGCTCAGCACCAAGCTTCAGCCCTCTCATCAGCTGCAACACACGGTAAGCTTCATACACAACAGGGGTCACCAGCCACACAGGTGACTGCCAATGCCATGTAAGCATCTCTGTCAGCATCTGCACTGATAGAAGCAGAAGGTAGGGACCCAACAGAACTGCAAATGCAATGGAAGGCAACTGAGGCTGGAGGACGCCCTTTTGAGAACCAAGCAGAATCATCAAGGGTATGACAAATCCTGTTATGGTCGCAACCATGTTCCAGAACTGGTAAGTGAAAGGAGCCTTGCTGCTGCAATTTTGTGTTGGGTTATTTGGACGGGCACAAGCATCAGCCATTAGGAGAAAGAGGTACACACCGAGATTAAAAATGCAGTCAAGTCCTGTCAAGGAAAGAAGGCTGGCTATGTTGGGGCCAAGGAAAATGGATGATATGGGTAACCACAAGGTGGGCACCATGCCTGTGGCAAGGAGAATAGAAGGGCCCAGAACCCACATAGGCCATCTAAGGTACTGAAGCCGCATGGTTGGCTGACTGCTTGCATCTGTGAGCTCTTCGGTATTGGTTAACACTTGTTCAGTTGTTTTATCAGAATTCATGTTCTCAAAGATGTTGGAGGTTCCCTTTAGGAAGCCACTTGCTATATCTTCACTGGGTGCATACGTGACAGGTCCACGTTCCCATGGAGACACATTTGTGCAGCAAACAGTTGGAAGCCTAATGCGCATGTGGTTGAAGGTCCATCTATGGGGCAGACTTAGGGACTTCGACAATCGAAAGCTCCTAGGCCGGACTCGGGGAACAGTAACGGCAGACATGGTAGATGGAGGCCGGGCTAGAGATGCCATCCTTGGTTCACAAGCTGATATTTGAATGGCTTTAAGTTGGAGCAATGCTTGTATTTATCTATATAAAATTCAAAAGAATTTTCACATCCCATGGAAAAGAAATTATTCCCTTAAGCTCCAATAGCAATAGAATGGTCCAAACCATAATCTAAATTGGGAATGAACGTTATGAACCACCATTAATGATGACACTAAAAACACGATTATGTAATTCTTAAAGTCCTAAACAAGCCCATATATGATACAGGGTAGAATCATTTCAAAAGTAATTGAAAGGATAAAAAACTTTCCATCAGAAACAACACACTTCATCTTCACCAAATGACAAAATTAAATAAGGTACGCTCAAATTGTCTGGAATGACCCAAGCAAGAAGGCTCCCAAATGAAGTTATTAGATTTTCTTATTGCTAAAGGAAAATTTTTCAACTGCTGATAAAAGTAAAACCCTGCTCAACAAGAACCAAACTTCATGTTTAAAATGGCAATTCAATTGTACAGACTGTTTTTTTGGTCAGAAATTGTACAGACATCAAATCAGCAAAGTTATACAAACAACAGGCATTATAGAAGCTAATAATCCAAATGAAAAATAATGATTTTCCTCAAGAAGAAACTATCAATCCTTGGTAAATATCTTTGTTAAACATTGCTTGTAGGATTTGCTATTTCTTTACAACAATCAATAGTACGTGGATAAATTAATTAAAATAAAGCCCGGCAAAGTCCACACCCTACTATACTATCATGGTAAAAACTGTACATGATTACAGCATCATGTGCCATCATAATCAAACTATTTCCCCATTTAAAGTTTGTGAAACAAAATTGCAAGTCACAGGAAGAATAAACCATGCATACACGGATATGCAGATTTGCCAAAACTTATGGGAAGAAAGAACAAACCATATTTAGTTTTGTTTTATATAAAACCATTATATGCAAGTATGCAACTATAAAAGTAAAAGCTCATTTGATACACAGATTTGGAATTTAATAACGTGAGTTAATCTAGTTCCCAAAATTGAGAGGAGAAAATGAATGCAAAAGATTATGCCTAAAAATATGCACACGACTTCTTATCTAAAAATATCTACTCTGCACTAAATGTTAGTTTGACAGTTCCACTCCAAAAATTATCCAGCAATGAACAGGAATATTAACTCAAGATAGATGCACTTGTTTATGCAGGCATGTGTGTGTGAGTATGGGCCCAAAAATGCATTCCTCTTTGACATCACACTTATGTTTGTCACAAATATACTGTACAAAATACATTTTTTAATAACTTAAAGATTACAATGGAGAACTAAATTTAATAGAGCCAACCACACATAGTTGGGACAAGGGGCTTTGTTGGGTTAAATTCATAGAATTACCCTCAAATATTTCTTCTTTTGACTTTATTAAGTGTAAAAGAATCACTGCAAAAATGCAGATACAACCCCGATACAACCCATGTTCCCACAACGTTTATTAGAAGCAACATAAACTCAACCCCATCTCAAAACCCAACTCAACAAGAAGCCCTACAGAAGAACCTAAATAAGATAACTCATCCAGAAAATCCAAAACAAATACCTATTTTGAGCTGAGCACTAAAGTCTACAACCTTCAAAAGGCCTACTATTGTGCTCAAGACAAATACCACGAGAAAGACAAAAGGGGCCACTTTCAGATTCCATATTTACTTTTTCTTTTTTGAGGGGGAGGGGGACTTGAACCTTGACCTCACAAAGCATTTACAAGACAAGGAGTACTATATTTACTTGCACTGAATCCTAATACAACCTTCTTGACAAGTCAAGCTCCTGAACTAACATTACCCGCCTCATCCCTGCTGTGGCCAATAAAGGCCCCCACAGCTGCCAAACAACAGGCAGTGAAATAATAGGAGATTGATGGACTTCCCATCTCATTTCACACATACAACACCAAATGAGCTTACCCATTTTCTCAAATTTCAACATTCAGGATTGCCTCTATGACCTAGCCACTACTAGCGAGACGAAAGCAACCCTTGGAGGTACTTTTTATGTCAAACCACTTTCTACAATACACTAGCAACCCCATAAATGACATCCTATAGAACAAGCTCAACTCAAACCTACACTGTTGGAGATTCTGCATATCAATAAGGCATTCTCCATGTCGCTACTGACTAGAGTTCCATAGCACTTCTTGAAGATATTATACACCAACTCCAACTCCAACTCCCAATCTAGCACAGCTCTCCCTTATGAAGTATTCCAAGTCTGAATTTCCCCTCTAGAAATCTGGTATGTATACATTTTCCAACGGATCTCACAAAACCCCACCAAATACGAACTACTAATTTGATTAAACTCCATCTACCCGTCGAGCTTCCATGCTTCCTACCCAAAAACCAATTTCCTTCTTACTAATCAAAATTATGAGGCTTTAAGTAGGATTGTCAAAAACTTATCAGACCCATAGAAATATTTACATTGAAATTTCATGTACACAAGAATTATGGAAGCACCAGAATTAAGAAGAAACCATAAAAAAAACATGAAAAAAAAAACAGAAGATCACAAAAAAACAAATCTGAAGACAATTAACAAACCCTAACCCAAGTTTACTTTTTCTCTTCACTTTGTCGGATTTCTCAAGCACCAAACAGAGCATAAAAAACTGAAAATTATGGCATGAAAACATAGTACTTACCTCATCAACACTAAACAACGAAGCCCATGTCGACAATCAGATTGTTATTAGCGCAACCGAATTTTGGATGAAATGACGACGCGTACAGAGGTTGATATTTGGGAGGAGTTGATAGCAATTGATTGATAATTACACCTGAAATTTCGTGTTGTTTATAAGTTGTGCTAATTAAATTTATATAATTTTATTTAGGGTAAAAATTATAAATTATCCATGTATTTTATTTTCTGTTTTATAATGATTCATGAATTTTAAATTATTTTAATTTAACGAATTGAATATAAATAAAATAAATTAAAAAAATATATAATACAATTCCTTTATATTTTAAAAACACAAATTTACTTTACCCGTCACGATTACGATTACGAGGTATAGAAAGGTCTAAGCCAATCCGACAGGACCCAACGAGACTAATGTTTAATTGTTTGTTATTTATTTATTTTTTTGGTCAAATTAGATCTCTTTTTAGATTTTATCAAACAATTGGCCAGAGAGCCTGACTATCTCGTTGGGCCGAATGAGTTTAGGTCCATTGTCCACAGCCCTACCTGCTAAGTTTTGGACTGTCCATGGACCGTTAGATATCCATTGGTATTTCGGGCCAGCCCGTGACGGCAGGCATTTCCCGACGTTAATCATGCATATAACAAGGAAGTTAGGCATTTGAATTTTATTCCAATTTAAAACAAGTAAAATTATTTAATTTTTAATTAATTTTTAGCTCCGTATAATTTTTATTCGAACATTATTTGCATATGATAGTATACAAATGTTGATACTTTTTTGAGATCATACATTTTGAGAAAATTTTATCATTTTTTTAAATAATAAGTAAAAATTAATTTCAAATTATGTAATTAAAGAAAAGAAATTCCTATTTAATATAATATGATCGATTTTTTTAACGCTTGAATTTTATGTTGCACATTCCAACATGTCCATTCTTCCATTCCCTCTCTAGCAACTGATCTTATCTTTAACCATCTTGTTTCACAATTTCTCTTAAAATTCTAATTTTTTATCTTTTAAATGTCTCCTTTTTTGTTTTGCTTTTCTTTCAAAATTTCTCTTAAACTTCTAGTTTTTTTTTAATCTTTTAAATCTTGCGTTGTGTCTCCATAATAACACCAAAAAATAAATTATATATATTTTTTTAAAAAAAATGGATATTAGTATGACTAAGATATGTTTATGATAAAATATATTTTATTTATATAATAAAGTAGAGTTGAGTTTGAATTTTAGAGAGAAAGAAAAGTCCAAATCGTTTTGAGACAAAACATAAACACATCTAATGGATAATGTAATCTCAACATAAAAGACGGTTTCGATCATCTCAAAAATTTTGATATAACAGTTTACAGTGAGTACTGAATTTTATTTTCCCGCTCAACAACATTTCCTGACTCACGTCTCTCTCTATACTCCGAAATCTCTCAAATCTTCCACAATCTCACTTCTCTCTCTCTTTTCCAATCTCTCAGGCCTCTATTCATGCCTTCCAATCTCATCTCCAAAAATCTCTTTCATGGAATCCATCTCAATCTCACTTCTGTCTTTGACTCCCAATCTCAAATCTTCCGTTAATCTTAATTCCCAACTAATTCTAAATCATTGATCAGTTTCAATCCCAACCAATTCTTCAAATTTTCTCTTCTTGCTCCCTTAAATATTTTTAGATGTTATTTGATGCTCACTCTCTTTAGCCGTCAACTCCTTCAACAACCAACAGTTGCCCTTTCTATCATCTCTCTCCGCACTGTTGCACAGTCATCGCCAAATGACAACCACCTTTTCTTTTAGGTACCTTTCTTTCACTCTTTCCCCTTCTATCAAACACACCCATTTCAATTTTTCTGATTAGTTTATTCTCTCTTTTTTTCTCTGCTCTAGAGATCAGCCGCTTCTTCTCTTTTCTCTTTGCTCCAATGACTAACCCATTGTCAAATGTAATTCTCTCTTTCTTTCTCCTTCTCTCCCTCCTTCACCATCGTAATCCTACCCCCATAGTGCCCCTTCCTTTCCTTGTAGCCCATGCGTACCAATTGTTAGATAAATTGTCATGGCAATGTTTGAATTCTTTTTGATGTGGATATTTGTGTTTTGTGTTCTCAATTGATGGGTGTATTGAATTTTTTTTGATATGCATGTATGTGGTTTGAGTTGTCAATTTGTGGGTGTGTTTGTCGTTTTGAAAAAAAATGATTTATAACTAAGCACTCATGTAAGCTTGCAACAGTTAACATAATAGACTTGGAATATAGGTCTAGCATAGAAACACAAGTAAGTGCTTTGGCGTGTAAATTGTAATTTTTTTCAAGATGGTTCCTCTCTTAAAGTCTCACCATGTTGAAAATTTGGCATTTTAAGTTGTCTTTAGTGAAGGTGGCTTTCGATTAAAATTATAGGGTTAATTGACTTGGCTCATTATGATGAATTCAAGGAATTTAAAAGTGGCAGATGGAGTTGTTGTCACTATTCGGATGTTCCCTCCTCCGGTACATACACAAGTGGTGTGCTTGGCCAAATTGAATATATGAGACTTTTGTGGGTTCATGTAATCATTTCTTGGTACTTTGGTTTTACTAAGAGAAATAATATTATTGTTTATATTGGCTATTTTGATTTTTTTTTTGTTTGCTTTTATTTATATAGTTATTACTTTGCAAACATGGTGTTGAAAAATGAAGATTTCAAGGTGAAAAGACATAAGAATAAGTATTTATTTTGCTATCTATATATTGTGTTTTAGTGATTACTGCTTGCACTTCTATCATTTATTGGGATATAATTTTCTAATTTTGTGGTGTCGTTTAATATTAGTTTTGTTGTTAACGTGACAAATGCTTAATTGCGTAAATTGAGTGAAAGAGAAGTTGAAATGCCATTTTTTTTATGGTATGAATTGTAGTATGAAGGTTTTATTTATATAGATGGTATATATGGATTGTTTTTTGTTTGAAAGTTGTGATGGAGATTAACTTCGCTTTGATTTTTTTTTTTTTGTGCAATTAGCTAGACTTTTGCTTTTCTTTTGTTGTGGGCAACAATGATGATCAATTGGATTTTATTTTTACGATTAGTTGGATTTTTTTCCCATATGGCGTTGTGGCAATGGTTATTAGCTAGATAATATTTATTAGTTTTGGTTCTCTGTCACATTGACAATGGTGATCAATTTTGTTTCATTCTTTACATATTGACATTTACCGAAACTACAATATTATCAATTTTATTTTTTTTTGTTTGCTCTTTTAACTTTTTTCTGTAGGTTCCTATTTATTTTTCAAACTGTTGAAACATTGAGTATTTTATTTATTATATAGTGCTTTCAGGCACGGACAATTTCTAGTATTTTACTATTATTGAACTTATAAATTATAATTTTTAATAAATATTTAACAGTAAGCAAAATTATGAATTTTTACCTTAAAAAAAATGTCGTAGTGTCTCATTATGATACATTAATAAAATGAGTGTGACCAATTAAAAGAATCAAAATCATATTTAATTAGTTAGTTTGTTTACAAGTATTTATTTTTATACTTACTTGACATGTAATAGTAGATAATACTTAAAAAATACTGGTGTCTTCAAAATCAGATGAAATTTTGTGATTTTTTGTATTGTATGTGAATTCGAAAGGAGAAGGTATAGATTAAAATTAAAAATTGTTTATCTTACACCATATTTAAAATCTGAGAAGTATTCGCATATTTTATTAATTATCGAATAACACATCCAGGGGCGGCCCAACAGATCTAGAGGCCCTAGGCGAGAATATGATGTGGGGCCCCATTAATAGGTAATATATATATATATATATATCATACTAAATAATCATTGAAATATATTCATTTAAAAGCTATTTTTCTTGCTTTTTGAGATGCAAAAATATTGATTAAATTTTTACATTCAAGTTTTGCTAATATATCATTTTCAATAAATAATGTAATTAATCCATTTAATATTTCTTATGACAAAATTGATCAGAGATAAGATTTTATTAATTTAAGTTTTGAAAAACTTCTCTCGGCCGAAGTTACTGCATTGTTAACAATATTATAAAAGTTATACATGCATTTAAAAAAAAATTAATCGTTTTATATAAGTTAGAGTTTCAGCTAGAGTGTTAATTTCATATTGTGAGACTTTTTTAATACATTCAATTCTTGAAATAAATCTAAACCATCTATATCATAAAATAAGCCATGCTTCGAAAAAAATTCAAGGTTAAGACAATTCATTTTCAAACTATCATCATCTAAAGATTTTAATTTTTTAAAACAAAATAAAAAACTAAAAATATTTTCATATATTTTGAATTTTTCAAACCTACTTTGGATTGAAGAAATAGCTAAATCAACTACATATAAAAAATACTCAATCCTAAAAGGTTATTCAGCTGATAGTGTTACTGCATTCTCAACTACATTACTAAATTATTTTTTCCTAAGAATTTTATGGTTTTTCAATCTCATATGTAGCTAAGCACGTGACTTCACTCCTTGTTTTAGGATCTTTACGAATTTTTGCTAATTGAATTAAAACATTTCGTATTTTTACTAATTGAATTCCTTTTTTCATAAACAAGAAAGAGAGAGACGTTGTTGATGAAGTCTAGGCATCTAATACTAGAGCAATTTAGTAGGTAAGTTTTATAAAGCTAATGGGTCTATTAATAAATTTTGGACATCCTCAAATCAATTCATTCAAAATATATGTACCCGTAACTAAAAATATAAATTGGGGGCCCCAAAATTTTACAAAAAATGAGGGCCCTAGGCAGCCACCTAAGTGGCCTAAGCCTAGGGCCGGCCCTGAACACATCCTCGAGTAACCAAAAGAGTATCACATTCGATATAATATTTGATACAAATATAACGAGCTTGACGAAATATCCGTGTTTCAACGTTTAAACAACGTTCATGTAAGAAACAAAAATTAGAGTGTAGATGTGGATTAAGTTGCTAATCATGAAAGCATAAAAGTGAAGTGTCCATCTAATTAATTTGTCCACTTTTATTAACACAATATTTTACTAATCACATGCACGCGTGAAGAAAAGATAGTACTTCCATAGAGATATTGTTTCCTATTTACCCGCCATATGAGTAGATAAAGTGGTGTAGACTAACGCTATTCCAAACCATAAACTTGCACGTTTTGAGTTTGTCTCTTCCTAAAAACTCATGAGTTCAATTAACGATTGAAATTAGAGGGTGACTACAAGTATCGAAATATAATTTACTAAAATAGATGTAATAAATCCTTACCGGTGGTCTAGTGGTTGGACTTGTCCTTGAGTAATACAGATGACTCAAGTTTAATTCTTTTCCACTATCACTCTTGTAAAATACTCTGATAGACCCTTAATTTTATATTTGGTTAGGACTTTTAAACTCAGGATTCATATCCCGGCCGTAAATGGCTTGGAGTATTAGACCTATATACTAACCTAGGTTAACTATGCCAAATAACCCTTATATCCCTAATAAAATATCACATATACATGGGCAATGGCAATTTAATCAATTATATGATAAATGCTTGGTTATAATTGTGTTTAATGTGAGTCTCATATGTGTATATATTACTTATCAAATATGATATGAATAAGATAGATTTATGAATCTCATGTATAGAAAGATGAGATTTGAGTTTGGAAGAGTTTGATAAAACTAATTCAATTTCCTCTTCCCAAAACAAAAATAAACATGTCTTAACCTAACTCAAATTACGATAGTCATCCGCTGAGTTCAAGAAAATAGTCGGTATAAGCCTGAGCATTCTATAAAATAATAATAATAAATAAATACAATATAATCATGTCTTGGAGAGATTCTTTCTGCATTAAAAACAAAAAAGTTTTTTTCCCAGTACCCTTTTGAATATTGTGTGAATCTAACACAGGATTACGTGAGGCCTTGACAGATCTCCCAAATCAGCTGGAAGTCATGTTTGCTACTTTATCGACACAAGATAAGAGTAATCAGGGACAGATTTTCTTGGGGCCCACCTGCCCTCAATGTAATTATAAAATAGTTTGGCACTTACTTAAGGGAAATCTCAAGTTGTATGCCAAAATATTTAAGTTTTTTTATTTTGTATTTTCAAAGATAAGATTTTTCGCATTGTACATTTTATGTATTAAAAATATTGTAATGTGAGTCATCCGTTACTTATTTAGTCAACACTCCATTGACGTTGACGTAATGAGTAATGAAAACTAACGGAAGGGTCATATTATAACATTGTTAACTCAATGAGGGTGTCATTGTGAAAAATTTAATCTTTAAGGATTTAAAATGAAAGTTCTTAAATTTTTTTAGGGTAAAAAGTGCAATTCACCCCTTATTTAAATTAAATAAAATATCCATTTTCAATTTTTTCCCTCTAAAAAATTTCTTCTACAATTCAATTTTATGACTCTTTTGTTAGTTTGAGGTTCTTAGGTACACCTCGACTAATTTTCTTTTATCAAAGGCAAACTATCCACGTTGAATAATATGAACTTCCAAATCCTTAGATTGAAATTAAAATTGGATGTAGGCTTTACGAAAAAAGAAAAGAAAAGAAAAGAAAAGGGTGTGGATAAATCACTATACACATTCAAAACTTAGTTTCTATAGTGGAATTTGAATAATCTTTAGTTGATAGTGTTCCTTCCCATCTATCTTGACTAGGAAAACGCACACCAATCTACTGACAATAACCCCAAAGACTTTGAATAACTGACACCAAATGGAAAAAAAGACAAGAACTTGAGACCTCTAAGCACTAAGCATAATGATACATTCATTTTACAATCGGCTTAATGCAATAAACTAATATAAAAAAACTAAAAAATAAAATAGTCAAATAAACGAAGCTCTCGTTATATCACTGCAGAATTTGAGAGTCAAAATGCACACAGTGATACTCCGTATGTGGATAGGTTATTATACAGTCATCGCCATATCTTACCAACTTTGGAATGGTATCTTTTGTTGTAGTTCCAGCACATGCAATCACACTTTGAAATTGAGCAATGAGTACATTTTAATCTAATTTTGTCAAATTTTTCTTACTTAATCGATCACTGTAAATAGATTACAGTAACTTTAATATCGGTTTGATTCTGTTATCAACTAAAAATTATGATAAATTAAATTCAAATTGAATTGTTACTTGAAATAGAAAAGCTAAGTTTGCATGGCATGTCAGGAGGAGCCTCCATTTGTGTTTGTGCCGTGTTGAAAATAGTGGATAACTGGTACTCACTCTTTCATACTCATAAAAAAATATCTACTCAAGTTGAACAGAGTATAGTTCCGCGATTTGTCAATCATATGCGATTCTTGGGATTTGCAACAAAATTTTACTTTTAAAAACAGATACCATTTTTATTTAAAAATATAAAATAAAAACAGAGCATATTTACTAAAAGTCTTTCTAATGTTTGATTTTCTTTTCTCTCTCTCTATATATATTTTTGCAAATTCTGAGACATATTGATGTCGCTATCTGCAGGATCATCCGAACGAGGTAAATCAGAAATGTCGTAGTGGAAAATGTGATTTGTCGACCAACCAGATAGACAAGAGATTTTCATTGAATCATTAAAATATCCTTTTGTTGGAAGAAAGAGGAGTTGATGAATATTAATGGACAAAACACCGAGAAAAAGCAGCAACTTTTCTTATTTGAAAGTTATACACACTATTTGTTTGAGAGGTACACATACTATTTGACACTGTACGTTGCTATCATACTGACTTTTTGAGATTACAGTTTTTCTTCAAAACATGTTTTTTGGTAACCGTGAACACAGCCAACCCAAAAAAAAAAATTGTCACAAACAATCTTAATTCTTGTAGTTATTTACGCCTTCGTTACAATTCAATGTGGTTGTAATCACTTAAAAAACAATTGTGTTTGATAGTAAAACATTAAAATCATTCAAAAACAACTCCACCTTGTACTAATCTAATCAAATTGAATCGTAACAGGGCCAACCCTATTGCATAAGAATAAAAGTTTGGGCTTTAGGTCCCACACATAAAAAAGGCTCCAAATTTAAAAATTAATAATATAATATAAGTTAAAAAAATAAAATTTACTACAATATAGCCTAACAAAATAATTTTTGAAAGAGCAACCAACAAAATAATTAAAAATTTGGGCCCAAAAGTCCAAACCACCTCACACAATCACATTTATTAAAAGACAAAAAAAGATTAACCTAAAAAAAAAGTGTTGACAAAATTCATTTCTTTCTCCAATCAAAAGAAGTATAATTAGCATCTCTTTTTAGTTAAAAAAAAAATATTAAACAAACATATTTTTTACTTCTCTTAAACTTGTTTTTTTTTTCTCATTTGAACGCAAAACACCAATTAAACTATTCATTCTCATTAAAAAAATATTTTGATAAAGTTCTTATTCATAACAAATAAAATATAACAAAAATTTTAGTGAAAGTTATATAGATAAATAAGCAAAATTCAAAGATAATAAAATAATCCAAAAGAAAGATAACAATGAATTTATTTATAATAAAGTTAAAAATCTAATACCCTAGTTTCGATAAAGAATATATAAAACAATAAAAAAATATTAATGAAGAAATTAATTTTATTCCTGTAAATATTTATGATCAGAAGTCATATTAATAATCAAAAAAATATATTAGTAAAATTTGAATAAAAAAATAATTAGCAATTTGGAATCTCATTATAAAGTAAATACAATAGATTGTAAATTGAAAAAATAATTTATTATTAAAAAAATAAAAAAACCTCATTGGCCGTCATTACTTTAGGCCCCAAATGTTGTTGAGCCACCCTTGATCGTAACTTCTCCATTATCTTAACATAACTTTTGGTACGATACAGGAGGATAACTCTCCGACAACATAGTTTTACCCCTAACTTAATGATCCGGAGATAATTTTTTTATAAAATATCACTTACCTAAAAATTTGATTTTATTTGCAGACATGAAGATATGTCAAGTCAAACAGTTTCAGATACACTAATGTTATTAGTAAATTACGTCAAATTTTTAGATGTACTAGCTTTAAGCTATTTATTAAGCGCATGTCTAGTGAAAATACATTTGTAGTAAAGCATAAAAATTGGAGTTAGGGAGGGGGGGGGGGGGGAGAGAACTGCAGGAGAAGGAAGTGTTGTGATAAGGTCCATTTAAACATGGAAAATGATCATGACAACAGAGGTGACAATGGTAGGAAGAAGAACAGAATTAAGGCTGTTTGGAGAAGGAGACTGACGATGAGCACATGCAGAGATGGTCGTCTTCCTCTCTATGCAAACAGGTTAGCTAAACTCATAAATATGTCGTATGTTATATATATATTCTTTGAGTTACTTCTCCACGTTATAAGCACTTCAAAGTGTCGGCCGAAATTGGTTCGATGGAATCGTATCTAATTTGACACTTTTTCAACATTTTTCATTCCATGTTTCATATAAGCCACAAGTCTCACGAGACTTTGCCAAGTTATCGGTGTCCTTCGAATCACGTAACATTGAACCACCTGATTTTAAGCTGGTGATGTCTTCAAAACTTCTACACCATTTTCTCCCTGTGACATTTTTCATTTCTCTCTCATTTCTGTTGAACTAGGTTTTGAGAATTGAATCTCTATGTTTATTACCCAGATTAAATTTTTATGTTTAAATAGTATTACTTTTAAACTTTGACGTCAAACTCAAATATTTTGGTATATGACAAACTGGTCTAGTCTAATTGGTCACCCTAAATATCTCCAAAATCCTTATAACTAAGAGGTCAAGAGCGCCATTCTTGTCAAATACAACCATAGATTTTTCATGTCTCGGTTTTTGAAGAGTTCTATCATACCATTGTTTTCAACTTCTCATCACATTTCGTTGGGTGTTTCATCCTCTTCTGCTATGATAAAATTGTTCTTTTATAATAGTTGATTATTTGTTATAGTAATTGATGTTATGCATCAGAAAAAACTTCCACATTGCGTAGAATCAACAATCTTAAGAATCTTTTATTTCTTGTCTTCATTAATAACATAAGGAGCAATATTATTGGGATCTAATAACTAAAATAATATTCATATATATTAGTTTATGTCGTTGTTCTTTTCAATAACACTATTATAATTTAATTTACTTTTTTTTTGTTTGCACCATTTTAGTCGACACATCATCATTAGGAGTTATTTACCAATTTATCACAATTTTGAAGGAATATTACCAATCTATGGTACGTATTTTTGAATTTATTTATCAAATTATGATACTTTTTAAAAAAGCGGATTCAACAACTCCTTTTAAATATGATTGAAACACTGAATAATCTATTTTCCTTGTCCGTTAAAAGCGGGGTTGTTGAATCATCTTTTTAATAAAAATGAGGTCAACAACTCCAATTTTAAAAAGTATCGTAATTTTGTAAAGAAGTTCAAAAATGCTATAAATTGGTAATATTGTTTGTACCGTGTGTTATCAAAATCCAATCGATACGAAAAGATCTCCCAATCGAAAGAGAATTGCAGTCTCCCCAAAGTCCTTATATGACTTGATTATGGAACCGAAATTTTAAATTTCGCTGCCATACCAAAATTTATCATATTTGTGGCTAGTTTTATAGTGTTGTGGTACCCAAAAAATGATAAAAAAAATTACCACGACAGTAATACAAAAATCTACAAATATGATAAAAACACCCATAAATGTGATAATTTTTTTGTACTTAAGAAAAGTGATAAAAATTGTTCACAAATATAATAAAAATACCCACAATAGTGGTAAAAATACTCATAAGAGTGATAAATCAATTACAAAAGTGATAAATTTTTTGGTTGTAAAATGACTCATAAAAATTATAAAAATAACCTTTAATGTAGTAAATTTTGAGGGTATAATACCAATTTTTTTTTGTCTGAATCGTAGTCAAGTCGTTATAGGAAATAAGCTATCATTACCAATGAGATAGGGTTTGATTTAGTGGTCCTACATTTCGGTCACCTAAGTCAAGGGAGAATGTGAAAAAAATACATGTATCCATTCTCACTCGATTTGGGACAAGATATTTGTCATACTAAGTTAATCCACAACTCGATTCAAAGGTTTTTATTTTCATGCGTTTTTTTTTTTTTTCTGATTGTGTAAGCAAGAAAAAGTTCACACCTTGTCCACCAAGCCATGAGGTCTTCAAATATCTGGTGCCATTGCTAGCTGCCCTCGTCGCCATGAAGTATCAAGCCAAAGGAAAGGATCCATTTGAGGCATGCCCTATAAACATGTGGTGCTTCTGTATATCCACATCCATATACTGCATCGCAATGGGAATAAGAAATCAAACTCAAATCCGTAACACGCAAATCTTAAGCCATGTTATTCTTGTCTCTGGAGCTCTTTCATCGGTCTCACTAGGATCGGTCATCCTCCCACACTTCCTCGGACAATTCATTTTTGCTGTATTGGCATTTTTGCTAATAATCTTAGCACGAAATAAACTAAAGCATGCACACTATTGGCTTTATAATAGAATTACCAATGTGGTTGCCCTCCTCTTTCCCGACGTTCAGAATTATTCCACCCGACGCAACCAGCCATATCCATCACCACCGGTGTAATCCTCTCCAGCTGTTTGATGTTCGTGTTGCAGCAGTAGCCTCATGTACATATGTGTTGTATTTCATCTTGAAGTATTTG
Source organism: Ilex asprella (assembly GCA_023539305.1). Lineage (NCBI taxonomy): Eukaryota > Viridiplantae > Streptophyta > Magnoliopsida > Aquifoliales > Aquifoliaceae > Ilex > Ilex asprella. The sequence goes on from CM042189.1 coordinate 3,372,124, forward strand.
ATTAGAGTTACCACGCCTAAATTGTTGTGTTTCCTTTAGTGCTAAATACTTTTGATTTGTTTTTTGTTTATGAATAAAAGTAGTTTCATTGATTAGAAAGTTAAAAGTATAACCTCGTTTAAGGAATATCTTCCTATGTTATATTCTCAAGAGAGTTACTCATTATTCAAAATAAGTCGGTCTAGAAGAGAATGTTCTTCCAATCCGAAGAACAAGATAACTACTTTCTTGGACAACTAATTCTTAGTTATAGATTTTGTCTAAATGGATTAGGATTATAATTACATTAACATATCAAACTTGTTTAATATATAATACGTTCTCCGGTAGGATAGAAATTTGACTGTTCACAATTATAAATTGTTGGTTTTACACAGTGATTAATCAACATTGATTCCGTTTATTGCAATTGCTTTGATTAAAACAACTTTGATACCTTTGTTTTGAAGATAGGAACTGTGGAGATATGGAAAAAGGGAGAAATAAAACATGAAGATGTACGTAATTTGATAGTACCTACATCCACGAACTAAAAAAAATTACATCGATGTGTTATTATGTGACAATTTGGTATGGATTACATTGTACTCAATCATATTCACAAGAATAAATATAATCTCTCAATACTATTCAAATATTGCTAGATCTCTATGACCGACTTTTAATACTTTAACAATATATTAGAGCTTTATTAATAACAAATTCCCACTTACGTAGAAACCCCATCGGATTGAGCTCCCCATTGACTCTGATCCACTGCTCTCTTCAAACATCACATGCAAAACCATCCTTATGAGTCTGTACAATCTCTCTAGTCCTCTCTTGCACATCAGCCTACATATTACTCAACTCTTAGAAGGATTCAATGGTTAACAGTTTTATCAATCTACCAAGGCAAAAGCCCACTTGACCCGTAGACGGTAGACCAATGAAACACCAAATCAATTCCGGGTGATGTCAGCCCAATAGTACACAAATCAATAATTACAAAAAAGTGAAATTTTTTTGATTGACTATAATAAAAAATCAAAGATTCGTTCACAAAGTAAGAACCTCATAAAATTAATTTTTCCAATTATATTTGTAGTGTTTTCACCCATCGGGATGGAAGAAGATGATGTTAAAATATAGAAATATTTAAAATTCTACAATTCTGGACCATGTTTTATTGCTGGAACGATACCTATGGTGTATCTGTAAGTTCCCTTAACAAATTGATGTTAATAGCAATTGAGAAGTCAAGATTTGCAGAATAATTTTGAATGGGTTGGGATTTCAATGTATTGATTTGAGTACCATAATAATTGGAAAAATATTCGTGAGCAACTTTTTTTTTGGAAAATTGAAGTTTTACGTGTCAAATCCATGCTTAAGATGAACATGCTCGTGTTGGAATCAGAATCTATGTTGGAAGATGCCCAACCAGGTCTTTTTGAGGATGGTAAAGGTAATGGTAATGGAGCTTCAGCCACCCTTTGGTTGTAGAAAATTGACTGGTGGGGTTGTGAGATCCTGCTATTTTTGAAAAAGAATGCTTCATTGTCCATTATATAAGGAATCTTTAAGGCCAACTTGACGCTTTCTCTCCTCACTTTCACCTCCAAGTATAGTGAAAACCATAGTAAATGTTCTGATCAACCTTAGCCTCTTCTATTCTTTATTTACGCTTGTGGAACTTCAAAATTATTTTTATTATCACTGTATATTAGTTTAGATTTTTGAGTCGCTTACTATTATGGAATCACCATTGTATAAGTGCTTGCACCTGCTTTAATGCCAAGTGCATTTGTCTTTTTTTTTTTTTTCTTCTTTTTGACCAATGGTTACAATATTGTCACTATTTCCAACAATAAATCATGATTCAAAACAACTTAATTAGAGTGCTTTTGGCAACCTTTCAAATGGACATCTTTTCTTTATGGAAGTTTTGGTAGGTAGAAAATCCGAATCTTGACTGGTTGCAATAATTTGGGCTAAATTTCAACTTTATTTTTTTTTTTGTGTCAAATCAAATTTTTTACTAATAATCAATTTATTTGTCCAAAAATCCAAACTCTTAAAACAATTGATTTTTTATTTATTTTTATAGTCACAAACCCTTCAAACAAGGTGTTTTTCAATCACATCCCTTACAAAATGTATATTATCTGATGATGCGCAAAATGGTCTTGCACACCACCTGTCAATTGTAAGCAATAAATGCAGTATTTAAGGTATGGGAGATGGGGAGACACAAGCTATTTATAGTGGTTCAGTCAATCTTGACCTACGTCCACTCTTCAATGGCTTTAGTTGCCGGGTACTTTATTCATTCAGGTGTATAGGGAGCAGAGAGCACAAGTTGATAGGGAGAGAAGAGAGAGGTGCTTAGGTAAAGAACGTATTGAGTGTCCTGCCCCCCAAGTGTTGGTGGGGCTTACAATTTATAGCCGCCCCTAACAGATTGGGGCGACATAATAGCAGCTAAGTAACTATTCTGGTGGAGCTGACTACTTCTCCTCAACAGGTGGGGTGCTCTCCATGAGACTCGGCCGAAGGATGAGGTGAGGGCTGACCTTCTCCAAGGCGGCGAGGGTTAGGTTCCTGGATACTGATGTAGCTCCTCGGTGAGTTTGACTGAGCCTTGACCGCATTGTGGTTGGTGGGCTTTTATAAGGTTAGTCCCTTAGTTGGGTTTGGACTTTCCCCATGGATTGGGTCATTTGGGCTTGACCCATCATTATCAAACCAAAAATTAATTCTCAACAAATATCTCATTGTTAGAAGGGCTGGTTTGTGGTGCTATTATACTAGGGTACCTAATGTAAAAAAGCTTTTTTTTTCTTTACTTTGGTTAAAATGTTAAAAAAATATAAATAATAAGATAAGTTGTCCGATCCAAAGAAAGGTGGTTTTTTTTTTCACTATTTAGCGAAGCTTGTGTTGGTGCTGAAGTTCAGAAGACTGAATAGTTGACACCTGAGAGGACTTGCTCGTAGAGCTTTAACAATAATGTAGGGTTTCGAGGAAGGAAGAGAGAAAGGAGGACGAAACCGATACCTTGTTTTGTATGTGTTTTATATCTATAGACTCAAATAAATCGTATAAACAAAATATTGATTAGATGCTATTTTATTCTTTAGAAAAAAAAAACAATTTTTTTTATAAACAAAAGCAGTTAGACAACGTTAACCAACTGAGGCATTTCTTCTTTGCTTGCATATTCTTTTGATCTCATATAAATAAAACTCAAGAAGCAAAGCACTCTGGTCGATCAGGTGTCAACGGATTGGAATTCGTACTACTTAATTATATATCACAATCACAACCATAAGATATGAGAGACATATATCATATTGATCGGTAACTTAATTAGCTTTATCAGAGCATAGTAAATAAATTTATCCTGCTATAGATGGTTCATGTATTTTAGTCATAACACACGTGCACATTCTCCCTCCATGTGGAACAAAATGACACATTTTTACGTCATAAGTTGATTCAATCTACTTAATTTACAAGCTTAAGTGACCTTTTAAGGTGTCGAGCAAGGAAAGAAGTAAAAATTAAGGTGACATGAAGATTCGTAGAGTCCTTGATTTCACCAACATTTCGTAAATTTGTAATCTAAAGCAATTTCCTTTTTATTTTATGTTCCTGGCTCTACAACCGAGCAACCAATGTCAACGGTCATAATTGGTTCACCAGACGCAATGTCACAGAGCAGCAGCCAAATCCATCTCCACCAATGCTGTAATCCTATCGGATTTCTTGATGCCTTTGTGTTGCATTGCAGCACTAACCTACATATATATTTCCGGTGAATTGTAATCTGAATAAGTTTGATCAGCATTACAAGTCCTGAATTGTTGTGTTACTCGATAGAGAGATAAACGTCTTAATTACTATATTTGATTGTAATTGATACGTATTTGTCTTCTTCTCTGAGTTTGTACTGAGCTTCATATATACAGCTACATCAACCCTTGGTGAACAATTCACTTAAGTTCTCGTTTCAATTGCTGGAATTGGACTTGGAGTACGACCCATACTGACTTGCCTGTCAATCATGTCGAGTGAGGTGGGTTCATGTCGAATTTTAGCGGGTTCATGTCAAAAAAGTAAAGACCCTCTAATTACTTGGCATAAGCTGGTCGGGAATAGCAAATATGTCCCCAGATTCACCTTCATTCTTTGGCTTTCTATTGGATGCAAGCTTAACACCCTTGATAGAATGCAGTCCTACGTCGCTCATCTTGGAACTGAATGTATTCTATGTAGAGATGCTGATGAATCCCACCATCACCTCTTCTTCGACTGCTCCGTCTCAGTTGGGATTTGGAATTCTATTTTGGCCATATCAGGTATCACTCTTCAACCTAGACCCTGGAGCGTGATGATTGAATGGGTTGCTTCTAATTGGATTGGAAAATCAATGCTAAAGGTTCTTATTAGATTGAGCCTTACGACCACTATTTACCATTTATGGATGGAGAGAAACAACAGAAGATTCAAGAATCTCTTCAGGGATTCTAATTATGTCTCCAAAGTTGTTCAAATGGCCATTAGAAGAAAAATTGTTTCCCTCACGTTCAAACTATGTGATGTAAATAGGTAGCTTGTTCACTGTTGGTGATTGATGGATTGCCTGCATTAACTCTTCCTCCTCCTTTCTTGCCTCTCTACACAGGATTCTTGTAGAAGTGTTTTCTTCTTTGTTTTCACTTCCCATTGAATGCTGGCTGCCTTCCTCAGTTTTGAGGAGACTCATACCTGATTCTTTTATTAATTCGTGTTTAATGAATCGTGTTATATCGGATTCGTATTGTATATTATTCGTGTATAACTGGTATATAAACGAGTCGTGTCATGTATTTGTTCTGATTAACTTTATTCATACCCGATTCGTTTATTAATAGTGTCGTGTCAGGTCCACTTATTTACTAAACGAGTAACTTATGAAAAAATTTAAATTTTTTAATTTTGTGTTGTGTTAATAGGTCGTATAATCGTTTAGTAAATAAGTAGACCTGACATGACACGATTAATAAACAAATCGAATATGAATAAAGTTAATCAGAACAAATACATGACACAACTCGTTTATATACCAGTTGGGTGTTAATAGGTATGAGTTGGGTGTTAATAGGTCGATTTTGAATTTAAATTACTAAACGATTATACGACCTATTAACACATGAGTTGGGTGTTAATAGGCATGAGTTGGGTGTTGGGTTCTTTTCTAGTGGATTCTAGTTTTCGTGTTGATCGGGATGATGACCCGACCCGAAATAATGTTGCGTGGTTTTTTAATGGGAAATTTTTCGAGGCTTGGTCCATGGAGCGAAAGCTTGGGCCGATAGGGTTAATTGTAAATTGCACCCCGAAATATAACAATTACTTATTTTAGTAAATACATGACTGATTCTTATGGAAGGCTTCTCTCTCTCTCTCTCTCTCCTCACAATAGGCCGCACCACCTGTTGGTGATTAAAGCCAAGATGAACAAAAGAATGACCATCATCATTTCCATCACCCACCTCTTCCTCTCCTCAAGATTAAAGGCTAATGAAACACAATATTCATCATCTTTATTTGAAATTTGACCTCTCTTTCAAAAAAAATTTCCTTTCATCGATGTAAGCCATGGGTATTGGGCATTTTGTAGTTTTTTATCGAAGTTATTGATATCTTGTGATTGGTTTAATTCTGTGTTTTATGGATTATAGTAGTCGATATATATTGACTTTCAACAAATTTAGATCCTCCAATACACTTGTTTGAGTATTCTAAAAATGTTTGGATATTTGACATTTAGTCATGTGCCTCTTACATTGATGGGTTATGTTATTTGTTTTTAGTCCTCTGTTTGCTGAATATAAGAATTCTAATATTAGGCATTTAGTATATGATTGAGGTATTGTCTTTTTTTTCAGGAGTTTTGAGGTATTATTTAGAGAAAGATGAAGGGTTGTCTATATTTATATTGATATATAGATATAGATATAAATATAAATAGATATAAACTGTGATATTAAATTTAGAGGGTAAACATGATATAATTCTAGTGTTGGAAGATAAAAGTAAAAATAAAATAAAATATTTTTAATGTATTAGGTGCACATTGATACAAATTCTATCTTTGAGGGTGCAAATTGAGATTTTGATATTTGGGGGTGCACATTGATACAAATTATATCTTTAAGGGTGCAAATTGAGATTTTGATATTTGGGGGTGCACATTGAGACAAATTTCTATCTTTTAGGGTGTAAATTAAAATTTTTGATCTTTGAGGGTGCAAATTGAGATTAGAACGATCTTTCGGGGTGCAATTTATAATTAACCCTAACATTTTTTGTGTATGATTGATGATTATGCTGATAATGATTACAACTACTGCCAGAATCACGATCATAAGGTATGATTAATTATCTAAGATTAATCGTTTTTTGGGCCTAATGAATATAAACCACCCATTATTTCCGATATACATAAACTTGAAACTCGCATTTGAGACATGGAGAGAATAATATCCAACAAAAGGATATAACTGTTTGCGATTTAACCCAATACTAAGATCTGACCAGGTAAAAAATCACTTAACCCAGTCAAAACGACCCATATATAGTCCGACAAGAATCCGGATGAAATGATGTTGTAATCCTTTTCTGTGGATAGGTAAGAAAACAATTTAAGTAGTTAAAATATTAATTTTTTGATATCATATTTTATTTTTATAATTTATAATATTTGAAAAAAAAATTATTTTACCATTTTATTTTACTTTATCAATAGATCAATGAATCATCCAAAAATCTATAATTGTATTCGGATTGATAAGTATGACCCGTGAATCGAAAACTATAATTATAATCTTTTTCTTTTGAATTAAACCCATCATTGACGTGTCCTACAATAAATTAAAAATCTTCTTGACTCATATACTAGTAAGATCAAGTACAATATTCTTTAATTCTACACAAGTATTCATAAAATATTAATTAAATCAAGATATGAATTAGACAAAAAAAAAAATCTCAAACTTCTGCATGCAACACCAGTCAAATAGATTTTTTATAGTAAACTTATGTTATTTATGCCGGTCAAATTGATTTTTTATAGTAAAATTATGTTATCTATTTTTGACACTAACAAGCATATTCGGTCTTTAGCCGACTACAAAATAATGTTACTTTTGAATTTATGCAAGGCTATAATCCATCATAATTCACTAATTTTGTGGTAAGGTTAAACTTTATTCATGCATTGGGGAAAATACCCCCAAAATAACATGATAAACCACTTAAATTTCTACTCTATGATGCTATTTTAACCCCCTTGTTTTGTGTCCCTTTACATTTTCTCCCCTCTCTTTCTCTCTCCCCAAGAGCTTGGATAGAGGTGTTTACCCTACCTTATGTGTAAGAAATATGATTTTTGGTCTTTCTATCCGATATTTTGCGGAAGAATTTTTTCTTAACATACCCTACCCAATCAGGTGTGGTATTCTTACCCGATTAATCGGGTAGGAAGTCGGGTAGACATTTTTGTAGCTATTAATTTTTGGATCATTTTAATAATTTAATTAAATAACATACATCAATTTAACAACACAATAAATCAATAACACTAAAACCTAAAACAACTACAACAAAAATTACAATAAAAAATAAGAAATTATGAATATCAATCCATCATAATTGTAATACAAATACAATAACAATTATTTTAAGTTTAAACTATATGAAACACATTAAAATCATAACTATTTCAATAGATCACCAGTTCACCACATATATATAAATATATATATGTATATATATATATTAATTAATGCGGGTAGGGTAAGGTAAGAATGTAAAAATTGATGGGTATTCCGCATTTTTTCTCGATTTAATCGGAATACCAAAAACTCCTCCACATTTCTACCCAATTTTGCGACTAACCGTTCAATAAGGTAGGGTAGAATCGAATAGAGTAAAAAATTACGGCCAATCGAAAATTTAAACACCTTAAAACTTGAATTTCCTTTGGGGAAAGTGGCAAGTGATCTGCTGTCATGCACTGCATTGTGACCCCGGACCCACAATGTGGGCCCTTTGTGTTCTCTCAAACTGACAGAAAAATCCAAGACCACGACTTCAATGTTTCATAAGACTAAAAATACATACATCACTCCACATAATAGCAAAAATAAGTAAAAAAAATCCTCCTACTTTAAAGCTATTCATATTAATACCTGGTAAAAGATAATAAAAATCATACATTTATACAATATAAGTTGAATGTATTTATCAAGGCAAATTCATGTTATTCATGTTTGATTTTAACCTAATTAATTTAATATTTATATTAATAGATCATGTTATTTTTAAATTTATTTCAAAAACTGATCAAATCTAGCCTATTAATTTGTTGAAAAAACTATATTGTGGTGTATGTCGGGTCGAAAAATATTATCCTTAAAAAAATGCTCAAAATAAGCGGTCGTAATCATTAATATGGCTCCATCCAAACAGCAATCTATTGTAGGATTTGATCCATGAATGATGCTGGCTGGCATCACGGCAAGCTGATGGATTCTTGGACATGTATATTTGACTTCGTGGATTTGAAGAAGTGTCTCTAAACAAAACTTGACTTTTTAAAACTGAATCTTGGACGATTCTTCAGCAATAGAGTTTATGTCAAGATATTAAGTCAGATCATTAGGGTACAATAAGATCTAAAAACTAGATACGTAGGTAGATATTCGTGGAAGGTAAAGTTCTCAAAACACAAAGTCGATGAATCATTTTCCGTGTAAAAATCGCAATAGAGATTTCATGTGTCATTTTCCATGTACTACGTACGTAGAGATTGCAAACAGAGATTGCAAGTGACATTTTCCAAGTAGGTATTCCAAGTGTCATTTTCCATGGACCATGTAGAGATTGCAATAGAGATTTGCAAGTGGAATTTTCAAAGTCGAGGTTGGAAGACAGATTGCAAGACTACCCTACATATATTGTGTTTTAGGGTTGGGGGAGTAAGGTAGAGTAGAGGAGACTTGCAGGAACCCGAAACAGGCTGGGTGCACTTCAAAATGGAATATGACCATGAAATCACAAGTCATGACAATGGTAGAGAGAAGACAAGATTTAAGATTGTTCGGCGAAGGATGAACAAAAGGAGAATGATAATGTGCATAAGCAAGAATGATCTTCTTCCTCGCTATACAAGCAGGTTAGTTAAATAATATATCGTTGAAAATAGTGGGTGACTCATATTCACTAGGTCTAAAATACTTGGGCCACATAAATGACATTTGAAGGTAGGCATGTCAATCGCGCCGAGTAAAGCAAATTCATGTCGAGTCTTAGTGGGTATATGTTAAAAAACACTACACTCATATCCGATTCGTTTATTAATTTGTGTCTAATGAATCGTATTATATTAAATTCGTATCATGTATGAATCTGATATAATCTGTTTAAATATGAGTCGTGTCGTGTATTTTTTTTATTGGCTTTACCTATACTCGATTCGTTTATTAATCATATCATGTCAGGTCCACTTGTTTACAAAAAAAGTAATTTAAGGAAAACTCAAACCTTCTAATTTTATATCGAATTCGTGTCGTATTATATTTTGACACTCATATTTAAAGGTATCAACGGTTTTACAAACAAACAAACAAGTTCCAATCCTCACTCAGAGACAAAACACAGAGGTGACTACGACTGACATGAAAAATATTGGTACCTTAGTTTCTTAAATTTTGTGATCTAAAACAGTTTGATTTTGCATTTTTCTGATAGTGGAAGCAAGCAAAAGTTCACATCATCATCTCCTCCAAGCCATGTGGTCTTCAAGTATCTGGTGCCATTACTAGCTGCCCTTGTCACCATGCAGTATCAATCCAAAGGTAAGGATCCATTTGAAGCTCGGCCTATCAATATGTGGTGCTTCTGTATAGCCACATCCATCTACTGCCTCGCTATGGGAATAAGAAATCAAATTCAAACACCAAAATACTTGCAAATATTCTTAAGCCATGTTATTCTCGTATTTGGAGTTCTTTCGTCGGTCTCACTAGGATCGGTTATCCTCCCACCACACTTCCCTGGGCAGCTCATTATTTTTGCTCTATTGGCATTTTTACCAATAATATTGGCTCGAAATATAATCAAGCGTGGATATTTTTGGATCTACAATGGAGTAACCAATGTGGTTACCCTCATCATCCCCAACGTCATCATCGGATGCAACGTGACAGTGGAGCCAAATCCATCTCAACCGGAGTAATCGATGTTTGTGTTGCTGCAAGAGCTCATTACTGTGTTACATGTAATCTTTAGAGTGTTTGATTCAAGTTAACACTCCTGAAATTGTTCTGTTACTTGCTTTAGAGCTAAATATTTTCATCTCATCTTCCTTAAAAAATAACTTCGTCTTGTTGTTTCATCAAGAAAAATAATTTCATTGAGTAAAAAATTAGTTTTCTTCAAGAGATATCCAAAAACATCTCGATTTATATTCAAGAGAGTTTCTTAGGATTCAAAACAATTTTAGTTTCGAAAAGAGCTAGATGACTACTTTCTCAGATTTCGAGAGATTAGGATACATTTACCTTCAACCTAATTATATACCAATAAAGATTTAATGAAAAGTAATAAGGTTATCTTCGCTGTTTGAGAGAGTGTGCCTAACTTTAATCGACCTAGAAAAGTTTAATCCTCCTTGAAAAGCTGTATCTTAAGAAATGGTGATTACATATACCTATTTGATGATACCAAGGAATGTGCATATGTAATTCGTCCCTAGAAAGGTAGGAGTTGTCTATGGTAACAAAAAAAAAAAAAAAATTCGGTATCATACCTATGTTTACCATATTTGTGAATACTTTGATCACTGTTGTGGTTGTTTTTACCACTGTTATGGAACCACGAAAAAAAGTGTTAAAAATAATTACCACAATAATAGGAAAAAACAGTCACAAATGTGGTAAATCATCCACAAAAATGGCAAATCACCCACAAAAACCTCAAATAGTTTGTCACATAATTATACATCTATTAATTTTTGTAAGTGAATATGTGTTTATATGTATATAATATGATGCTCTTAACACGTTCTCACTCTACTATTTGTTTAAATTTAGTTGATTTAACACTTTCGCTTCCACCTCCTGTCGCTCGCTATGTGACTCGTATTAGAGTCTATGTTGTGTTGGTGTTAATAGATAATTTTGACACAACTATGAGTATTATTTGGTAATTTTACAATTTCCACTTGAAGTTGTATGCTTCCTTTCTTTTTACTTCCTCCTCTCTTTTCTTGATTCACAACATGTCAGGTTGTTTATTAAGAACAATCCTTTTTAAATTAGCCCATTTGCTAAGTCTTGGGAACGGGCCGGACTATCTGGTCCGTCGGGCTCACTTGCACCAGATTGTCAACTACAATATGCCGGACTAAGGCCTATTGTACCTCAATCAGATTGACCCTAGCGAAACTGATGTTTAATTGTTTTTTTTTTTTTTGCCAAATTAAATATCTTCTTAGATTTTATAAAACCAGTGAGCCAGGATCTCTAGTTGGGCCGAAAGAGTCGAATTTCGTGGACTGTGGTCCACAGTCCTACCTGCTAGTTATTGGACTGTCCATGGGCCGTCACCTGGAGAGCTAACTTAGGTCCATTGGAATTTCGGGCCAGCCCATGACTGACGAGTAAATATTAGGTGTAACGGTGACACCACGTCACTTTTGCTATATGGTGTCATCATTTTATAATAAATTTATAAGTGGACAAAGTGAATCTCTCTTGCTGACTTGTAAGTTTATTATAGGAGACCGACACCACTTGACTATATTTTTTCGTGAATGTGGGCATGTGCCGAGGCACACTCGTTCTTAGTATTGTCACAAAAGACACTGCCGGGGGGGCCAAAAACACACTATAGTACTATACACATTCAAAACTTGTCTTTTCTTAGTTTCTATTGTGAGATCCGAATTTAGTTGGTTGAGTTCCTTCCCATCTATCTTGACCCAAAAAATGCACATTGATTCTACTCACAATAACTCTAGAGACTTCTGATCAGTGACAACAAATGCAAAAATAGTCTAGAACTCGAGAGAATAATGATACATGTATTTTACAATCTGTTTAATTCAAGAAACTAATATCAAAAAACTAAAAAGAAAATAGTTAAATAGATGAGGCTCCCATCATATCTGTTGTGAAATCAAACGATGACAATAAAGTGAAATTAATGGAAAAAATTATAAGAATGCAATATAAACAATCACACAATACTGAATTTACATGATTCGGCAATTTGCCTGCATCCACAAAGCAGTAGAGATTTCACTATTCTCGAGAAAGAATACAGAAAGGGCGGCGGCCTTACATAATTCATCAACCCTAATCACCAAAATAATAGTTTTTATATGTCCTGCGCACCAGGCTACACAATTGGCCCAAGCCTCCGCTCCATGGACTAAACCTCAAAAAAATTTTGATTAAAAACACGCAACATTATTTCAGGTCAGGTCATCATCCGGATCAACAGACTCCACAAAAAAGTCCAACAATATCACTACAGAGTTTAATGAGGGTTAGTACACACACAATGATACTAAGTATGTGAATAGGTTATTTTTACAATTCAAACACTTTTTTATTTGGTTACTATTTAAAATTTTTACACGAAAGAAGACTGATAAAATTCGAACCGTGACCTAACCGTTCAACGGTAGATTGCAGAGTCATTAGGCCACCGTTGATCATTGCAAATTACTGCAGAATTACATTGTTTTATTGACGGGCCCCACTGTCTGGCACTGAAGCCATTCGCGAAGAACCTTCCTCCGATCCTTCACCAACTTTAAACCTTAATAAGGTCTAACTAATTATTTTATGCGGTTAGGGACAGTGGACCACCACTTGTTGAAAAATCTATCTATTATACAGTTTTTCAAAAGTAAAATGGGGCAATGTATTATTTTATAAGTGTAATGACTTTTTGGTATAGTCATACATGTGTGATTATTTAAAAGTGAGAGGGGGAGGAAGAACCCCCTTGGAATACACGTAACTCTGCTATGTTGAAGTGGTGTAACAGTTACACTCAAAAAAAAAAAATTGTGAGTTTTACTATTTTAATAATTATTAATAATCATTTTATCTAATAATTGCCTTATTAAAATAGTAACATTTATTAATCTTATTTAATGTTTTATTATTGATGAGTGTAAAAGATAAGATTATGTATAAGGCATAAGCAGGGTTGTGCAATGAAATTAGGTCCATTGACTATGGACAAAGAGGGATCCACACTCAAAATACTTTTAACTTATAAAAACATAACAATAATTGAGATTGATGAAATTTTCTTCTATTTTGATTAAAGTGTATAAAATTCATCTTAATTTTTTTTCCAGGTCAAAAACATCTTCTTCTCTACACGACCCTCAATATTAAATAATTCAATCAACAAACTACCTAATGCCAAAAAATCTCATTAATACATACCTATCTCTCTCTTTTTATTTTTTCTATGTTCACTTTGATTTTAAATTGCATAATTAAATAAAAAGAAAGGAAAAATAATTTGCTATTAAAAATATTAATATTACATCATCAATGTTCATTTTTTGCATTACAAAATATTTTTAGTTAGGAAGTTATTGCTAGTATATCATATAAACACAATAGTGACTATCATAGACATCACTCATTCGGACACTGCCAAGTCATTTTCAATCCAAATTTGAGTTTAGCCCAACATTCCCCCATCATTTTTTGCTTATTTCACATACTTAATCTTTTCCAAAAAAAAAAAAATTGCTAAATTTCAATTTGAATTTTTCGGTTTGATTCTCGAATTGTACAACTTGGAGTTAATTTGAGATTAAATCACGGTTAATCTCAAATTCACTAATTTTGGTTGAGTCACGTAAGTCCAAGACTCAAACCTGAATAATTTCTTACTATAGGATGGTAGCTTATCTCGTGGTGTAATTTAGTTCAAAGATGAAATTGAGAATGGATTTAACGTATGTTGTGACTACTATCTATAAATCAACTCTCCTTCTACTGTCTTATTGCAACTTTTTTTTTTTATCAAAATACTACAACTTTAAATTATTTATCAAATTATCGTTATTTCTATAAACGTGTCTTCAAAACACACTTTTCAATGTAAAATCGTATTACGACAATATGCGCTCAATAAAAAAAATAATTTGATAAATAAGTTTGAAACATGGATATTTTGACAAAAAAAAATAATATAACAAAACTACTATAAACCATTAAAAACTAAATCAAATATGATGGTAGTAGACATATATTCCAAGGAGAGGCACTTAACATCTCTAATCTTTAGTCAATCTTGACTCAAATTTAAATGAGTAAAAGAGACTTAAATATTTACTCAAATATCTAATAGTAATATTTTACTTTGCTTAATTTTGAATTTGTTCTCACTTAAATTTGAATTTATCCATCGGAGTGTTTTGTATTAAATCAATAATTTGTCCAAAAATCCCAACTCTTAAAACAACGGATTTTTTTTATAGTTTCAAACAATGTGTTTTTCAATCAAACTAAAATTAATTCTCAACAAGGCCGGATCTCATTGTTAAAGGGGTACCCCCATGTAGAGCTTTAACAATAATTTGGGGTTGTGAGAGTTTGAGGAAGGTAAAGAGAAAGGAGTATGAAACAGATATCTTGTTTTGAATTTTGCCCAAATAGCTAGAATTTGCAAAGATAAATCGGAAAGCGATGGACAAGTCAATTTTCTCTATACATCATGGGTGCATTCTTTTTGTGGAGGGTGAGGTAGACACAACAAGGAGCTTGTCCTTGGTTGGTTTACTTCAACATGGAAAAAGGCCATGAGATCACAGAGGAAAAGGTTATGCAGAAGAAGAAGCCATTCAAGTTTGTTTGGGGAAGGATGGCGATGAACAAAAGGAAGGCTCATCTTCTTCCTTGCGATACAATACAGTCAGAGTCTGTATATGTTATCCCTGATTTTTAGTTACTTCTTATTGTGTATACAAATACAACCCGGTGCTGCCTTCAAATTAACCTAACTGAGTTTTGAGATTTTTCATACACATTTACTTACATTTTCGTTCCTAAATTCTATTCTGGGTGCCTCTCTCTCTCCAGACTGATGGCAAATGAATGAAGCATTTGATTTCAGTCTAAATCTCTTAGATGCCTTTGCAGACTTCTTTTTGTCACAATACAGCCTATCCATTTACATGCCCATCCGACCTAATGTCTAAACCAAATGTTTTTTCTCCATAAGAGATTATGGAAAAAGTGTATAGTGGCTTCCACCGCCTCCTCTCTCTCTCTCTCTCTCTCTCCCTCCCTAGGTAACCTCTTCCTTAGAAAGATAGAGAAGGAGGAAGAAGAGGAGGAGAAAAGCCACTTTTCCCATAGTCTCTTGTAAGCCTGACAATTCTAGATACAACTCATGAAACCGACATGAACCCGACACGAATTTAGTATGTTTGGGTGTAGTCTTAACAAGTTCGAGTGGTTAATGGGTTAACTCGACAAACTCGTGAAATAAATGAACCGGTTTCGTATTTAACTCATAAACTTGTTTCAACCCGTTTAACTCGTTAACAATGGTACTATAACTTTTTTTAAAAAACAGTTAGATCTCTCATCTTTTGTCTCATTTTACACTTCCCATCTCTCAGACTTATTCAAATTTAGTAATCCTTTAATGTTTATTTTGTTGCTCAGTCATGATTTATTGTTATAGTAAACAGGTCAAACATGTGTAATGTGTGGCGAGTTGACATTTTTCGTGAGAACTCGAAATATCTTAACCTATTCTCTTATTTAGCGGGTGATACATGGGTTGTATCGGATAAGCCGTCTAATAAATGATTCATGTATAGGTGTGATAGTTGGACTCGTTTATATAAACAAATAGGGTATGGATGAAAGATTTTTTGATATAAACTCATTTCATCCGAAACGAAACCTTTCCACTCAACACTAATGTCAGGCCTATTCTTTTGTGGAAAAAAAAAACATTTGGTTTAGACATTAAGATAAGAGGGAGACAAAAAGAAGATAAGGGGGAGGGGGAAAAAACACCACTACACTGTTTTGCCCAATCTCCTTTGAGAAAACATTTAGTTATAACTAAGAGATTTAGAATGAAAATATGGCATGAAATAAAAGGCTTCATTTGCCATCAAACTTGGGGGAGGGAGGGAGGTAGATAAGAAGGAAGAGAGAGACACACACAAAATCTGACACAGAGGCCACCACAATAGAATGTAGATACCAAAATTGGGGCTATGAGAACATGGTGGCAGAAGAAGCTATCCGAAAATTGGGGCTGTCAAAAGAGAAGCACCCTAAACCATACAAGTTGGCATGACTCAAGAAAGGCAATGAGGTAACTGTTACTAAACGATATTTAGTGTCCTTTTCCATTGGTTCCAGGTATAGGGATAAGGTGTGGTGCAATGTGATTATTATGGATATGTGTCATCTCCTATTGAGGAAACCATGGCAATTTGATCGATCTGTCAAACACGATGAGAGGGAGAAACTTATAGTTTCATGTTTAACAATGTTAAGATTGTCTTCTTACCCAGTATAGACCTTTCCTTCAAACCACCATCTGGGAAAACCTCTAATTCTACAGTTCGATGAGGAGATGTTGGTATCAGGAGTTATTTATGTGTTAGTCTGCAAGCAGCAAACTGGTGGAGTTTCTATCCTTGAAAACCTTCAACCCCTGCTTGAAGAGTTTCAAGATGTGTTCCCAGACGACCTACCAAATGAGTTACCACCATTACATGATATTCAACAGATTGATTTGGTTCCCAATGATAATCTGCCCAATAGGCCACATTATCGAATGGCCCCCAAGGAGCATAAGGAGCTTCGGAGGCAAGTAGCAAAGCTGTTGAGCAAGGGGCACATTAAGGAGAGTCGTCCTTGTGCAGTACTGACCTTGCTCACGCCTAAAAAAGATGGCACGTGGAGGATGTGTGTAGATAGCAGGGAAATTAATAAGATTATTGTTCGTTACAGGTTTCCTCATTCCTTGATTGGAGGATTTGTTGGATCACTTGAGTGGAGCTAGGATGTTCACCAAAGTCGACCCATCAAATTCAAATTCGACCGTAGATGAGTGGAAGATAGCATTTAAAACATGTGAGAGTTTCTATGAATAGCTTGTTATGCCATTTAGCCTTTCCCATGCTCCTAGTACTTCATGAGAGTCTTGAATGAGATCCTTCACCATTTCATTGGTAGTTTTGTCATTGTTTATTTCGATGATATTCTTATCAACAGCGTCAATGAGGAGTACATTTTGAGCACCTACGGGATGTCCTTTTAGTTTTATGGCAGGAAAAGCTTTTCGGTTCCCTCAAGTAGTGTTCATTCATGACTGATAGTGTCCTATTTTTGGGCTACATGGTCTCCAAGTTGGGATTCAGTTGACTAGTCCACGGTAGAGACAATAGAGTAGTGGTCACTACCTACAACACTGTTTGAGGTACGCAGCTTTCAAGGTCTTGTGTCCTTTTATTGCTGTTTCATTCCTCATTTTAGCACAATTATGACCTCTATTACAGACTATATGTGACATGGAAAGTTCAATTGGAAGCATGAAGCCGCAGAGGCATTTTGTTTAATTAAGTAGAAACAGACTACTGCTCCTGTTCTGATTTTACTAGATTTTTTTCAACCTTGTAAGTTACATTATGATGCAACCAAGGTTCGCATTAGGGTTGTTTTGAGCTAGAATTCCAAGACCGTGGCCTTCTTTAGTCAAAAAGTCACAGATTCCAAGTTGAATTACAGTACATACGATGTGGAGTTTTATGCCATCCTCCAGGCTTTGCAACATTGGTGTTATTTGATGCACCGAGAGTTCGTACTTTATTCTGACCATGATTCACTCAAGCAAATCAATACGTAGGATCAGCTCTCTGTTAGGATTTGACTCACTTAAACTCACAGATAAACACACACAATCGAAGAATAAATCAAGAACATAAATCAATGAGAAGCAAGAAAGAACAAGACACAA
>CM042189.1:3390190-3403090 GCA_023539305.1 Ilex asprella
ATGAGAAGCAAGAAAGAACAAGACACAAAGATTTTTACGTGGTTCGGTAATTTGCCTACGTCCACGAAGCTGCAGGGATTTCACTATTGAGAGAGGGAGTTACAAGAGCGGCTACAATGAACTACAAAACCCTAATCACCAACAACGGGTTTTTATATATCTTGTGCACCGAGCCACCAAGATCGGCCCAAGCCTTCGCTCCATGGACCAAGCCTCAAAAAATTTTCCATTAAAAAACCACGCAACATTATTCGGGTCGGGTCATCATCCGGATCAACACAGAAACTAGACTCCACAAAAAGAACCCAACACTCTCTCGACGCCATACAGGTTGGGCCGCATATTTACAACAGTTCACCTTTGTTCTAAAGCATAAGTCAGGGGCTTTAAACGGGGTGGTTGATGCTCTCAGTCAACGGGCATCTTCCTCAGCATAATGTGAAGTAACGTAGTGCGGTTCGACTCTCTGTGATTTATATTTCACTGATCCATATTTTGCCTTGGTGTTAGCTAATGTCCACATAGGAACGCGAGCTGATTTCCACATGACTGATGGGTTTCTTTTTTAGGGAAACCAACTATGTGTTCTAAATTCTAGCCTTCGGTTTCATATTGTTCAAGAATTGTATAATGAAGGGCATGTGGGCTGAGATAAGGCTCTGAAGTTAGTTTCAGATTCTTACTTCTGACCTACCACGATAAGGGAAGTATACAGGTTTATGGAGGGCTACCAAGTGTGCCAAATATCCAAAGGAACCGCCACGAATACGGGATTGTATATGCCCCTTCCAGTGCCACAACAGCCGTAGGTAGATGTTAGCATGAACTTTATTCTAGGCTTAACTCTGTTGGACTTGCTACAATAAGAAAATTGCTCTGATACCACTTTGTTGGAGTCAAGAGGACTAGAAATAAAATGGAAGGAAGTAGAGAAGGGTATGAACACTCAAAGAAAAAATAATTTTCTTACAAGTTGATTACAATTACACACTCAACTTGGACTCTTCAATTTCTACTCAACTCTACTTAATACTCTAGGTCATGTACCCTATTTATATAGGTCATACATATAATCCTTAATATTACATTAAGGTACCATTACACCCACTAACTCTAGTAACCTCTACAATATTAAGACACCATTATTTGAGAATTAACACCACAATAATACTCTTGTCTTCCACTACTTACATATTCTTTGCCCACTAACACACACCTAATCAACACACTTTAATATTATAATAAAACTCTAAAACAAGTTTAATTTTCAACACCCCCTCTTAAACTTGATTTTGCACCTCCAAGTCCTTATCTTGCAAATCTCTTCATGGTTGAGGGGCTTCATGGAATTATTGAAAACTTCTTGAACTTGAGTACCACCTCCTTCAATAGCAAGGATCATCAAAGTCATCTCCTTCGCAATGTAGGGCTTATGATCAATTTGTACATGGTCATACATTATCTTCAATTTGTTCATTGTCTTCTTCTCATTTTTGCATTTGCATTGATTTTTCTTGAACTTCTCACATTTCTTGAATTTTCCTTGGGGTGACTCTCTTGAAACGAAAAATTCCTCCATATATACCTGTGTCACTTAGAACATTCTCTCCACCAAGTTGTAAATAACAATTAGTAAAATTTTTAAGAAATAGATTACCTTGAACATGGTTCTCAACAAGCTGACATTCACTTTCATGCTTGATTGTAAAAGTATTTTCCATGGTCACTATTGTATAAGATCCCACTTTAACATCCTTAATCACATAAAGATTCTTGATTTCTTCTTCATGTTTTACAAATTCTTTTTCTTCCATTTTTTGAGTTGCTTCTTCAATATCATCATTTTTGTCATCCTCTCTAGTCTGTTGAACTTGAACTTTAACCTTTTCAACTTCTTTCACTTCATCAAGATGATACTCTTCTTGATTCTCCATTAGTGTATCTTCAAAATCACTTTCTTCTTTTACATACTCATCTTCTTCAAAGCATTGTACTCAATACTCCTCGGGTAAAAACTCACTTTCATGTTTGGATATTACACACTCTATCATCTTCCAAACATGATTTGGAGAACTTGAATCTCCTACAAGTTTTCAAATCTCGAGATGAATCGCCTTCTTAAGAACTCCAAGTGTCTTTTCCTCTTTCTTCTCTCGGATTCTTCTAGGCAAGTCATTTCATGGCTTTTCTTCAATCACAGCCCATAAATCACAAGCTTTGAGATAAGAAGGTAGAGTAATCTTCATTCTTTTGTAATTAGAGAACATCATCTTTTCACGCCAAAAATACATATTTGGTGAATCTTCCATGATCATCAATCACGACAATCTATCAAGACTTCAAATATTGTACTAGCTCTGAAGGTGAGCTATCTAGACTTCCACAATCCAAAGTTGGCTTTGAATGAGAGTTGTCTTCCAGGATCGATGCTGGCTCAGAATGATAATTATCTTCCAGGATCGGTACTGACTCTGATACCAATTTGTTGGACTTGCTACAATAAGAAAATTGCTCTGATACCACTTTGTTGGAGTCAAGAGGACTAGAAATAAAATGGAAGGAAGTAGATGGGGTATGAACACTCAAAGAAAAAATAATTTTCTTATAAGTTAATTACAATCACACACTCAACTTAGACTCTTCAATTTCTACTCAACTCTACTTACTTGATACT
This sequence comes from Ilex asprella, assembly GCA_023539305.1. Lineage (NCBI taxonomy): Eukaryota > Viridiplantae > Streptophyta > Magnoliopsida > Aquifoliales > Aquifoliaceae > Ilex > Ilex asprella. The sequence goes on from CM042189.1 coordinate 3,392,865, forward strand.
CTAGGTCATGTACCCTATTTATATAGGTCATACATATAATCCCTAATATTACATTAAGGTACCATTACATCCACTAACTATAGTAACCTCTACAATATTAAAACACAATTATTTGGGAATTAACACCTCACTAATACTCTTGTCTTCCACTACTTGCATATTCCTTGTCCACTAACACACATATTAATATTGTAATAAAACTTTAAAACAAGTTTATTTTTCAACATGGAGAAGAATTATACCAATTTTTTTATTAAGATCCTATAAGTTGAGTGTAGTGGAAGAAAATTGCTCTGATTCCAATTTGTTGGAATTACTATAATAAGAAAATTGCTCTGATACCACCTTGTTGGAGTTAAGATGACTAAAAATAAAATGGAAGGAAGTGGAGGAGGGTATGAATACTCAAAGAAAAAATAATTTTCTTACAAGTTGATTACAATCACACACACAACTTGGATTCTTCAATTTCTACTCAACTCTACTTACTTGAACTCTAGGTCATGTACCCTATTTATATAGGTCATACATATAATCCATAATATTACATTAAGGTACCATTACACCCACTAACTCTAGTAACCTCTATAATATTAAGACACCATTATTTGGGAATTAACACCTCACTAATACTCTTGTCTTCCACTACTTGCATATTCCTTGTCCACTAACACACACCTTAATATTGTAATAAAACTCTAAAACAAGTTTATTTTTCAACACTCCCTCTTAAATTTGATTTTGCACCTCCAAGTCTTTATCTTGCAAATCTCTTCATGGTTAAGGGGCTTCATGGAATTATTGGAAACTTCTTGAACTTGAGTACCACATCCTTCAATAGCAAGGATCATCAAAGTCATCTCCTTCGCAGTGTAGGGCTTATGATCAATTTGCACATGATCATACATTATCTTCAATTTGTTCATTGTCTTCTTCTCATTTTTGCATTTGCATTCATTTTTCTTGAATTTCTCATATTTCTTGAATTTTCTTTGGGGTGACTCTCTTGAAACGAAAAATTCCTCCATATTTACCCAACCTGTGTCACTTAGAACATTCTCTACACTAAGTTGTAAATAACAATTAGTGAAATTTTCAAGAAATAGATTACCTTGAACATGGTTCTCAACAAGATGACTTTCACTTTCATGCTTGATTGCAAAAGTATTTTCCATGGTCACTACTGTATAAGATCCCACTTTAACATCTTTAATCACATAAGGATCCTTGGTTTCTTCTTGATTTAGGTCTAATATTTACATTTGTTAGAGGAGAGATTGATCATTTTGTTACGAAAGTGTGATAATTATGTTAATTTATTTAAAGAATAATGATATGCGAATAAAAGCTGAGTTGTGTTGTTTTGCAGGTTAATAGTGCAAAATTGGAGCTAAGTCATGAGAAGAAATGAAACATGACTCGAGAAAGATCATACTGGAACACGCGTCCAGACGGAGGAAGTGTACGTGTCCGGACGCGATTGGCAGAAAGTTGAATAAACGGAAAAAGGACCATTCTAGAATTTGCGTCCGGACGGTTGAAGGAGGTGCGTCAGGACGCGTGTCAAGTTCCTGCTGCCGAATTTGGAATCCTAATAAGATTCAATCTCTTTCCAATGTAAATTATAAATACGAACCTAAGACCTTGTAAAAGGGGATGATTATTTTTTTATCTGTTGCTTACGAATTTTCTTAGTTTATTTTTGCTTTCTTTTTACTATGTCCGGCTAGAAAGCTCCGCTAGGGCTAGAGAAAAATCTCTCAACGGAGTACGGTATTTTTATTGATTTTTGTACTTAATGATTTATGTTATTGTATTAATTTAATTTATAATATTTTAGCAAAGTGTTTATGCTGTAAAAACTCCTGAGTTGTTGTGTCACGTACATCGATTGCTTGAGTTTCCCTGCGTGTAAATCATTGGTTATTCCATACTGGTAGAATTAATATGATTTCATAAAATAATATGATTGAATGATTATTCAGGTTCCTGGTAGTCTTTTGATTTTAATTTTTGGATTGACTACTTGATTTGTTAATTGGGTTAACCGACATTTAATTCTTATTTCAAGTCAAGTCTTTGAGTCTTTAATTATTACTGTACAAAGTTGAGAGGGAGTACCTAATGCTCTAGTATTTTTAATATTATTTTAATTACCAAATCCAATCTTCTCCGATCCACAACTTTCCAATTCAATCATTTCTACTCTTGAATTACTGTTAGTTTTTTTTTTTTGTGACTGTTTTTGTGTTGCAATTCCTCGCGGGATCGACCTCGGATTTTTCGAGAATATATTACTTTGCTCAACTTGCGCTTGGATTTATACTTTTAAAGTTGAAGCACTTCTCCATGCTTTACAAATTCTTTTTCTTCCATTTTTTGAGTAGCATGTTCAACATCATCGTTTTTGTCATCCTCTCTAGTCTTTTGAACTTCAACTTTAACTTTTTCAACTTCTTTCACTTCATCAAGATGATGCTCTTCTTTATTCTCCATTAGTATATCTTCAAAATCACTTTTTTCTTTTACATACTCATCTTCTTCAAAATATTGTACCCAATACTCCTCGGGTAAAAACTCATTTTCATGTTTGGATACTACACACTCTATCATCTTCCAAACATGATTTGGAGAACTTGAATCTCCTACAAGTTTTCAAATCTCGGGATGAATCGTCTTCTTAAGAACTCTAAGTGTCTTTTCCTCTTTCTTCTCTCGGATTCTTCTAGGCAAGCCATTCATTGGCTTTTCTTCAATCACATCCCATAAGTCACATGTTTTGAGATAAGAAGGTGGAGTAATCTTCATTCTCTTGTAATTAGAGAACATCATCTTTTCACACCAAAAATACATATTTGGTGAATCTTTCATGATCATCAATCATGACGATCTATCAAAACTTCAAATATTGTACTAACTCTGAAGGTGAGCTATCTAGACTTCCACAATCCAAAGTTGGCTTTGAATAAGAGTTGTCTTCCAGGATCGATGCTGGCTCTGAATGATAATCATCTTTCAGGATCGGTACTAGCTCTGATACCAAATAATGGTGGGTCTATAGGGCTGCAAACATCCGAGTGAACAAGTTGAAGTGGTTTGGTTGCTCTTGATATAGATTCTTTAGGAAATCTCTTTCTAGCTTGCTTTCCAATTAGACATCCCTCACAAATTTGATCCGGGTGGTTGATAGAATGCAATCCTTTCACCATCTTCTTTCTAGACAACAAGGTTAGTCCTCCAAAATTTAAGTGCTCAAATCTCAAGTGTCATAAACAAGAAGAATCTTTAACACATGCTTTCACATGCTTTCAAGCATTTTGCCACATCACTTTGAATATTTAACAAAAATATTCTATTTCTTGTCATCGGCACTTTAGCAACCAAAATCTCATTTTTATCTCTTATTGAAAGATTATGATTTTTCATGCAAACATCCATAGCATACCCTTTACCCATGGTTAGCATGAACTATATTCTAGGCTTAACTCAAACCCAATGGGGTAGTGACTCCATTTATGTGGTGGTAGATTGGTTTTCTAAAATGGCACATTTCATTCCTTGCAAAAAGACCATTGGTGCATCTCAGGCTGCCTATCTGTACTTGAAAGATGTTTATCGTCTACATGGCCAACCACAATCTATTATCTCCAATCGCAATACTCGTTTCGTCGGTCACTTTTGGCACAGTTTGTGGAGATTGGCCAACACGAAGCTGGAGTTTAATGGCACTTATCATCCTCAGATTGATGGCCAGACTAAAGTAGACAACTACTCAGTGGATAATTTATTGCGCAGTTTGGTGGGCGATCATGAGAAGAATTGGGATCAGAAGATCTATTAGATAGAGTTTGCTTTTAACCGTTGATTCAACCGTAGCACTGGTTTTAGTCCTTACCAGATCGTGTATGGTGATAACCCAAGATCACCACTTGATCTAAATCCAGTCTCTGATTTGAAGCAAATCCATGGCAAAGCTAAAGAGTTCATTCAGCAACTCAAGGAGGTGCACCAGTCTGCTCAACAGAAACTTCTTGACTTCGTCTCCAACTATAAAGAAGCCACCGATAAACACCGTCATTTAGTGGAGTTCAAAGTTAGGGATTTTGTTTGGGTCATTCTCACCAAAGATCGATTCTTAGTTGCTGAATACAACAAGTCAGTGCGAAAAATTGGCCCCTTAAGATAGTGGAGAAAATAAATCCGAATGCCTACAAGTTGAAGCTTCCTAGTCATGTTTGCACTTCGGATGTCTTTAATGTTAAACACCTTGTTCCTTACCATGGGGACAACTCCGAAGACGAGCTTGAGAATTCAAGAGCGAATTCTTTTGAAGATGGAGAGAATAATGCAGATTGTATAGCATACCAATACTTGAATCAATGGGATAGATATCGGGGGTGGCTCAGGCTAATCAAACAAGTTGACCTTTTTAGAGGTACTTTCACATACATTAGTTTCCAAATCAATGGTTTAACCTCATTATCCCCTTTCGTTCATTATACTCATATTTATACCTGCTTTCCTACATCAGATGTCGACGCCCTTCTTGTTTTTTTAGGAACGCTACTGTAAATTATACTGTGCCATATAGGCTACCAATAACAACTAATATTACTAATCAATGAACTCAAATACTAGTAGGAATCATGTGAATCCTCGCAAGGGTACCATGCGTCTATTAACCCTCCGCCATCAATTGTGTGCATTAAAGGTAAATTCATCAAAAATCATAAAACATAGTCATATCCTATTCAAATCCAACATCAAGTAGGAAGTCAAACATTAAATAAATACATCAAAATAAAATTCAAAACATTTTATATGTCAATTGGTTTCAAAAGATAATTAGGGTTTCGATACAAAAATATCATATATACAAGAACTATTATTTATTGGTAAAATCCAAATCTAACCTCATGGATAATGCAAATTAATATTTAATATTATATCATCAACGTATATTTGATATGAAATCCCCAAATATACATAAAATGCATCAATGACAGTAAAAGATAAAATAAATCCTACATTAAATGCTATTTCGAAATGATACTGTGTACTCTAACAAAACAAAATGGATTAATATTTTTAGAATAAAAACAAGTAATAATAGCTTAGTTACACTAAAAATAACTTTTGGAGGGAATAATGAAAAATAATGATGCCTAAATTTAATTCAAAAGTATTTAACGATGATCAAATTTAAATGATTTAAACCTATAAAATTACTAAATTATAACTCAAAAATCTTACCCAAATTTTTTATCGTAAAAATGACTCTTAGGTCGACAAAATATCTATCTTTTTTTTCTTTTTTATTAGGTCTGTCCACGGATTGGATATGACCCGGATTGGCCTATATCCAAATCCGATTAAGTTTTGTTGATTCGAGCGAATCCGATTATCTGACGGATTTAAAAAATTCAATCCATGTTCAAATTTATTAATTTTTGGATACCCGATCAAATCCGATTATCACAAAAAACATATGTAAACCAAAAAATTAACAATAATAATTTGGATAGCGAGCTAAAAAAAAAGTAAAAAAATGAAAAAATTAAAGTAATATAAGTTATATAAGTATAACATATATGTAATATTTATTTACATAATATATTTTTTTATTCCGATCGAATTAATAATAGACCAGAATATTATAAATTTATATTCGAATCCGTTTAAATAACTCTAATTGAATTAGATTAATAGATTAAAAAAATTAATTCATATCTACTTAAACAAATTAAAATTCTAATCAAATTTAGATTAAAATTAAAATTCGGTCCATTGAGGGACCTACTTTTTTTTTTCTTCTCATCATTTCTCTCTCCTTCCTAGTGCCATTCAAGATCCCAGTGCTTAGTCAAATTTAACCACCAGGTCACTAAAGTGACGTAATATCGTTTGCGTCACATAGACAATGTGTTCACTAAGGTGACGTAACATCGTTTGCATCACAAGGACTGTTTCCACCAACGTCACCTAACTGTCCATGCTTTGGTCCATATGTTTTTCGTTGTATTGCACTCTGGAACAGAGCTCTTCTGTTTTTGACTTTTGTTTTGGGGTAGTGCCACACTCGTAGGCTCTGGGCTCCTTTATCACTTTCCATTTTTAGCCATAGATAGGTGGGCAATCCTATACCAAAATTTTTTACCAAATTTTTATCTCAAATAATATGATACAATTTTTTATCAGATAAATGTGCTCCATTAATATTCAATCACAGATATTATGCCATATCATTTGGAATGAAAATTTTAATAAAAAAATTTGATTAATGTAACATTTTCCTAGTTAGTCAGATGACACTTGGCCTCTTTATGCTTACATAAAAGACAGATTTTATTGATATTTCGTGAATTTAAGTCATATTTTATTGACATTCTCTCTAATTTTTAAATATCATTGCATATTCTTATCGATTTTTATCTAACCTAACAAAATACACAATTTTATTAAATTACTAGAATTCTCATTTTACTCAATTACGCTTACTTAAATTTATACAAAATTAATCTAGAATTTTATCAAATTAATGTCAAACTGATCTTTAATATTCAATTTAACTACCAAATTAATTCAATTTGATTTAATTAACACCAAATTAACTATTGATTTTATCAAATTAACATTAATTTTCAACAAACTAATACAAAAATTAACCAAATTAAATTGAAATTGATCTTAAATTTTATAAATTTATCATTTTATTTCAACATACTAATATTCAATCTCATCAAATCGATATTTAATTTTATCAAATTAACACTAAATCAATATTTAATTTCATCTATGTAACATCCAATTTATCAAACTAACATCATTTTTTTGCTTGAATGTCAAATTAACATTCATTTTCATCAAATTAATATCAAATGGTCATTCAATTTTATAAAATTAACATTCAATTTTTTGAATTTAATATTTAGTTTTATCAAATAAATATTATTTTTAAAATTAACACCAATTTAATATTTTAATTGATCCCTTTTTTTTTGATAGGAAACATTCTATTTAATCCAATTAATATTTAATTAAATTAAATTAATACTAAAAGGATGTTTACTATTACTTTAAACTTGTTTTATATGACCAAAGGTAAAATTGGTAATTCATAAGAGAATAAACCACTACATCACACATTTTTTGTTTGTTAGTAACGACATTAGACGACATGAATAATTTGTGAAACGTGTATATAAATTATAGGATTGTGCAATAATATTTTAAAAATCAAAGGGAGTGTTAGTGAAATATGACTTAAATCTAGGGAGTGTCAATAAAATTTACCCTTGCATATATAATATGTATTTATGTGATCCAAACTCTAGACATTTACTTTACCCTTGTACACAATGTACACTTTAGATATTTAATATGATATTTTTATTCTAATACAAAATATGGCTCATATTATAGTCATTCGATTCATTTTTATGAAAAGAATATATATATTGAAGTCTATTTATTTATTTAAAATTCTTAAAAATAATCATTAATTATATAAAGTCATAATTAATGACTTAATTAACGTGTTAGCGATTAACTTTTATACAGGTCGCCACATTCTTGTAAATAATAAATAGTATTATTGTAACTCTCTTTTAAATAGTAATCACAATATGCTAATACATTAACCATCATCTTGATTCCCTTAATCTACAAGGACTAATTAACGATACACCCATAATTAAGTAAGTCTATTATCTTTGGGTATGCAAGCCCTACCAATTACAAATATAACCAATTATCATATTTTAGTTAATTAATCATTTGAAATGTGGTGTACCTTTGGGTCAAAAAAAATGTGATTTACAAGTCATCATTTTAATAGGAACTTTGTTAAGCTATTCGGCTACATTTTATTTTTACCTCTGGATTTCCTTGCAAAAAACATAAGTTTTTTTCTTATATTTTTTGTTTTCTTTTATCTCTATTTGTTTTCAGATTGTCTGCCTTAAAAACACTTATCAGAGCGAGTCATGTTCTGAATCTCATCACAAGTTATTCTAGCAGGGGTCATTTTGCCGACTGTCAAACTATATCATTATATAGATCTTAAGTCAAAATAATGATATTGCACAAATAATTTGGTTGCCAATAATTTAAAACTATCATAATATATCAGATCAATTTGTATAGCCAACGTTAATACCTACATGAACATAATCTAACATAACATATGTGCCATACAAAAAACAAAACATAAATATTGTGAAGAGTATAAGAGTGACACCTAATGTCTCAAATGACTAATATACATTGTGGGTACTACTACATATTGTTTTCTATTTGGTTTGGGTCCTCCCAACCTAAACTATATTGTTTTCTATTAATACATAGAAATTACGCCCTCGCTTACTTTACCAGTAAATATATTGAAACTTCCTTCAATTTCTTTTCGCATACATCTGTAGAAATTTCGTTTAGCCTTGTTTACTTTCGCAATTAAATATATTCAAACTTAGTCTTCCCTTTTTAGTTCATATATATACGTCCTTACTTGTGTACTTCCTCCTCTCACCGTGATATCATTATTTCCTTTATTCTCTCTCCCCTCACAGCAGATTCAAGATGGTTCCTGAAAGGATAAATAAAATGAGGAAGTATAGGACGTCCAGATATAAAGATGATATTCCTGTGTATGCAATAATCAACACAAGCACCAGGTAGTATGTATTTTCAACGTTCCACATCATGCATTTTTTTTTCTGTCTTATGCAAATTTTTTTTTTCTTTTCTGTGTGTGTGTGTGTTTTTTTTTTTTTTTTTTTGTGTTCAGTGTTCATTGTTGTATGCAAATCGATGCACAGGGATTGACATTTCGTTGTCGTTCTCAATTTTGTTTCCATTAAATTCTCCAATTATTTCAATCCATTGTACACTTTATTCTGTTTCAATTAAATTCTATAATACTTTAATTTATGTACACTTCATTCTCTTACTGTGGGATTCCTTTATCTGTATTTATATATATATTTTATTTGTAAATGTTAGCATCTACGATTTTTTTTTGATTTTTTATTTTATCCCTAATTATTATGATAAAATCAATTATACTCACTTAGATACTTTCATCTAATTTTTTTTTTACTCATTTGAATTTCAACTTCTTTTAGACACTTTTATAAGGACTTCTAAATTTTTTTGAATTTATTTCTTAATAGTACAATTACATACAATTTTATATATCTATACGAAGAAGTAAAGTCCTAAATTTGTTAAATTATCATACACACCTAATTACTAGATTGAATTCTATGGTTAAATATATGTCATATTTAACTTTTTGGTATACAATAATATAATAATATTATAAGCTATCTAATTAATCTATTTAACAAAATAAAAAGAGATTCTTCAATACATAACAGATTAAGTACTCAAAAATTTATAGAATAAAATAATAATTAAATTTAGTATTAATTATAATATGGATTAATTATTTAACAATTAATTTGTTATTTAATTTAATTATACATATAATTTATGTTTATAAATAAATATTATTTAATTTTTTAAAGTAATTTTTAATTAGGCCCACCTTTACGTCCTATAAAAAATAAGAAATAAGCCCACCCAAACTTCAAATCCTGCTCCCATTGCTCTTTTGATTCCCCCAAAACTCCCCTATAACAGTATTTTCATATCAACATTCTACGTGATATATTTATTGAATATAAAATTAGAAAATATATCAAATAGATCCCTCTCTTTACATGAAGTTAGTTATATGTATTATTATATGGTTAAGTGAATATAAATTTTTATGGAGTTCACTTATATATTTAATCACTTATTATTGAACAATATGACCATGTAAACTAATTTGGTGTAATGGTTAAACCCAATATTTTCTCCAATACTCCACACTTCCACACCTGCCAAGGCCCACGAGGCCACAAGTAAATATTAGATGTAAGCTTGTCAAAATTCAACACGACACGATTAACCGCTGATTAAACGGGTTTGGGTGAGACCTTAACGGGTTCGAGTGATAAACGGGTCAACCCGTTTAACACGTTTAATAAACGAGTCGTGTTCGGGTGAGACATGCTAACCCATTTATCACCCGTTTAAACAAATTTAATATAATAATAAATTAATAATTATTTTAATAAAAATAATTAAAATTAAAATTTATTAAAATTAATGATCCACAATATTTGTATTTTATTAATTAAAAGATTTTCAATTAGTGAACACTTGCAAAAACAAGTGAA
>CM042189.1:3403490-3439702 GCA_023539305.1 Ilex asprella
TTGAATCCCACATCGGAAGATTCAAGGGAAGGAGACCTCCTCCCTTGTCTATAAAAAAGTTGAAGCCTTTTCCTTCTTGACTTGAATCCCACATTGGAAGATTCAAGGGAAGAAGACCTCTTCCCTTGCCTATAAAATGGTTAAAACCTTTTCGTTTCATCATTCAATTTTTTCACTTGTTTCTACAAGTGTCCACTAATTGGAAATCTTATATTTAAGAGAGTACAATTATTGTGGATAGTTAATAGTTAATGGAGTTTAAAATTTTAATAGATTAATTTTTTGGTGTGGGTTAAAATTTTAATAAAATTAAACGTGTTAAACGAGTCGTGTCGTGTTAACCGTTTATTAAACGATTCGTGTCCGTGTTTAAATTTTTTACCCGTTTATTAAACGTATCGTGTACGGGTTTAAATATTTTTCACCCGTCACCTGTTTAACCCGACACGTAATCGTTTAACCGACACGTAATCGTTTAACCGACACGTTTGACACTCCTACTCCTAATTAGATGTAACTGTTATATTATGTCACCTATTAAAAAATGGAACCCACTTCAAAGGTGAGTTATGGAGAAGATATTCATTGTAATAGCGACATATTTACTCATGTTTTTCTCTCTCTTCACAACTCTTCCCAAATCTCATCACATTTTCTTATCTTATCCCTCTTCACCCTCAATAACATCCGTTACAGCCAGCCACCGGCGGCTAGCGACGCCGCTGTTAAAAATGTAAATCTTGTTGTTAAAGTGTGCTAATTCTAGAACAAATTTCTGGCTCCACTCCTGCCGATCCTGATCTCAACAGAATAAGGTTCGTAGTATTTCGATCTCGATCTCGATTTCGATTTCGTTTCTTCGTGTTTTGCTTTAAAGCCTGTCCAGTGTTGAGATTTGTATTCGATGCACAGGTTTTGGAATTTCTTTGGCCGTTCAATTTCTGTTTCCATTAAATTGTCCAATTATTTCAATCCATTTTCACTTTGGTTTTGGTTTTTAGATCGTCCTTTAGACATCTTTCGAATGGATCTTTTGGTCTCTCTCTCTCGATTTTGTAGTTCTTTTTAAAACTTTGTTCTACTTGATGATCGGTGATGGTTTTTAGATCTATTTTTGCTCATCTTTAGAGTGGACTGTTTGGTATTCTCTTTCCAGGACTCTCGGGATCTCGATGTTGATCTCTAACAGAATAAGGTGTACATGGATACTAAAATTAATTTTTTTCCCATTAAACTCTCCAATAATTTCAATCCATATACACCTTATTCTGTTAGGTTTAGTAATTATCGTGGGATTGACGTAGAGAAATATTTTAGCCTTATTGAATTGTATGGGATTCACTTGTTCATTTTTCCTATTGTGTGGTGTGGGATGGTATTGAATGTTTGTTATCACTTATTTCAAGAGCCGTACACTAATCCTGATTGCCGCATTCAAGGGTTGCCTATTGTTGAAAACAAAATTTTAGGTGATGTTTTTTAGTATTCTTCATTGGAATTACTGATTAAGCTTGATCTTAATTGGAATCTTTAGAAACTTGGTTGATTTTTTTTTGTTCGTGAACTGGTTATCATGCTCTATGCTTTTGTAATGCTCATTTTGTTGTGAGTTGGAAACTGATGTATGTCCGGAGCTCAATTTTTTTGGGCTGAGCATGTTCATTACTTTCCTTTATATAACTTATGCCCAGGTTGGTGATTAACCTTCAGAATGTGTCTTTGTCTTTGGAGGATATTCTTTCTGTTATTCATATTCGGACTACCTATTCGAACTACCCTACGGAATTTTTTAGCGTGTTGCAGTGCTTAAAAATTTCCTTCCTTTATGTAATATGCAAAATAAAAAATAAAAAAATTAGTGAAATTGTTTTTCTGCTCAAAAAGTTACTTAAAAACATGCTACTATTCAGTAGCTAAATGTGTTCTCAAAAGATTATCAGCAAAAGACAGAGTAGTGGCGCTCCTCCTCCACCTCCTACGTGTGTTCTTTTTGGGGAACCCAAAAAATGAGTGTTATATTCACATCCTGAAGCTAATCACCAAGACAATCATGTATTTATGTCCTTTAACTAGGGTGTAGATGAGTTGAAGATGGCATGTTCCATGCTTGTTTGCCAAAGATTGAGAATTGCTCTTGATTTATGTGGCTAGATATAATATTATGATTTGTTTATATACATCTATAGTTGAACATTACGTTATGAAAATATCCATATTAGCATTGCATTATTCTCTGATAAAATAACCAAATTACCCTCCAATAAATCATGTAAATTTCCTTATTTTAGCAAAAATTTTGAATAACCATATCAACCTTTGCACAATTGATAAAGAGAACATTATTTTTTCTGTAAAATATTTAAAAAACACGTTGACAACTCTATCAATGCATTATTATCCCAAAATCCCAAAAACCAATATAAGTATTTTGCCTCTTCATCCGTATGTATTATCCCCCTTCTATTTTTTCAAAATTTATCAATTTGTTTTGCAGAAAACTTTACCTAGCAACACATGCTTTGCATGGCTAGTATAAAATAAAAACACGTTCATAAGTTAGCCAACCATCTACTTCAGGAGTATAAGCGACTTTTGGACAATTTGAGTCTAGTCATAAGCAAACATTGGAAGACCTTTTAATTTATGTGGACAATTCAAATGAGGTCCTGCATCTTCTTTTACCAAATTTGTATTCTAAAACTACTTCATTTTATTTTTCTGATAGTGGAAGCAAGTTCAAATCATCTCCTCCAAGTCATGAGATCTTCAAATATCTGGTGCCATTACTATTTGCCCTCGTCGCCACGAAGTATCAAGCCAAAAATGAGGATCCATTTGAAGCACGCCCGATAAACATGTGGTGCTTCGTTATAGCCATAATCATCTACAGCATTGCATTGGGAATAAGGAAACAAAATAAAATCTGTGTTGCAAAATACTTGCAAATCATAGACCATGTTATTTTCATCTCTGGAGCTCTTTCTTCTGTCTCATTACTATCGGTCCTCCTCCCACGCTTCCTCGGGTTCTTGAGTTTTGCTGTAATGCCATTTGTGCTAATAATAATAGCATGGAATAAACTAAAGCATGGATTTTGTTGGCTCTATGACAGAGCAACCAATCAGTTTACCTTCATTCCAAATATTCGGAATTGGTCCACCCAAGGCAACGTGGCAGCACAGCCAAATCCATCGCCACAAGTGTAATCCTCTCCGCTCATCCTCCTGGTGCTGCAATCATTCATCTTGAAGGGTTTTTATTAGACTCGTTGTCCTTGTACCAAAAAATTAGATTTACACTATTGTTCAATTTATATCCAAAAACATCCCGAGATATACTTTCACGACTCAAGAGAGCTAATCATGATTCAATTGTCTCTTCTTTTGTTTTTCTTTATATTGTACTAATCATTAGGTTGGACAACTTTGTCCACTTTTGATTGATCCTTGTTCTGCTTTTTTTTTCAGTCGTTAGTAAAATTGTTGCCAAAACGGACTTCTATTACTCCAAAAGTCCATTTGAAAGTGCTGCCAAACAAGCAAAAAAAAAAAAAAAACTGGTCCGTTTCGTGAGAGTTTCGTGATGGACTTCCACCAAAAGACTGTTTCCTAAATGCCCATTTTAAAGATGGGATTTTCAGTCTCCGATTTGGGATTTGGTGTATATGTAAGTTCCAAAATAATGGGTCTCTTGCATTTCTTTCAAAGTTTAATGGGTACTAAAAACCATTTCATTAGTGGCGTATAAACACATTCTTTGTGTAAATTGACCTGTGCTTCGAGAATTGGCTTATGCTTGTGTTTCTGAATGACGGGTCTTAGTTAGTTGTATTTTTATAGTATCAGGTGTTGAACTGGAAAAAAGATTTAATTGGTATTTTTTGGAATCTTACTTGGTAGAATATTTTGCATATTCTTGTGCGTGACTTCCACTAATGTTGTATTAATCTTCCAAGATATAAATTGGTGGAATATTGGCGTTCTAGCTTTTTTGTGTGTTTAAAATCGCAATGCATTGTTCGACAAGAATTGGTGTGTAATGTGTATAGCGGTTTGTAAATGGTGGGGCTCCTTACTTTTCTTTGCAAACCAATGAACTTCTTTTCTTTATGGAAGTTTTGAACCTTAGAAAATCTGAATCTTGGCAGGTTGTAATAATTTGACTCTTTGTACTTATAGTTGTGTGTATGCTCATGTCATTCAAGAATTGATGTATATATTTATGCCTGTGAATGTTAAATCTCTTACATTGATGTAATGGGTGGTTCTTTTTTCTAATCTTACTCCTGAATGATTATATAAAATGTATATTGTAGTTGTAATCGTAACAACATTAAACGTGACTTCTGTCATGTGTAACATTAAGTCTCAACTTCTTTGTCCTCTCCTCTTCCTCATGCTCTGTTTTCAAATTTTAAAAGATTAGTATATGTATAGGTGTATATAATGATTGACCGTTTGTGGGTTTTGGTTTGATTGTAAATTGGGGTTTGTTTTGCAGGCTGGTGGATGTTTGGGAGGGTACCCAAGAAAAGTGACAACACAAAGGGGCTACGAAATTCGTCGTGTTTCAGAGAATGCTTCGCTGGATGATCTGAACAGAGCCTATAGAAAAGCAGCCATCAAGAACCATCCTGACCAGGGTGGTTTTCCAGAAAAGGTTTATAATTTTTGTATATTTGTTTATAGACCCGGTCCATATATTTGTGTTGAAGTAGTTGATGGGTCTTTATAGATCAGCTCAGTCAAATATTCTCTTTGGACCTCAGTTTATGAAGGATTTTGAGAATATCCCTCTTTTTGGTATTATGGCAAGTTGGAATTCGTTGTGGCATTTGACAAGTTTTTTTGTTCCTTGTAGTGCCATGTTCTGTTTATGGAATTTCTTGTGGCCTTCGCTGCTATGGTATGCATTTTGTTCGATTTTTCAATTTCTTTTTTTTTTTTAGCTACTTACGGCTTCCAATGTTTCTCATGCAAAGGAAAGTGGTAATCATATTTATACAGACAAAAAAAAGAAAGTGCTAAACACACCATCATTTATTGGTGCAGAGAGATTCTTATTGATGCCCTCCTTATTCACCTATTTCAGAATGCAAGCAGAAATAGTAAAATGTAACCAACTGATTGACATGTTATCACTTTTATTGGCTATTTTTTTGAGCTACAGATGGAGAGGAATTTTTCCCTCTAAGAACATGGAATTGAACTAGTTCTGCTCAAGCAGCTGGAGCTCCAAAACAAGCTCTGGAAGGCTCCACCAAGGGATGTAGATTTTTTTCCAGAAGAATTTGATGTTTGACATTTTTCTCTCCATAGGAACATATGATTCTTAGTACTTCCAAAACTTTTCTTGGTCTTGCTTATGGTGGCTACCAGTTGGAAAAAACTGTAGTTAAATTAGTCATGTTGTACCTCCCAACTATTTTGAGCATCTTGTAGATTCTTAAATGACTTTTCCGAACAATAATCCGTTGTTCTGGCATGAATGATGTTTTATTCACCATTATTCTTGTTGCTTAAATGGTATATTGCGTCTGTGGGGGTATATTTGTTCAAATAAAATGCTTAGTTAATTCCATGCGTCTAATCAAAAATTCTTTTCTTCTAACTTTTCGATCTTCCCATTTATTCCTTGTGGACCTTTTTTCCCTCTAATTCTTTCCATTCTACTAATGGATAATTTATAATAATTTGTAAAACTAGTTTGGCTAGTTGTTATCGGATAACTCCAGTTCTAGTAAAGATCTCCCGATCTCGAATTGTATTGAAGCCTTGGGGGTAGTAAAAAGAAGTGAGATGTTGTATTTTTAGGATTGGATTTCATATTTAAATAAAACTCACAATATTTAAATTGACCTCGTAATTGTAAGAAAATGGATTTTTTAGCAATAGCTAACCCCCCCCCCCCCCCGGGGGGGGGCTCCTAAATTCGGACTTGAAAATTTGTCAAGAGGGCTTTTTGTGGACGATTATGTTACCGCACACAACTTAGTTGACTTAATGATAACCATACATGAAATTACACGAGACCATTTTAATTATGAACCGAGGGATGCAAACATAGTGACCTTAAAATACTTATGGGTTCGTTTGGTTGTCGTATTATAAATGCATGAATTAAATAAAATAATTTGGTTTAATACAATATAGAGGATAAAAGACAAGACTAAATAGGGTATTAAAATAATAAGTAATTTTATCTAGTGTTTGGTAATATACAACGTAAACGTTGAATAATAATTATTTAATTCAATCGGTTGTTTGGTTAAGAAATTATTTTATCGTATTCATGTTGAATTTACAAAAATACCCTCAATCAGTGTTTGTTACATTGATGATAATTTGATTTTATCAGTTAGAGAGTTATAATAATAAATGTGTAAAATATTACGTTTGAGTTGGATTATAATACCACATCTTTTGGTGGTATTAAAATGCCTCAATAATACAGGTCTAACGTATACAAAATATACGATAAGTATACGTTTTTAAAATTAATATGATATCAAATTTACTTACCAAATAAAGTATTAAATCCGATTAAATAAAAAATAATACAATCTAATATTTAATCCCTTCATAATACGTGTACCAAACAAATCCTATGCACATTATTCTATTAGAAAGTGACTCACCCTTGAACTCTAACTGATCCTGACAGACTTTGGCAATTCCGTGCAGTAAAAAAAAACTACATTTAACCTCTGAGCTTTGAAATGCCAGAGCTAATGACAAAATTATGCATCCAAAGACAAATGCCAAAATTATGAAAACAATTTGATCCCCCTCCCCACTTGAAATAACAAATTCACATTTTCACAAAATGATACATATTCTTCTATTTAAAGGTAAATTATACCAATAATCCCTAAAGTTTGTCACTCATCGCATTTTGATCCTTAAAATTTAAATTTCGTCCACAAAATTTAAACATTGAACTATATGGTCCTTAGCACTAACCTTTTCTTAAAAAAAAAAAAGAAACATAAGAAGAAAGATAAAATAGCTTGAAATAAATTACAGGGGTTCTATTGGCCAGCGAGTTTTTGCAAAAATGAGTAATCCAACCTCACTAAAACAAAACAAAACAAAACAAAACAAAAAAATAGAAACAAAAATTCAAAAATTAGGAAAGAATCGCTAACTTAAGTCGAATTCCATCTTTTAGAGTCTCAAATCTCCACTTTTCATGTTTTAGGAAAAAATTCATAAATTAATAAAAATTTATAATTTTTTTTGAATCTAGTGCTAAAAGTTTTTTTAGACTCTAGTCGACACGTATTTTTATATTAATAAGTTAAATCATAACTTTTTTTGATAAAATTCATATAATTAAGGATGTTCCTTGTATTACAAGGACTATTAGAGATATTGCAACGTAAGCATGATCAATACTGCAATTAAAATAACACTGACATTGACAATCTTTTTCTGGCGGTTGAATCAGTCCAAGCTTGAGTTTGTAATAGAATAGTCGGAATGAATGTCTATACGTAAGCACCAATAATCTTTACGTGGTTAGGGACAGTGGACCACCACTTGTTGAAAAATCTACCTATTAACCAGTTTTTCAAATGGAAAACGGGATGCACTTCAGCTTTTAAGTAGAAGTGTTGTAGTATTTCTATTGATCAAAAAAATGGAAAAAGGGATAATGTATTATTTTATAAGTGTAATGACTTTTTAGTATGGTCATACATGTGTAGTTATTTAAAAGTGAGAGGGGGAGGAAGAATCCCCTCGGAACACACGTGGCTCCACCCCTTTTGAAATTGTGTGACAGTTATATTTAATATTTTTTTAGGTAAATTTTATTATTTTAATAATTACCTTAACTAATAATTATATGAATTTAATTTGAGTTAAATTTTTTTTGAAAAGGTCGTCGTCCTACATTGAGTTCTTGTTCTACTGCCCATAATCATCTTCTTATCTCCTCTCAGTTCTGTGAGCTTTCTTTAAGCCACTTTCTCTCTCTAGAAAAATGTCTTGCTGTGGAGGAAACTGTGCCTGTGGCTCCGGCTGCAAGTGCGGCAGTGGCTGTGGAGGGTAAGGCTTCTTTCTCATTTTTTTTTTTTTTTGAAGCTTTTTGTTTTATCTTCCATACTCTTGTTTGTGTGATTGGTAATTTTACGGTACCGAAAATTACAACTAATCGATCAGAAATTACTCCGTTGAAGATACTCCTATTGTGTGGTGTGTACACTAACCCTGATTGCAGTATTCAAGTGCTGTCTATTGTTGAAAACAAAATTTTAGGTCATGTTTTTAGTTGTTCTTCATTGGAATTACGGATTAAGCTTGATCTTCAATACTTTACTTCATTGGAATTTTTAGAGACTCGTATGATGTTTTTTGTTCTTGGGCTGGTTATCATGCTCTATGCTTTTAGAATGCTCATTTTGTTGTGAGTTGGAGACTAATGGATGTCTGGAGCTCAAGTTTTTTGGGCTGAGCATGTTCGTTACTGTCCCTTATATATCTTATGCCCAGGTGGCCAGGTCGGTGATTAAGCTTGTGGATGCCTGTTTGTCATTGGAGGGCATTCTTTCTGTTTTTTCATATTCGGACTGCCTACAGAATTTTTTAGCGTGTTGCTGTGTTTGAAAAGTTCCTTCCCTGATTTACCACATTTGTGGGTGTAATTACACATTTTTTTTGGTGGGAATACTGTCTATAAATTTGAATTAAAATTACTAGGGAGTAATATTGAAAATAAACAAAATAGGTTTCTGACATCATGCATTTCCGTTAATTTTCTTAACGGATTTAGACGGAGGGGTCTATGTGAAACAAAATTCAAATGGCAAGAGATGTCTGTGTCAATTTTAAAGGTCAGGGTTTAGACCGAGGGGTCTATGTGAAACAAAATTCAAATGGCAAGGGATGTCTGTGTCAATTTTGAAAAGTTAGGGGTTGTTTGTGTAATATTACCAAACCTCATGAGGTGCCTGTGTTTTTTACCCAAAATATTATAATGATTTAGTAATTATCGTGGGATTGACGTAAAGAAGTATTTTAGCCTTATTGAATTGTAAGAGATTCACTTGTTCATTTCCTTATTGTGTGGTGTGGGATGGTATCACCCCTAGTTTGATTATATAAGATGTCAATTTGAAGAAATTGAATATTAATTTTTAAAAATAATATTAATTTAATAAAATTCTATGTAAAGTTCATAAAATTGAAAGTTAATTAGATAAAATTGAATGTTAATTTGATACAATTAAAAGTTAATTTGATATTAAATTAAAAATAATATTAATTTAGTAAAATTAAATGTTCAACTCAAGAAATTGAATGTTAATATTATAAAATTGAATATCAATTTAGAATTGATTGATTGAAATTGAATGTTAATTCATGATTAAATTTAAAAAATGATGATTAATTTGATAAATTGAATGCTAAATTGATGAAATCAAACATAAATATGATAAAATTAAATATTAATATGATAAAATTGAATATCGATTTGATAAGATTGAATGTTAATTTGATGAAATAAAATAGTAATTTGATAAAATTTAAGATCTATTTTACATTAATTTGTTGAAATTTAGTGTATAAAACTGGAATTTGATATTAATTTGGTAATTTGATTTAATAAAATTTGATAAAACTGAATATTAAATTGGCAGTTAATTTGATTAAATTGAATATTAATTTGATGAAGTTTCATAAAAATTCAAACCAACATGCCTTTAGTCCAATTCCAATTGTATTCCTTACTTTGTGAAAGTTTTGTCTTCTTAAGGTCAAAAGTTTAAGTTCCTCCAACCCTTCCCATCTCCACCCAAAAAAATTATAAAATTGAATGTTAATTTGGTGTTAATGTTATGAAATTGAATATTAATTTGGTATAAATTTAATAAAATTGGATGTTAATTGAATTAATTAAATTCTAATTTTATGAATGTGAAAGTTAATTTTACAACATTTAATGTTTATTTGATAAAAGTTAAGGTTAATTTTAAGGGTGTCAACTCTGACCCGTTGATACTAACTTGATACGCACGATTATAAAATTGACACGATTATTAAATACTTATAATAAATAGTTTAGATTAATGTTTAATACTTAGAATATACTAAATATTTTTTTTTAAGGTCTTGACACAAACATAACACAACTAACAATGATATGACACAAAAATATACAACACGCATGTCACGCGACATGATAAGATTGACTCCTCTAGTTAATTTAGTGCTAATTTGATAAAATTAAGTGTTAATTGGATAATATTAAATATGAATATGAAAATATTAAGTATTAATTATTGGGTTTTTTTTTTAGGTGGTAATAAGAAATATACTCAAGGGTGAACAAAACGTTGATCTACTATATATGGTTACGCCTGTACTGCAATTAAATATTTTTTTTCATTCTTATAGCAGTGGAAACAAGGAAGAGTTGAAATGGTTTCCTCCAAGCCACGAAGTGTTCAAATATCTGGTGCCATTGCTACTTGCCCTCGTCGCCATCAAGTGTCAAGCCAAGGGTTTGGATCCATTTGAAGCTCACATTATAAACATGTGGTGTTTCGGTGTAGCCACATGCTTCTACTGCCTCGCGATTGGAATAGTGAACCAAATGCAAACTCTCATTGAAAAATACTTGCGACTCTTCGACTATGTTGTTCTCTTCTCTGGAACTTTTTCTTCGGTCTCATTGGCATCGGTTCTCTTCCCAAGACAATTCATTTTCGTTGTATTGGCTGTTTTGTCAATATTACTTGCACAAAAAGTAATTAAGCGTGGATATTACTGGGTCTGCAATGGAGTAACCAATGTCATTCTCGTCATAAAAAATTGGTCCTCGCAACCCGATCCGGCAGAGCAGCTAGATCCACCTCCACCGGTATGATCCCCTGTTACTTTGCATTGTTCTTTCTCTATTTGCAAATTTTAAATGAATAGGACCAAAAGCATCCTTCTTACAGTGTTACACCATTCAATCTCTATTTGATTAATGTAGCATTATCCAATAATTTTTATCTCAGAAGGCTCATTGATGCAGATTAACAATGAGAATGAAGATGAGAATGACATCGAGGCGAATCAGGCCGGTACTCTTTTGAAGCCACTCCCACATGTATGAGTTTCTAAACTACCATGTATATAGGGGTGTTTAAATTTTCAATTGGACGCAATTTATTACCCTAACTGACCCTATCCTACCCTACTGAACTGCTAGCCACAAAAATCGGATAGAGATATGGAAGAGTTTTTGGTCTTCCGATTAAATCGAATAGGAATGCGGAATATCCATTAATTTCCGCATTCTTACCTTACTCGCAAGAAATATATTTAACTTTTTTGTGGTATAATTTATATTATTTTTTTTTTGGGAGGGAGAGGAAAAGGGTACATGAACCCTTTATCTCAAAAAGACAAAGCCTTTCCAATGTAAAGAATATCATTGGACCAAAAGTCCATTGGTGATATAATTTATATTATAACATTGTTATTGTTGTGAATGCTTGAGTTGTTAAAACATGTACTTATTTTTTTGTGTAGGTTACGTGATTTATGGAGAACTGGTGATCTATTGTAACAATTACGATTATAATGTGTTTCATATAGTTTAAAGTTAAAATAATTGTTATTGTGTGTAACAATTATGATGGATTGATGTTCATGCTTTCCTGTGTTTTATTATAATTGTTGTTGTAGTTATTTTAAGTTTTAGTGTTATTAATTTATTGTATTGTTAAATTGGTGCATGTTATTTAATTGTTAAATTGATGCATGTTATTTGTAAAATTTCGTTGGCAATTCAACCTTGTTTCCTGACGACACATCATTAAGTCAATAAATTAGGTCAATTTTTTGGGTTCAAATAACATAATTATTTTCCTTTTCCCTGTTTTTTCTTCTGTTCAGTTTTTTAGATACTCCTGCAGACATCTTCCAAATGGATTTTTAGGTATTCTTGGGGCTGATCAAGAACATATGAGGCCTAAAGTAAGAAGTGTTAATGTGATTTTTTTTTTAATTTTTAATAATATTTTAATTTTTCAATTTAAATTTTAAATTTTATTAATTAAATTTATTGTAAATTATGCTATGACTTTTTTTATCACAAATATTTTGATAGAATTATAATCTGTTGCCTCATTGATATTTTTATGTTCTTGTTTATTTGGTATGTTCTTCATCGAAATTGTGATATTACAAGATTAACTACTATTATAAATACATTCATTACTATCTTTTTGTTGAATTATTCTATTTTCTTCAAAAAATTTAGGATCATTTACTTGTTTAT
The DNA here is from genome assembly GCA_023539305.1 of Ilex asprella. Taxonomy (NCBI): domain Eukaryota; kingdom Viridiplantae; phylum Streptophyta; class Magnoliopsida; order Aquifoliales; family Aquifoliaceae; genus Ilex; species Ilex asprella. Next base: position 3,415,767 of record CM042189.1, read on the forward strand.
ATTTACAACTTGAACCCAAATTTTTATATATTTTATTTGCTACAAGTAACAACTTCGGCAAAAAAGACATTTTTTAAATTAAATGAGGTTTTACTTTGGAACCTTTATGAGAATGACTAGTTTAGTTGATATTTTGTGCTTAAATTACAACAAAATTGAGTTTGAGAAAAGTAGAGAATGTATTGAGTTTAGTTTTGCTTTTGAATAGAGAGAGAGAGAGACCTCTGATAAGACCATGGCTTAGTGACTGCTTCTTGAATATCCTTGAGATCCTTAGGAACCTTGTAAGTGGATCCTCACCTGGTATTGGAAACCCATAACTGAAGAAACAGCAGTCCAAATCGTTTTAGCAAAATCACAATGAATAAAAAGGAGGTCCACAGTTTCTGAATGTTTGTAACAAAGAACTCATCTGCTTGCCAAAGATATTCCCAATTTCATATATCTGGATATCTGGAGTCCATAGGCAGAGCATCCTTTAGGATTTTCCAGCCTACCAGTTGAGAACTTGGGGTAGTATGTTGCTGCCATATTGTTGAAGCTGTTTCATTTACTTGTCCATGCTCCCTAACCCAAGCCCATGCTGATTTCACATAAAAACAACCAGAGTTAGAGAGCCAGCATCAGCACAACAACGCAAAGGTGTTTTTACAATAGATACATGAAAAAACACCGCCCCCTCAACAGTAACAACAATTCTTGAACTTCCCACTTCCAACAATTCCCACACGAAGGTGTTTTTAAGGAGAATTTGAAGCATGTTTTCGAGCAAACCCACCCTCCTGATGGATTGAGGGAACTATGCAAACTAAAATCAAAGCAAAAACAGAAAACCCACTTGGGATTTATTAAATTAATCAAAAAAAAAACACCACAGAAATATAACAACAAAGGAAACAAAAAAGCAACATTATTATATCAAATCAAAACCCATCAATGATCAAACATAAAACCTGATGGAAACCCAGAATTCTCAACAATGAAACTGGACGAATAGATAGGACAGATGGAGCAAGCAAAAACAAGAGGTTAACACTTGTGATAAACTCTAAAGCATAGGATCACATTTCCCCGAAGCCATATTTAGCAACTTGCAAATAAAATGGGATGTCCAACTTGGGTAATCACATCAGAAAAATAAAAAATAAAAAATAAAAAATAAAAGAGAATTCAGGAAATCAAAAAATCTCAAAGACCAATTAGCTTGTGGAGAGAGCTCACTGATGAAGTCAGTATTATTTTCTTCAGGATAACTATGAAGAACATGCTTTCCTCTTTGGTAGCTTATTAGACCTGTAAACAACATTAAATAGTTAAAAAAACTTATAAACCATTGGTGGTAAACTCAAATAAAAATTTAACAGTCAATCCCAAGTTTATAACCCACAAATGACCTTAACACCTGAACAAAATTTAATTCAACAAAAGTCATAGCAGTCCACTACTGTAAGCAAAGTAAGAGTGTTAAGTTTCAGAATATATGACCTTAACACCTGAACAAATCCGTGTAGCTCATTATTCAGAGCTATAGATTCAACGCAAGAACCAATTGAGCAGAACACTTGAACAATATGGTATACTCTATCAAGACTACTATTGACTATTATCACCACAGTTGTGCAATAAAATTCAAGTACAGAAAGTGTTCGCAGAACCCAAATGTAGATCTCAAAGATCCAACTTCCTCATATTGTGCATTAACAAAGAAACAAAATCACTCTTAAGCCTCCTTAGCCGATTCAAAAAACCAGGAAGGTCATGACCAGAAGAAGTCATGAAGCAGCCATACACAAAACTCCAAAAATCAGATCTGGCAGAACAAACACAGTCCAGGTCACTGTAATCAAAATATGCCACTGAAACTCCAAATAGCTACTTTTACAGTCCCATAATTGCTTCATTAACATCCTAGAGTACCAAAAAGAATTCTTAAAGGTACGAACTAGGTGGGCTCCTTAATAGAACCAGAATTACACTATACTTAAATCACAGATTCCATAAAAACACAGAAACAATTAAGGACAATGAGACTAATATTCCATTCAAAGAATGTCAGGATCAAACTTTTCTTTTGTGTACGATTAGGCCAAGTGGTGGTCAACACTGGTAACGAACATACTAATTTACTATCTTCCACAAGCTTTTTGTGGGTACCAACTCCTTCAAAATCATACCAAATTAACAACAACAATTCAACCATTATTCAGAGTACACAAAGTTTTCGCCTTAAACTTCCTGTATACTCCACAATCAACAGATTTGAGAAAACTATATATTCCTATACAAAATGCAAAAACCTCAATTGCAACCAAATCCACTACATAAACATACCAGTACAAAGTCATTTCCCATTGGCAGAACAAGAAATCAGAAATTTTAGATCAATCATCGCGAACAATATCAGTTCTCTCTCTCTCTCTCTCACACACACACACACACACATATTATTCAGATCAATAGCTTTTCTCATCAGTAGACCGAAGAATAAGAACAACGACAAATCCAAACATGACTAAATCTAACTGAGATTAATTAAAGCAAAAAAATAGCATATCAAAAGAACAGGACCACGTTACCTACCAAAACATTGTAAAAGGGGCCCTATTTCATAAAATCGATCAACAATAAACAAAACCTTTGCAGTGAGAACAACGACACCTTAATCATCTCAACAACAATCTTTGAAACGAACTTAGCCTTCACGACAACCAGTGTGGTGGTGGCGACGGAGTCCTCAGACTAGAGGGAAGTGTGAAGGTGTTGGCGAGGGAGGTGAGCAAGAGAGAGTGAGAGTGTGGAAGTAATTATGGGGGAAAACACCTAACGCGCGAGTGAGGAAGTAATACTATTTATAAGGTCTGATTTTTTCGAGGGTTGAGACATTCGCAAGTCGTGAAACGACGTCCTCTTCATGAAATTTGCTTAATTAATTAATGACGTTTAATGTAAACGCCGGTCATTGAGGTCTTTGCTGGCATTTTCTACAAGCGCCGGTAATTTACTGCCGGCAGAACCTTGTTTTCTTGTAGTGTTCTCGAAAAAATAGCTTGAATACTGATACGTTACATCCGTTAAAGAGTTCGACAAAATCATCATCCATCGATACTCATTCGGGATCGAATACCGTCTTCAATTCCGCATGTTATTACCCAAAAAGTCGGGGCATACAGAGGAAAAAAATGGCACTGCAATCACTACTGCCCATATCACCTATTACCCAGGTGGGCACATATTGTTATATACACATATAAAACAGGCACCACTTGTCAATTCAACAACTAATTGAATATATACTCACAATTCGCATATGAAGTCACCATTTCCATACAGGCTTCATCAACTGCAATACGCGGTAAGCTTCCTACACAACTGGGGTCACCATGCACACAAGTGACTGCCAAAGCCATGCGAGCATCTCTGTCAGCATCTGTACCGATAGAAGCAGAAGCTAGGGACCCAACAGAACTGCAAATGAAATGAAAGGCAACTGAGGCTCGAGGAAGCTCTTTTGAGAACCAAACAACATTCATCAAGGGTATGAAAAACCTGTTATGGCTGCAACGATGTTCCAAAACTGGAAAAGCCTTGCTGCTGCAAGCTTGTGGGGGTTTTTTGGACGGGCACATGCATTGGCATTAGGAGAAAGAGGAATACGCCGAGATAATGCAATCAAGTCATGTCGATGAAAGAAGGCTTGCTATGTTGGGGCCAAGGAAAATGGAAGATATGGCTAACTATGAGGTTGGCACCATACATGTAGCAAGGAGAAGAGAGGGGCCCAGAAACCACATAGGCCATCTAAAGTACTGAAGCTACACGGTTGGCTGATTGCTTGCATCTGAAAGCTCTTCAGTATTAATTGACAGTGGTTCGGTTGTTTTATCAGACTTCAGGTTTTCAAAAATGCTGGAGGTTCCCTTTAGGAAGTCACCTGCTATATTTTCACTGGGTGCATGCGTGACAGGTCCTCCTTCCCATGAAGACACATTCAGCAAACAGTTGGACGCCCTACGTGCATTGGATTCAATGAAGGTGCATCTACAGAGAGGATTTAGGTATTTCCACAGACTAAGTTTCCTAGCAATTTTGACATTATGATGATGTCTGATGATCTGTCTTTTAATAAACTTGTCTGATAATTTGTATTTATAAAAAATCATGTACAATAATAATTTGTTTTTTAGTGTACCAATCTGACAATCTGTATTTTAATGTATCTATCTAATGATCTGTATTTATGGAGAATAATGTACATTAACGATCTGTGTTTTAATGTACTTATCTGACGATTTGTATTTTAGTTTACATGTTTGACAATCTATATTTATGGAGAAGAAATGTACATTAACGATCTATGTTTATAGAAAATAAGGTATATTAACGATCTGTGTTTTAGTATACATGTCTGACGATTATTGTGTACCTGTTATTTTTTTATTGCGTATATTTTTTTTAGCGTATTTGTCTTACAATTTGTATTTATGGAGAAAATATACATTATGATGACTTAGTTTTTTAGAATAGGTGTTTAAATTAGGTGATAACATTGTCGGTATTTTTTGCTATTGTAAAGGGAGTTAATTATGTCTATTGCTTTAACTTTTCAATAGGTGGGACTTAATTCAAAAGAAAATTGGCGAATGAGTTTTTTTTTGGAATCTATTGAGCTTAAAGACCGACCTCCAAATTTCTCATCTTTTTAATGTTTAGGACTATATTTTTTCAATAGTGGATATGAAATATATCACCATATTTATCATGAATAAGTACAATATTTGTTAACGTTTTTAGTATTTTACATCTTTAAATATGTAATCAATAGAACTCAATAGGACCCAAAAAAATGTACTCAATCGGAGATACCAAACTCATTGTCGGACCAAAAAAAAAAACTCATATTGGGTCGGAACAAGTTGGATTTGACAATTGAATCCTTAATTCCAAACAAGACCCGAAAAAGGTACCAAAAATAAAAAAATCGATAGTGTACCTCCAAATGTTACTATTTTAATGATGTTTTTATAATTTTTATATGTTGTTTTACAACAAAAAAAAATTTATTACTTTAGTGGGTGGTTTACTATTTTAGTGGGTGTTTTTATCACTTTTTTTTTGACATAATTTTTTTTTTCACTTTTGTAGGTGATTTATCACTTTTGAGGGTGTTTTTACTACTGTTGTAATGACTATTTTATCAGTTTTTTTGAGTTTCATAATAATGATAAAAATATTCATAATAATAGTAAATCAGCCACACAAGTGATAAATTTTGTACAATACTAAAATTTTGATTTTCGATACGAAAGACAACTCCTTCCAAACATGACCTCAATGTTAGTCTCTCTCTCATATGTGTGTGTTTTATTTTTTGTTTTAATCTCCTCTTTGCTTAATGTTTTTCTTGTTTCATAACGAGCAATGTTACATAAACTTAAAATATAGACTTGATTAATCACTGTTATTAATTTTATTATGGGTCCCAATATTTATTAAAATCGACTATCTATTCAATAATTATAATTAATCAAGTTTATATGTTAAGTCTAAATAACATTTCTCTTTTCTATTATGTGCTCAACCGCATAAAACTATCAAAAATAATCTTCACCGCACAAAACTATTAAATATGATCTTCCCCAACTCCTTTTGGGTCAGAAACAAGCCTCTCTCTCTCTCTCTCTCTCTCGTGAGTGTGTGTCTATATTTGTATTTTGTTTTATAATTTGTTATAATGCAATCTTTGTTCGATCAATTTTATTTAGTGATCTGGTCACATTGTTCTTTTAAAGTTCTTACTAGGATCTAACTCAATTGAGATGTTTCTTTCTTGTTCTTGGACAATAGTTATTCTAACAAACAATACATTTTTTTTTGCTTTCGAACAAACATTTCATTGAAACTGTTGAATGAGTCACATATATTCAACTAATTTTGTACAAAAACATATAGATTATCAACTAGTCTAATGCCTTTCAATTGCTTTGAACATTTCTTTCACAATATTTCATGTTTCCTCCTTAATGCTGATCGCATGTCATCATCCCTAGAAATCTCATATTGACTTTATCATATGTACATAGACATGGAAGATAGGCTGTACAATTCTAGCAGCTGTCCTAGTAGATAATTGCGTTACTTCTCCATTCACGTACTGGACTGATGCTAGACCTCATGAAAATCCGTTTCTCCCCTAAGAGATTACATTTTGTAGAATATTTGAATCATTGACTTGCCCTCAATGAGAGATTTATCAAATGATTGAACAACCACCAATTCAGAATTGACAAATCAGAAAGACAATAATATCCTGTATTCAAAGAACATTTGTCTCAAATGAATTCAAATGGCCAAAGGTCTTAATTCACACCCCTAAATTCGAAAATGGAACTCAGATAGATAGATAGATACTAAACAAGGTTGAAAAACTGCAAGTAACACAATCATATCTATACACATTTGAGTCTGACAATCAATCCCTAACGAACCAAAACATGAAATTCCAAAAGTAATCACAAGTACCACTTTAGCATAAGCATTCACCTCTCTGCATCTCCAACCGCATACCAGCAACATAACGAACTTTATTAGACTACGGGATCTCTTTTCCATTAGAAGACTTGGGAAGTCCTATTATAAACTCATCAACCTCCTACTGCACACCAACTCACAATCATTACGAAATTAAGAAAAATAAATTGACCCACACCACTAAATCAATCAGAACCCACACGTCACCTACAATTACGAAATCACTCAAACCCCATAACCACTTTCTTTTTCGGTATGCAGTTCTCAACATGAACATGGGTTTTCTATTTTGTTAACTTAACAGTCACTAAACAGACATAAACCCATCTCTATATAAATATATACGTGTGTGCCAGTGTGTGTCTGTGTGAGTGTGAGTGAGAGAGAGAGAGAGAGAGTAATTGTGGCAGTTATAAACATATACGCATCGTCAACGGTCGAACAGAGCAGCAGCCCTTGCTGTGTGCGACGCCAGTGCAGGACATACCCAGATCAACACCTAGACTGAACCCTCCTCTCCAGTTCCGGTCACGCTTCCGGAGAAGGGCATTTGGGGGAATTTTATCCAAGGACCACGCCATTGTTGTACAAATTGTAGAGATATGAATTGATGAAAGATAATTGCAGAGAAGTAGATGCAGTAGTGCCCTTTGGAAGCAGAGGAAGCGTAATTGGTGATTTGTTTAAATTTATTCCCTAAATTTTCTTAATCGTCCTTTGTTATAATAGAAATTATGCATAATAAAATTTTGAAAATAAAATTCAGGGAATAAATTAGAACTCAAAAACAATAGTAGACAAAATAGACATTTTTTCCGACTATTCTAATACAAACTCAAGCTTGGACTGATTCAACCGCCAGAAAAAGATTGTCAATGTCAGTGTTATTTTAATTGGAGTATTGATCATGCTTACGTTGCAATATCTCTAATAGTCCTTGTAATACAAGGAACATCCTTAATTATATGAATTTTATCAAAAAAAGTTATGATTTAACTTATTAATATAAAAATACGTGTCGATTGGAGTCTAAAAAAACTTTTAGCACTAGATTCAAAAAAAATTATAAATTTTTATTAATTTATGAATTTTTTCCTAAAACATGAAAAGTGGAGATTTGAGACTCTAAAAGATGGAATTCGACTTAAGTTAGCGATTCTTTCCTAATTTTTGAATTTTTGTTTCTATTTTTTTGTTTTGTTTTGTTTTGTTTTGTTTTAGTGAGGTTGGATTACTCATTTTTGCAAAATCTCGCTGGCCAATAGAACCCCACTAATTTATTTCAAGCTATTTTATCTTTCTTCTTATTAATCCTTTTCTTCAAATCTATAAATAACAAAACCCAATGGTCAAAAAATAGTGCGACTCCTTTCCAAATGAGCAAATGGAAACAAGTGACTTGGATAGTTGTCCATTTTGTCTATAAATACCAAAAATATCCCTCAAGAGTTGCATGTGACATGCACATTTTTTTTTTGTTTTTTTTTAGCGGAAGTTAGTGCTAAGGATCATATAGTTCAATGTTTGAATTTTGGGGATGAAATTAAACTTTGAGGATCAAAGTGAGATGAGTGATAAATTTTAGGGACTATTGTTATAATTTACCTTTAAATAGAAGAATATGTATCATTTTGTGAAAATGTGAATTTGTTATTTCAGTGGGCGGGGATCAATTTTTTTTCATAATTCTGGCATTTGCCTTTGGATGCATAATTTTGGCATCAGCTCTGGCATTTCAAAGCTCAGAGGTTAAATGTAGGGATGTTTGGTTTGTATCCCAAAAAATATTATTCGAAAACAGTTTTTGAGAAATATTTTTAAAAAAATTTAAATTGGAAAACATATTTGATTATATATTTTTAAAAAATAGTTTTAAAGAACAAAAAATTGTAAAACTTATTTGGATAATAATCCGTAAAATCCCCAATTCTCATCTCTCCCTTTCTATCTCTCCAAAAACACACACACAGAGTAAAAACATAGACAGACACATACACATATACACACACACACACAAAGACAACCCACATATATGTACATATATATATATTTGTATGTATATCTGTATATATATTTGTTGAGTGAGAGGATATGAGAGAGAGAGAGAATAGACGAGAGAGAGAAGACAGATAAAGAAAAAAACCAGATGCCATAAATCAATCAACATACTTTAAGATCTGAAACTAGATGCCAAAAAAAAAACTCACTGTGTGTATCTTCTTCAAGATCTGAAGCCAGATGCCAAAAATATGTTGAAACCAAATCTTAAACTCAGATGCAGAAAAAAAAAGGACAAAGCGATTGTTGAAGCAATACAGCGATCGTTGCACACACAAAGAGAGACATCGAGAGAGAGGAGATGGAGAAAACATTTATGTGGAGGGTTTTTACATTTATGTTGAGGGTTTTTATACTTCAACGAAAAAAATGTGTTTTGCTGTTAAGGAAGTTCGATGGGTGGACCTCATTAAAAGGGAGGGGCTCTTTCCTTGTTTTCTATTTTAACTTGAAAACTTATAGTATATTTTTTGTTCTCAATTCTCATGTTTTTTTTTTGAAAATTTGTTTCTAAAAACTGATAACAAAAAAAAACTTGTTTTGAGACACAAACCAAAATCCACCGTAGTTTTTTTCGACCGCATGGAATTGCAAAAGTCTGTCAGGCTCAATTAGAGTGTAAAGATTAGTCTCTTTCTAATAGAATAATGTGCATAAGGTATTTTTGGGCCACTACGCATCCCTCAACTCATAATTAAAGTGGCTTCGTGTAATTTCATGCATGACTATCATTAAGTTGATTGAGTTACATGCGGTTATAGAATCACCCACAGAAGCGCCCTTGACTCTCACCAGATGAAAGAAAACTTTCACATCCGATTTTTAGGGTGGGGGGAGCCCCTATAAAATCCTATCCCAAATTTTCTTTTGCTCGGCCCAATGCTAAAAACTCATTTTCTTATAATTATGAGGTTTATTTGAATATTACAATTTTTATTCGAATATGAGATCTAATCCTGGAAATACAACATCCCACTTATTTTTACTACCCAAGGCTTCGATACATTTCGAGACTAGGAGATCTTTACTGGAACTGGAGTTATCTGAGAACAACTAGCCAAACTAAGATTTATAAATTATTAGAGATTATCCAGTCGTAGAATGCAAAGAATTAGAGGAAGAAGGGTCCGCAAGGAATAAATGGGAAGATCAAAAAATTAGAAGAAAGGATTTTTTGATTAGACGCGTGGAATTAGCTAAGCATTTTATTCGAACAAATATACCCCCACAGACGCAATAGACCGTTTAAGCAACAACAATAATGGTGAATAAAACATCATTCATGCCAAAACAACGGATTATTGTTCAGAAAAGTCATTTAAGAATCTAGAAGATGCTCAAAATAGTTTGGAGGTACAACATGACTAATTTAACTACAATTTTTTCTAACTGGTAGCCACCATAAGTAAGACCAAGAAAAGTTTTGTAAGTACTAAGAATCATATGTTCCTATGGAGAGAAAAATGTCAAGCATCAAATTCTTCTGGAAAAAAATCTACATCCCTTGATGAGCCTTCCAGAGCTTGTTTTGGAGCTTCAGCTGCTTGCGCAGAGCTAGTTCAATTCCATGTCCTTAGAGGGAAAAATTCCTCTCCTGCACCATCTGTAGCTCAAAAAATAGCCAAAAAAAGTGATAACACCATAGCGGCGTAGGCACCGATTACTTTTCTCCATCTGCTTAACAAGATAAATACATGTTTCTTTTTCCTGATAACAAACAGAATTTGATAAATAATTTAACGAAGTATAACATGGGTTGAAACAAAGGTGGACAAGTCATCCAACCAGTAACCACAAGAAAATCCATAAACAAATCGTGGCACTACAAGGAATAAAAAACCTTATCAAATGCCACGATGAATTCCAAGTTGTCATAATACCAAAAAAGGGTTATTCTCAAAATCCTTCATATACTGAGGGCCAGAGACAAAATATATTGACTGAGCTGATCTATAAAGACTCATCAACAACTTCAACAGAAATTGCATCTACTTATATATGCACCTGATCTATAAAAAAAATATACAAAAACCTTTTTCTGGAACCCACAAGCGGTCAATCATTATATACACCTACACACACACACTAAACTTTTAAAATTTGGAAACAGAGCAAGAGGAAGAGGAGAGGATAAAGAAGCTGAGACTTAATGTTACATATCACAGAAGTCACGTTTAATGTTTTTAAGATTACAACTACAATATACACTTTATATAATCATTCAGGGGTAAGATTAGAAAAAAGAACCACTCATTACATCAATGTAAGAGATTGATCATTCACAGGCATAAATATACATATACATATATATCAATTCTAGAATAACATTAGCATGCCATTCACACAACTATAAGTACAAAAGTCAAATTATTACAACCAGTCAAGATTCAGATTTTCTACGATTCAAAACTTCCATAAAGAAAAGAACTCCATCGGTTTGCAAACAAAAGTAAAGAGCCCCACATTTTACAAACCCCACATTTTAGCAATATCAAGCTGTATAAATTTTGTTGTTAAGAATTCAATAATTTTAGTACTACGTGTAGGATAATAAAGTCGATATCCTTTCGAATGTTCTAGGTAACCTATGAAGAAACCATGAGTAGTTCTAGGATCAATCTGTTTTCTTAAAAAGGTTATATATTTTGACCTCAGTAGGACAACCCCAGACTTGAAGATAGTTAAGACTTGGTTTCCTATTTGTCTATAATTTAAAAAGTGTTTTTATAACAGATTTGCTAAGAACTCTATTAAGAATGTATGAAACTGTTTTAATAGCTTATTTCCAAAGGTAATCAAATAAGTTAGACCTACTCATCATGCTCCTCATCATGTCTTTAAGAGTGCGATTACGCCTTTCAGCCACACTATTCTGCTCATAACTACCAGACATAGTATATTGGGCAACAATCCCACAATCTTTCAAGTACTTGACAAACGGTCTCAAATGCTACACAGACACGTCATGTTTGTCATAATACTCACCACAACGGTCAGACCTAACAATTTTGATGACTTTCCCTAATTGTTTATCTACCTCAGTTTTAAAAATTTAAACCTTTCAAGAGCATCAGATTTTTTATTAATTAAATAAATATATCCATAACGAGAGAAATTATCAATAAATATAATAAAATATTTATTACCACACAAGGTAAGTGAGTAAAGTCCACTGATGTCAGTGTGAATGATTTCTAAAAAATTTAGACTGCGAATTGCACTTTTCTTTTTAGTCTTGGTTAATTTATCCCTAATACAGTCAACACAAGTTTCAAGGTCTTCAAATTCAAGGAGAGGAAGAATATCATTTTTTCTTAATCTTTCCATTCTTTCTCTAGAAATGTGGCTCAAACGTTTATTTCACAACTGTGAAGATTTTTCTTTAATTAGAGGTCTCTTAGATACAACATTTACTATATTTGAAAGACCATTTTCATTATTGGTAGCCAAACATATACTATAGAGACCATCTGATGAAACACAATGACCAGCAATCTTGGAATTCAAAGGCAATTAAGTTTTACCACTACTAAAATTGAAATAATATCCAATTTTATCAAACAAAGAAATTGAAATCAAATTCCGCCTAAATAACGGTACATAAAAAATATTTTCTAAAACAAATTGAAAATCAGTGTCTAAATTCAACTTAACAGTCCCTATTAACTCAACATGGACTTATTATTATCTCCTACTTTAAGTTTGACTTTCCCTTCACTTAACCTTCCTTTGCTTGTGAATCTCTTCTTCTTTATTCTTCTTTTCTAACCAAAACTTGAATCGAGTGCATTCACTTTTCTTATGACCTCATTTCTTGCAAAAGTAACACTTGATATCTTTTCGATTGACAGTTTTAAAATCTCCCACATTCTGACCAGTACCATGCCTTTTGATATCTCGACCATTCTTTGGAGCATTATGATTAGGGTTTATATTATTTTCTTGATACCCATCTTTGAAACTAGATTTAGGTTGAGAAACAAACAAGAAAATTTCATTCTTTTCTTTTCTAAGTTTTTTTTTTCTTCAAAATCACACTTGGAGATGAGGTCATTTATTATTCAAGACTCATTTTGGATATTGTAGACAGTTTTGATTTGTCTAAACTCAGGAGGCAAAGAGTTAAGAGTTTGATAAACAATGAAGTTATCAGGAATAACAATTTTGAAGGCTTTGAGCTTAGTTTAAATAGACTATTCTAAGGATATATTCCCTAACACTATCAACATTGTCGTATTTTATACTCGTTAATTCATTCATTAGGCCCCTAGCTTCAATCTTGTTGGATACTTTGTATCTCTCTCCTACAGAAGTAAAGAACTCATTGACAGTCTTGGTTTCAAGCAAGCCACTCATAAAATATTCAGAAATAGGCCTTTTCATGACAATCATACTTAGCATATTAGATTCCTCTCACTTTGCATAAAGTTCTTTTATTTTAGGGGAACTTTCACTATCAAGTTTAGGAGGTTTATTCTCTTTCAAGACAAAGTCTATATTAGTAATTTTCAAGGCAAACTCAATATCTTGTTTCCATCTCTTATAATTAGAACCAGTAAGGACTTCAATATTGACATTATTACTATTTACAACAAAAGAGACTGTTCAAGGCAACGATAATATAAACAGTTAGCAAAATTGAGCAATAAATTAATAAAATATGTTTTGAACATAATAAGTCATATTTTACTAAGAGAGTCCAAATGCATCACTACAAACTCCCATTTGGGCAAAGAATGCAATATATTATAGGTCCTCTCTTTCATGAAACTAACCAATGAGAATGCTCAAGTTTCGAAAAATCTATTCCCTTTGGGCAGATAAATCTTTTAGACTATTGTATCTCTAACACAATATTTCTTGACATCTCCAAATTATAATACACAATAACCCCCTTTGGACAGGTAATTATATATTATAATTTAGAGATCATCCCGTAACAAAAGCATGAAAAAACCTATAAATTTTATGAATAAACCACTTTGGTGGCAACCATCCATTTTAACTCATAGTATTTTTTCAAACCGGAATATTTTCATAACATCTTTAAATTACAATACACAATAACCCCCTTTGGGCAGGTAATTGTATATTATAATTTAAAGATCATCTCGTAACAAAAGTACAAGAACAATTTACAAATTTTAATGAATGGACCATTTTGGCGGCAACCATTCATCTTAATCTATAGAATTTCTCAAACCGGAATATAATAATAAATTGCCCAAAATTAAATATCGTGTGATCAATCAATATGAGATATTAACCAATATATACCTCTATAGATCACCTATCATCAATCGTTGCATCCCAGTCTCAATTCTATTTTTGCTTTTAAAATTAAGTAATTAAATTCACATCTACCAACATCTAATAAATAATATGTAGATCATAAAACTTTGATCGTATAAATCACTAAGAACTAAAATTAGAATGATATAAACACCCTATACAAATTATAGTAATTCGATCAAAGTTATATTAACATTAGAGAAAAATAATTTGTATGGTTAAAATATGTATCTATTTGTCAACAAGACTCATAAAAAATTAAAAAATAAATTTAATAGGTTGAACGAATATGATATAATCAAATAAAATAAATTTATCACATGTGTGCTGCCATAAAAATTCTAACAATACAAGAAGCAATAAAATTTCTAATGGGTACGCCACAACAAGTCAAAGGATTTCTCAAACCCAAAAACCAATTTTGATGTTTCTAGTAACCAAGCCCTTCATTGATTCAAGGTCCAGGTTATTTTATTTTTCTTGTGGCGTACTGAATACAGTAGTCATAAGCCACCATTGTAACATAAAAAAAATATTATAGGGATTGTGAATATAAAATTTATTTGATATTACATAACCTTTAATCAAATTATATATTGATTAAAAGTCAATATTTAAAAATTTAATTTGATTAAACAATCTTTAATTTAATGGCAATCAATTCTTCAACTTAACTGGCGGCTTGAAAGTTGTCTACCAAAAAATTACTTTGGCAACCATAAAAACAACACTAACCTTTTCCCTAAAAGAATTAACGCCTCTTGGTTTTTAAACCATTGAAGACAACTGTTATTGAGAATTTGATGCTGCCACAGTCACAAATTTTTTTTTTGATATCCCAAATTATTCAAAACAAAATAATAATAATAGAATAAATTGGGTTCTAAATTCTTATACGATGGGCTCTGATATCACATGTAAGCAATTTTAATGATTCGTATATGAAATTTAGAACACCTAAATTTAAGATTTATATCATATACAAGATTTAGAACATACATGCATGAGCCATGTTATTCGATCTTCAGGTTTCTTTCGCGAAAGGGCAAGGTCTTCCTCTCCTTCTTCAAATCATCAATAGACGGCTTTCAATGAGACAAGCCAATTTAGGGTTATGAAGTGGAGAGGAGACCTAGCCTGTATTTATAATGAAATCTAATAGGCTCACTCATTACGGGCTACAATTAGATTAAGGCCTACACTTAACCGCCTCAACCACATCAATTAAAAGATGTATATAAGCCCATCAAAATAGATCACTTAATAATATTGAACTCATTTTATTGGACCATAAATTCAGTCCATTTTTCACAAACTAAAAATTAACTATCAATTAATAGAAGTCCAATATAAAAAAAATTCCAACAAAACAAAGCCTAAGGCTTACATTTACGTCATGAATCACGAAGTAATCGAAACTAAACATATTTACACCATATAGAAACCAAGTCACCCACCTACTTTTAAAGGGGAATTGCCAGATAAATCTTTTTCTTGTTTCACATAATACCAATGTCATCTCTTCACACACGAGAAAAACACTTAAAAGGTAATTTTTGATTACTCAAATTTGGTAAAAGATAAGCCAATTTTTCAATGTTCAATTCCACTTCCTATTTCAAAGCTTAGGAAAAATTATATGTTTCTAGAGCTGTCATGGCTTTCATCGCATTTAAATAGAGCTTACGGTAAGGCAGGTTTCAACAAACATTTCCTTCATATTCTCTGACAATCAAAGATGCCTTGTAATGAGATAATTCTTATCCCCGGCTTATCACAGAACAAATATACTTTCTAGAAAGGAATAGCATTGCTTTATAAATTATCATGTTTAACTTTTTTATGCCTTCATGCTAAAGTTTGATCATTGGTAGTAAATCAAAGTTTCTTGATTTTAAGAGTTGGGATATCTAAAGATGTAAGATGCTTGGTAAGTTGAGTATATTGTTTCATACCTTATCCAGACAGAGAAAGGTATAGGTTTTCAAAATTATGTATGGTTGTATGTTGTTAGAATATGTGTGGTTCATATTTGTTGTGTGCATAATGGCAAGGAGGCAAATACTGGAGCGGAGCCCTGTGACAGCATCTGCCTTGCGGGATTGATATATTTTATGTACGGGGAGACGCTGATTAGTTGGGGGTGTGGGGCAACGCCCCCACGGTACGATACATGGGTATTTTCATAAATATGTTCGTACTAGGGTTATATAAATACTTAAGATATAACCCTACTTTGATTAATGAAGGAAACGACCGCTCACTCCTCGTGGATGTAGGCATATTGTCGAACCACGTAAATCTCTGTGTTATTTTTCTCTTGTTCTTTTGATTGATTGTTTCATTTTTATTTACCATAATTGTTGCACGATCACAACAATTGGTATCAGAGCCAGATTACGATGTCTAGGATTTCTTCTACAAAATTCAACATGATGAAGTTCGACAGAACTGGGAATTTTGGATTATGGCAGAGGAGGGTGAATGACCTGTTAGTGCAGCAGGGCATGGTGAAGGCGTTATACGGAAAACAACCGGCAAGAATGGACGACGTGGATTGGAAAGAATTGGAAGCGAAGGTTGTGGTGACTATTAGGTTTTGTCTAGCTGATGACGTGATGTATCACGTCATGGATGAGGAATCACCGGCAGAAGTTTGATTTAAACTGGAAAGTCGGTATATGTCCAAGTCGTTGACGAACAAACTCTATCTTAAGCAGAAACTATATGGTCTTAAGATGTCAGAGGGCTTGGATCTGAGCCAACACATCAACGTGTTCAGTCAGATCATCAACAATCTGAAGCGAGTTGATGTGAAGTTCGAAGATGAAGACAAAGCGTTGATGTTGTTGAATTCCTTACCAGCGTCTCCTACGTACGAGAATTTGGTTACGACTCTGATGTGGGGGAAATAAACCCTCGAGTTAGAGGATGTCACAAGTGCTCTGTTAGGTTTTCATCAGCGAAAAAAAGCTAGTGATGAGGCTTCACAAGGTGAAGGGCTTGTGGTGAAAGGTAACCAGGAACGTGAAAGAAGCAAATCTCATATAACAATAAAACCCGATCTACGTCGAGGAAGAAGAAGGATTTCTCATATTACAAGTGTGGAAAAACGAGGCACTTTAAACAAGATTGTCCAAAGAAAAGGAAAGGGAATTCAGAGGACAAAGAGGGTCCATCAAAATCTACAAACATAGTGGAAGAAGAAGATTCAGAGAACGGTGACGGAGTTATGCTTTCTGTTTTATCCAGTTCGGATCACCTCACAGATTCTTGGATTCTGGATTCAGCATGCTCTTATCACATGACACCAATAAAGATTGATTTCACACCTACAGGTTAGTAAACTTTGGTTCTGTTCTGATGGGTAACGATGTTTCATGCAAAGTTATTGGAATAGGGAGTATCAAAATTAAAATGTTTGATGGTGTGGTTAGAACGTTGTGTGATGTTAGACATGTACTGGATCTAAGAAAGAATCTGATTTCATTGGACACTTTAGATTGTAATGGGTATAGTTACAAGTCTACAAGTGGAGTAATGAAAAGTGAGTAAAGGTGTTTTAACAGTGATGAAGGGGCAGAAACTATCTGAAAATATTTATACACTGCAAGGTACCACAGTTGTAGGTGGAGTTGAAGCTGTAGAGACTGAGTCAGATTGTACAGTCTTGTGACATATACAGTTAGGTCATATGGGTGAGCGTGGGATGATGGAGGTTCATAAGAGAAATCTATTGAAGAGTGTCAAAACATGCAAGCTTGATTTCTGCAAGTTTTATGTTCTTGAAAAATAAAATAAGGTGCAGTTCAAAGTAGCCACACATAAGACACAAGGAGTTCTTGACTATGTTCATACAGATGTTTGGGGGTCAGTAAGAGTAGCATCACGAGGAGCACACATGTATTTCGTGACCTTTATTGATGACTACTCACGAAAGGTTTGAATATACTTCGTGCAACACAAGTCAGAAACGTTTGTCAAGTTCAAGTTGTGGAAAACTGAAGTAGAAAACCAGACAGGGAGGAAGATTAAATGGCTCAGGTCAGACAATGGTACTAAGTACACAGATTCAAAGTTCAAGGAATTGTGTGAGCAGCATGGGTTTAAGAGACACTTCACAGCACGCAAGACACCACAACAGAACGGTGTGGCGGAAAGGATGAGCAGAACTATAGCTGAAAGAGCTCGATGTCTCAGGTTGAATGCAGGGCTTGCAAAGAAATTCTGGGCAGAAGTAGTAAATATGACATATTTCTTGATTAATAGATCACCTAGAGCAACACTAGGTGGGAAAGTATCAGAGGAGGTATGGACAGGCATTGAGGTAGACTACTCTGCTTTGAGAGTGTTTGGATGTCCAGCCTATGTACATGTTTCTAGTGAGGAGAGGTCAAAGCTTGATGCGAAGTCTAGATAGTGTATCTTTCTGGGATATCAGAAAGGGGTGAAAGACTTCAAGCTTTGGGATCCGAAGACAAACAAGATGGTAATCAGTAGAGATATGTTTTTTAATAAAAAAAAGTCATTTTGCAGCGTATTTAGGAAGAAGAGAAACAAGTGCCCGAAATCTGTAGCACAAATGAGCATGTGGTGCAGGTGGAGCTAGAGAATCATGGTAGAGAAGAGAATGCTCAACATGTAGAGAATTCTATCTCAAGTGATCAGTAGCATCACAGCATAGCCACAGACAGGCCCAAACGCAATATTAAGTTGCCTACCAGATATGGTTTTGAAGATTTGGTTTCTTATGCGCTTATTACTAGTAGCGGAGATCCTACAACTTTTCAGGAGGCATTACAAAGCCAAGAGAAAAGTAGATGGATGGGTGCTATGGTGGAGGAGATGGAGTCTCTGCATAAAAACCTGACATGGGAGTTGATGGAGCTTCCTGAGGGGAAGAGAGCGATAAGGTGCAAATGGGTGTATAAGAAGAAAGAAACAGTATCAAAAAAAGAGGGAAAAAATTCAAGGCTTGTCTAGTAGCAAAGGGTTACTCACAGAGAAAAGGAGTTGACTATGATGAGATCTTCCCCCCTGTGGTCAGACACACTTCCATCAGGACAATGATGGCATTAGTAGCACATTCAGATATGCAGTTGGAGCAGATGAATGTAAAGACAATTTTCCTTCATGGTGACTTGGAGGAACAGATTTACATGGTGCAACTAGAAGGGTTCAGTCACCCTGGACATGAACATTTGATATGTAATTTGAAAAAATCACTTTATGGGCTGAAGCAGTCTCCGAGGTAGTGGTACAAGCGATTTGACTCTTACATGATCCGGATTGGCTACCAAAGGTGTAAGTGTGATTGTTGTGTCTATGTGAAAAGCCTTGAAGATAATTCATTTATTTTTCTGTTACTTTTTGTGGAAGATATGTTGATTGCTGCCAAGAGTATGAGTGAGTCAACAAGTTGAAGACTTTGTTGAGCAGAGAATTTGACATGAAGGATTTGGGTGCTGCCAAGAAGATTCTTGGAATGGAGATTCGCAGGGACAGCTTCCAGGAGATTATGGTTATCTCAGCATAGTTATGTTGAGAAGGTGTTGGACAGGTTCAGCATGAGTTTTGCAAAACCAGTAAGTATACCTTTGGCGAATCATTTCAGATTGTCTACCACTCAGTGCCCGAAGACAGATGAAGTTCATGACATATCAAAGGTCTCATATGCTAGTGCAGTGGGGTGTTTAATGTATGCTATGGTTTGTACAAGACCAAATTTGGCACAAGCTGTCAGCGTGGTTAGCAAGTTTCTTTCAAATCCGAGTCGACAATATTGAGATGCAGTCAAGTGAATTTTCAAATACTTGAGGGGCACTACAGACTATGACATCATGTTTAGCAGACAACAGAATGACCTTTCAGTTGTGGGATATGTGGATGCAAACTATGCAGAAAACTTGGATTGCAGGAAGTCTACCATAGGTTATGTGTTTACTCTTGTGGGAGGACCTATTTGTTGGAAGTCCATGGTACAGCCTATAGTTGTACTATCTACTACTGAGTCAAAGTATATGGTAGTAGCTAAGACTGCCAATGAGGCTTTGTGGCTTACAGGCTTGGTCAAGAAGCTGGGTGTCCAGCAAGGTGGAGTTCAGTTGCATTGTGACAATCAGAGTGCCATTTGTTTGGTAAAGAATTAGGTGTATTATGCAAGGACCAAACACATAGATGTGAGGTTTCATAAGATCAGGGAGCTGGTTTCTTCTGGTGAACTATTACTTGAGAAAGTTCACACTTCTGAGAATGCAGCAGACATATTGACAAAACCTGTTACTACAGACAAGTTCAAGCACTGCTTGGACTTGATAAATGTCTCCAGTTGCTAAATGGGAGATGCCCCAGCTTTGCGTCCCAGGTGGAGTTCCCGGATACATGTTCTTTTTCTCCTAAGGGGTGGATATTCGCCAAGGTGGAGATTGTTAGAGTATGTGTGGCTCATATATTGCTCTGTGCACAATGGCAAGGAGGCAGAGGGCGGAGCAGAGCCCGCGATGGTATCTGCCTTGCGGGATTGATATATTTTATGTATAGGGGAACGCCGATTAGTTGGGGGTACGGGGGCAACGCCCCGCAGTACGGTACATGGGTATTTTCATAAATACGTCTGTACTAAGGTTATATAAATACTTAACATGTAACCCTACTTTGATTAATGAAGGAAACGGTCGCTCACTCCTCGTGGATGTAGGCACATTGTCAAACCATGTAAATCTTTGTGTTATTTTTCTCTTGTTCTCTTGATTGATTGTTTCATTATTATTCACCATAGTTACTGCACGATCACAACACATGCCTGCTACCTCGACTTTTATGCTACAAGTAACTTCCACCACCTTGTAACTTGCAACCTAAAATTTCTGAGGCAACCTACTATTTCTGATGGGCTTGTGGTTTTGAATTATTTTGTTCTCTATGTAAATGTACATTGGAGGATACTAAATTTCTCACACCCTGCTTCTCATCTCTTTGATGATTAGATTAATACAATATTAGATATAATCCCATAATCAATCATTCAATACCCCCCTTCTTTTTTCCCTGCAGCATACTGTGAGCAAATATGAAAATTCCAGCTGAGTAAACTAGATTAATAACAGAAACCAAACTTTTTAAAAAAATTATGAGCCAAAGAAACATGCATATCCAAAGGCTAACTCAGTATTTATAGTAGCATTCCACTACCTCTATGTCCTACATAGTACAAACAACAATTTGATCTAAAACCATAGAGACCATGAATACATTTTTGGTTGTATCTTTGATTATTTCTTTAATAGCCCCAGTTTTTTTATCCAACTAAAAGATAAATCTGTCAAAATAGAGGAACAACTTCAAAAAGCCAACAATTAAGCCTTTAAATTTGCCTAACATACATTTTGTCACAGTGAACCAAAGGCAAAATTTAAGCTTCTTATCAAAATTGCATACTTCTGAAATAGTGGCATGCCCTTCAACATTTTAGCTGCCTGTTAGCAATCAAACACCAGGAAAATAATACAAAAATAACTAAATGTTTAACTCAGCAGAAAGAAACAGTATGAACTTCAGAAAATACCTTCCAGAGACATTGACCGAAAAATTATAGTTACATTATGGTTCACTATTTCCAACACTGTCTCAAGAGAGTTAATCATGATTCAAAACAACTTAATTAGAGTGCTTTTGGCAGCCTTTCAAATGGACTTCTTTTCTTTATGGAAGTTTTGGACGGTAGAAAATCCGAATCTTGACTGGTTGTAATCATTTGGGCTAAATTTCAACTTTATGTTTTTTGTTTGAAATCGAATTTAATGTGGGTTTGATTCTCGAGTTGTACAACTCTGAGTAAAGTTGAGGTTAAATCTCGGTTAATCTTGAATTCACTAATATTGGTTGACTCACGTAAATTTAAGATTCAAATCGGAATATTTTCTTACTACAGATGGTAGCTCATCTCGTGGTATAATTTAGTTCAAAGATGAAATTAAAAATGGATTTAATGTATGTCCCAAGGAGAGGTACTTGGCATCTCCAATCTTTACTCAATTTTGACTCAAATTTAAATATAAGTAAAAATAAGTTAAAAATAAGTTGTAGTCATTTTTTTAAACTCATACCAAATAAAAAGAGACTCAAATTTTTTTTCAAATTAAAGAAGATTCCCAGCTTGCTTAATTTTGAATTTATTCTCGTTTAAATTTGTATTTTTTTGTATCAAATCAAATTTTTTACTAATAATCATAGTATCTCGAACAATTTATTTGTCCAAAAAAAACTTTTTACGAAATCAGAAACCGATGGGCGAGTCAATTTTCTCTTTACATCATGGGTGCATTCACTTTGTGGAGGTTGGTGAGGTAGACACAACGAGGATCTTGTACTTGGTCGGTTTACTTCAACATGGAAAGAGGCCAGGAGATCACAGAGGATAAGGTCATGCAGGGTTGAGTCAGTATGAGCTAGAGAATGTGTGGATATTGAGAAGAGGAATACTATAGAGATCTTATTTGGGGACTTAATCTGATGATGACTTAATGATGTGGCTTCAATGTAACTATTGGATTAATTGTAAGTTCCAATGTTAGATGGAACCCTAAATTAAGTTTAAATAACATTTCCCTATTGAGAAATATTTCCTCTACTTTTACTTTTTTGCTATGTTCCGGACAAATGAAAGGAAAAGTTACAAATTTTATTCTACACGAGCTCTAACCCTACCTAGAAACCATGTTTTTATAGACTTAACGTATCAGCCAAAGTGCCAACAAGTCAATAAGTTTGAACCTTATAGATTCTTGTTTATAAGTTTATTCTTTCTTTTTTTTTTCTTCTTGTATCTGGAGTTGATAGAGTTTTAATTCTGGAGTGATTTCTATGGTTTGGTTCTATAACTTTTTGTTTAACTAAGATTTTAATTTGATCTTGTTTTAGTGTTTTTGTTGTGCGTTTTTTCCTGAACACCCATGTAAGAATAAAACACATACATGCACTGCATGTATGTATTTTATATCTCTAGACTCGAATAGATCGTATAAACAAAATAGTGATTAGATGCTATTTTATTCTTTTAAGTTAGACAACGTAAACCAACTGAGACATTTCTTCTTTGCTTACATATTCTTTTGATTTCATATAAATAAAACTCAAGAAGCAAAGCACTCTGGTCGATCAAGTGTCAACGGATTGGAATTTGTACTACTTAATTATATATTACAATCACAACCGTAAGATATGAGAGACATATATCATATTGATCGGTAACTTAATTAGCTTTAAAAATTGTCAGAGCTTATTATAAATTTATCCTGCTATAGATGGTTCATGTATTTTAGTCATAACACACGTGCACATTCCCTCTCAATGTGGAACAAAATGAGACAATTTTACGTCATAAGTTGACTCAATCTACTTAATTTACAAGGTTAAGTGACTTTTTAAGGTGTCGAGCAAAGAAATAAGTAAAAATTAAGGTGACATGAAGATTCGTAGAGTCCTCGATTTCACCAACATTTCGTAAATTTGTAAGGTTCTAAAGCAATTTCCTTTTTATTTTATGTGATAGTGGAAGCAATCAAAAAGCGAAATCATACCCTCCAAGCCATAAGGTTATAAAATGAGAAGTGAAGAATTAACAGTGTTAAGGGAATCACGATGCCTCCTTTTTATGATTTTTAGAGGGATTAATTTGATTGGCCTAATTACAGAGATATTTCCTCAGTTTTTTTAAATTGAACGGACACTCCCTTATTATTTATTTTTTTTACATATCAAAATTTAGGCCGATTAAAATTCAATGCGAGTTGATTGAAATTTGATTTGAGTCGATTAAAAACGAATTTTAATCGGTTCGAATCAAATTTTAAATTTTAATATGTAAAAAAATATAATTTTTAATCGATTCAAATTTTAATACGTAAAAAATAAATTTTAATTAACTCGAATCAAATTTTAATTGACCTGAATTTTAATATATTAAAAAATTTAAAAAACAAAAGGGGTCTCATTGAAGATATATTTATCTAGAAGGGAAGTGGATGAAGTTTTTCTTAATATATATATATATATATATA
>CM042189.1:3451331-3461721 GCA_023539305.1 Ilex asprella
TTAATATGTGGTGTTGCTGTATAGCCATATGCATCTACTACCTTGCAATGGGAATAAGAAACCACATTCAAATCCGTACTACAAAATACTCACGAATTCTAGACCATGCTATGCTCGTCTTTGGAACTATTTCATCGGTCTCACTACTATCGGTTATTCTTCCACACTTCCCTGGACAACTCATTTTGATTGTACCAGCATTTTTTCCCTGGACAACTCATTTTTTTCACACTTCCCTGGACAACTCATTTTGATTGTACCAACATTTTTTCCAATAATATTAGCTTGAAATAAACTGAAGCATGGGTGTTACTGGCTCTACAACCAAGTGATCACCAATGTGGTTATCCATATTCCCGACATTTGGAATTGGGTCCCCGGACGCAATGTCACAGAGCAAGAGCCAAATCTATCTCCACCACCGATCTGAAGAAGTTTAATTAGCATTACCACTCCTGAATTGTTCTGTTACTTGCTCTAGAGACATAGATATGTATTGTTATGTATTTTTTGGCTTATTCGTATCTGAGTTTGTATTAGGCTTCATACAGTTAGGGCAACTGGTGAAACTCGCTAAAGGAAAGTTTGTATTAATATCTAGGTTAAATTATATTTTACCACCTTAAACTATTACCTTTGTTTTACTTTGTACCCTTAACTATAAAATTTATCACATTATATCTTAAAGTATCAATTTTATTTCATACCACTCCTTATAGATAACAGATGTTAATTTTTTTATGGTAAATATGAATTAGAGTGGTCTGTAATGTCAATAAGTAACTGTTTATTGCACATGTGCAAGTCAAATATTAAGAAAAATACATATCCATGACTTTACTCTTCCTAAGCTTCAAATTTTCTCTCTGATCAACATTCTTTTTCTTCTCAGCAATTATTTGGTTGCAAAAGAGGTAAAATAAAGTGGTACTAGACACTTAACGGAAAGCTCTTTGAGGTTTTTCTCCCTCTTTTGACAAATTTTTAAGTTTGTTATTATCTATCGGAGTGATATGAAATAAAATTGATACTTTATGGAGTAATGTGAAAAATTTTATAGTTAAGCGTGTAAAATGAAATAAATATAATAATTCAACAATAAAGTGTAAGTTATCCTAATATCTATAATGTTTATATGTTTGCCTATAATGTTTACATGTTTGCCCGGTTAAACTTGAAAACTTTATGATAATTCACACAAAAATAATATACAATTGTTATTCATTTTATGTTCTTTTTCTTTATTGGTTGGATGCTTGTAAAAAATCTCCATTTCAATTGCTGGTGTGGACTTTGGGTCGTACCAAACTGGGTCACCCATCAATGTGCTAGACCAAAATAATTAGGACTTCAATGTTTCATAGACTAAAAATACATATATCACTCCACATAATAGCAAAAATAAGTACAAAAATCCTCCTACTTTAAATTTATTCATATTAATACCTGGTTAAAGATAATAAAAATCGTACATTTATAAAAAAATAAGTTGAATGTATTTATCAAGGCAAATTCATGTTTGATTTTAACCTAATTAATTTAATATTTATATTAATAGATCATGTTATTTTTAAATTTATTTCAAAACTTGCTCAAATCTAGCCTATTAATTTGTTGAAAAAACTATATTGTGGTGGATGGTCGGGTCAGAAAATATTATCCTTAAACAAAATGCTCAAAATAAGAGGTCGTAGTCATTAATATGGCTCTATCCGAACAACGATCTATTGTAGGATTTGATCCATGAATGATGCTGGCTGGCATCACGGCAAGCTGATGGATTCTTGGACATGTATATTTGACTTCGTGGATTTGAAGAAGTGTCTCTAAACAAAACTTGACTTTTTAAAACTGAATCTTGGACGATTCTTCAGCAATAGAGTTTATGTCAAGATATTAAGTCAGATCATTAGGGTACAATAAGATCTAAAAACTAGATACGTAGGTAGATATTCGTGGAAGGTAAAGTTCTCAAAACACAAAGTCGATGAATCATTTTCCGTGTAAAAATCGCAATAGAGATTTCATGTGTCATTTTCCATGTACTACGTACGTAGAGATTGCAAACAGAGATTGCAAGTGACATTTTCCAAGTAGTTATTGCAAGTGTCATTTTCCATGGACCATATAGAGATTGCAATAGAGATTTGCAAGTGGAATTTTCCAAGTCGGGGTTGGAAGACAGATTGCAAGACTACCCTATATATATTGTGTTTTAGGGTTGGGGGGTAAGGTAGAGTAGAGGAGACTTGCAGGAACCCGAAACAGGTTGGGTGTATTTCAAAATGGAATGTGACCATGAAATCACAAGTCATGACAATGGTAGAGAGAAGACGAGATTTAAGATTGCTCGGCGAAGGATGAACAAAAGGAGAATGATAATGTGCATAAGCAAGAATGATCTTCTTCCTCGCTATGCAAGCAGGTTAGTTAAAAAACGTATCGTTGAAAATAGTTGGTGACTCATATTTACTATGTTTAAAAGACTTGAACCACATAAATGACATTTGAAGGTAGGTCTGTCAAGCGCGTCAGGTGAAGTGGATTCGTGTTGGGTCTTAACGAGTTTGTGTTAAAAACACTACACTCATACACGATTCATTTATTAATTTGTGTTTTTCGAATCATGTCATATTGAGTTCGTGTAGTGTATAATTGGTTATTGTATTGCTGCACGACTCTAGAACAAAAAGGCAATCCTGTCCATCAAAGCTCTCCTTATCTTATAATAATACCATATTATTATTATTCTTCTGGGTGGTGATCACTTTTATATGGACAGTGTAACTTGCACTTTCATATAATAAAAAAATTATTTTACCATTTTATTTTACTTTATCAATAGATCAATTAATCATCTGAAAATCTATGATTGTAAATTATTTTGTGTTACGATATTTATGTTTTTTGTACCATAGATATAGACTTATTCGAAAAAGATATGTTCAATCAGATCAATATAAACAATTCAAGCATGTTTATTAAATCGTATCAATTCGTATTGGAATTACATCATTTTAGATTTATGATACGTATTAGTCCTAAACCATATTTTGATATGGTTAATTAATCTATTGATAAAGTAAAATAAAATGGTAAAATAATTTTTTTATTATATGAAAGTGCAAGTTACACTGTCCATATAAAAGTGATCACCACCCAGAAGAATAATAATAATATGGTATTATTATAAGATAAGGAGAGCTTTGATGGACAGGATTGCCTTTTTGTTCTAGAGTCGTGCAGCAATACAATAACCAATAGGATATACTCAAACATTCTTGGAAATTCTTGTTAATCAAAGCCAACTCGATATAGAGTTAGTAAATTTGAATTTATTTTTATTATGCTTTGATGATAAATGGATGAGTTTATTAGATCTGTTAAGTGAATGGGTTTTCATCATTCCATGCACCTCGTTAAATATGACATGTGCATCTAACTAAATACGACTCATGTACGACATAACCTGAACTCGTGTATACACAATAAATGACTTGAGTAAGAGTTGAGTAAATTCTAACACCACACCATTGACATTGCTTATAAACACGACACGACTAGAGAGAGAGAGATCATATGAAAAATATACTATACCAATCAATATATACCACATAACATAATACTTTTTTTATTAATTATGTTATATTCAGATTAACAAGTATGATCCGTAAATAAAAAACCAGAATTATAAGAGGTGTTTGGTTTGAGGGATGAAAAGGGATAAGACATATTGGATTGAATAAAAATATTTGGGGACCCACGTATCCTTGCTTTGGTTAGAAAAAGTAGGAGATGATAAACGTTCGTTTTCAATTCATTGGCCGTAAGAAATTCATCATTTTATCCCTCCTGAAGAGAATATCAGTAACCCATGTGTTGAGTCAAATTATTACCATCTGTCAAGCTTCAGATTTTCTACCGTTCAAAACTTCCATAAAGAAAAGAACTCCATTGGTTTGCAAAGAAAAGTAAAGGGCCCCACAATTTACAAACTCCTATACACACCAATTCTTGAGTCAAACAATCCATTGCGATTTTTAATCACACAAAAAAACTAGAACACCAATCTTCCACCAATTTATATCCAGGAAGATTAATATAACATTAGTGGAAGTCACGCACAAGAATATGTTGAATCTACTACTAAGTAAGATCCAGATGAATATCAATTAAATCTTTTTTTCAGCTCAACACTTGATGCTATAAAGATATAACCAATTACGACACGTCGTTCAAAAACACGAGCATAAGCCAATTGTCGAAGCACAGGTCAATTTACACAAATAACGTGTTCATACGTCACTAATGACATGATTTTTAGTACCCATTAAACTTTGAAAGCAATGCAAGAGATACAATATAAAGAAAAACAAACGATGAGACAATTGACTCATGATTAGCTCTCGAGTCGTGAGAGTAATCTCAGGATATTTTTGGATATACACTGGACAATATTGTAAATTTAATTTTTTTGATAAACAAAACCATTGGTAAAAAATAAGACAAAGCTAATTAGCTCAAAAGCAAGTACAAGAACAACTTAGGAGCAATAAGTCTAATAAAAACTGCATTGATAAAGTTGTTAACGTGTTTTTTAATATTGTCCTGAAAAAAAATAATGTTCTCTTTGTCAATTGTGCAAAGGTTGATATGGTTATTCAAATTTTTTGCTAAAATAGGAAAATTTACATGATTTATTGAAGGATAATTTGATTATTTAAACATAGAAAGATGCAATACTAATATGAATATTTTTAGAACGTAATGTTCGACTACATATGTATATAAACAAATCATAATATTAAATCCAGCCACATAAATCAAAAGTATTTCTCAATCTTTGGCAAACAAGCATGGAACATGCCATCTTCAACTCATCTACACCCCAGTTAAAGGACATACATACATGATTATCTTGGTGATTAACTTGAGGATGTGAAAATAACACTCATTTTTTGGGTTCCCCAAAAAGAACACACGTGGGAGGAGGAGGACAACGCCACAACTCTATCTAGGGGTGTCAAACATGTCGGGTCGGGTCAATTTCGTGTCGTGTCACTTTTTGCCGTGTTTTTTTCGTGTCGTGTCATTTCGGCACTTGTCGGGTTTGGGTCAATATTCGTGTTAATAAAAAAATATTTAATTTGACAACAACTAATATAATATTATTTAAAAATTATAAAAAATTATTAAAAAATTATAAAATTCTTATTTAAGAATATAATACTCGTTAAATAATTATTTTTTATCTACAGTACCCATTAATTGTGTTATGCGTGTCGAACCTGAATTTGACCCATTTATTATCGTGTCAACTAATCGTGTTTTTTTCGAGTTCGTGTCGGGTTCGGGTCCCAGGTTAAAAATTGACAGTCCTAACTCTATCTTTTGCTCATAATCTTTTGAGAACACATTTAGCTACTGAATCATAGCATGTTTTTAAGTAACTTTTTTAGGAGAAAAACAATTCCATTAATTTTTTTTTTTGCATATTACATAAAGGAAGGAATTTTTTAAGCACTGGAACAAAAATTAATTTTAGTATCCATGTGCACCTTATTCTGTTCGAAATGTGTCTCTCTCCACCCCAGATCCTGTCAAAAAGGAGTGGACCCATGTTTTGACAAGTAAAAGGAGTGCTTAAGTACCACGTATCAGAATGGTTCAAATTTTAAAAAAAAGTACCATGTATCGTTATATTGATCAAATTTTTAGATCAAATTAAGAGTCAAAATAACATATTAAAATATTATTTTGAATTTTTATTGAGAACCAAATGACATAGTATCAAATAAAAAAATCCAAGTTAACTGTCATACTATTTAGACTCTTAATTTAATTTCCAAATTTAATTAATGTAGCATTATTGACCGCGTATGAGCTCAAAAACATGATGTTTTTACTTGGAACATTCCAAGTAAAAACATGATGCTTTTGAGCCCAAGTAAAACCTGTTGGTTGGAAAATTTCCCAGGGATGATAACAAGAAGGGTCCAATCAGGTCCGAAAATGGGAGGAATTGCTAGGAGACAACAAAACAAAACTAGAGGAGTGGTAGTGGTAATAGCAGTGGCAGGACTAAAGTGCCAACAGGATCTAAAATAGCAGTGGTAGTGGCAGGACTAAAGTGCCAGGATATAAAATAGCAGTGGTAGGATATAAAATAGCAGTGGTAGTGGCAGGACTAAAGTGCCAGGATATAAAATAGCAGCGGTAGTGGCAGGACTAAAGTGCCAGGATATAAAATAGCAGCGGTAGTGGCAGGACTAAAGGGCCTACAGGATCTAAAATAGCAGTTGTAGTGGCAGGACTAAAGTAGCAGGATCTTGATCAAAAAAAAAAAAAAAAGGGAAAACTTCAACTACACCCCTCTAGTTTGTCATATCTTCAAAGACACTTCTTCTAGTTTCTGAATCTTCAATGACACCCCTTATTAGATTAAATTTTTTAACTAAAATGCAAATTTACTAAATTACCCATGATATATTTGAGGATAAACTTCAACCACATCCCCTCAAAATATATATATCTTCAATGAGACTCCCTCTAAATAAGCATATCTTTAATGAGACCCCCTATATTTTCTAATTTTTTTTAAGTATTAAAATTTTGAGTGAATTAAAATTCGATTCAAGTTAATTAAAATTTGAGCCAATTAAAAATTATATTTTTTTACGTATTAAATTTGGGCTAATTAAAATTCTATTTGAGCCAATTCAAAATTATTTTTAATCGACTAAAGTCAAATTTTAATCAACTTGTATTGAATTTTAATCAGCCAAATTTTAATACATAAAAATTTAATTTTAATCGACTCAAAAACGAATTTTAATCGGTACTAACAACTCGGGTAGAGTTCAAATCGACTCAAATTTTAATATAAAAAAATATATATTTTAATAGGTTCAAATTTTAATACGTTAAAAAAATAAAATTTATTCAACTTCAATCGAATTTTAATTGGTTCAAATTTTAATATGTAGAAAAATAAATTTTAATCGGCTCGAATTTTAATAAAATTTAATGTAAAAAAATTACTTGAGATTTATGTAGGGGCATTTTTGGTATTTTAGATTAATTTTTTTTTGTTAGAAATGGTAGTTTAATGGTAGGGGGTGTTGGTGATGTTTAAATATAAACTAGAAGGGGTGTCATTGAAAATTTAAAAACTAGAGGAGGTGTCTTTGAAAATATGATAAACTAGAGGAGGTGTGACTGATATTTTTCCAAAAAAAAAAATAGCAACAGGAACTATTTTAGTTCGTGTTGCTACTTTAGTCATCTACTTTATTCTCCTAAGCAACAGTAATTTTAGTTTTATAAATATAGATGTCATTACTTGAATACTTACTCTTCTGCTCTCACGGTGATATCATTATTTCCTTTATTCTCTCCTCTCCTCTCACGATTCGCTGCAGATTTAAGATGGTTGCACGAAGAATAAGTAAAATGAGGAAGTATAAGACGTCTATATACAAGGATGATATTCCTCTGTATGAAAGCACTAGGTAGTATCTTCAATATTCCACATCATGCATTTGTTTCCTGTCTTGTGCATTATTTTTTGGTTCAGTGTTCATATTTGTATTCTAATACAGGGTTTGACATTTTATTGTTCATTTTCAATTTTGTTTCCATTAAATTTTCCAATTTTTTCAATTTGTACACTATTCACTATACCATCTTTAATTTCTATAATACTTTTAAATTTTTATGTACACTTTATTCTCTTACCGTGGGATTCATTTAAAGAAATCGCTTTTTTTTTTTTGAGTCAAATTTAGATAAGTAGCTTACCATGTTATTTTTGAGTTATTTTTAGGGTTAATTGTATCATAGGTCCCAAAATATTAGGTTTGTTTTATTTTATTTTGATCTCTAATATTTTAATTATATTATTTTAATTTTTAAAATATTAAATATATTTTTATGTGGTCCTTAAGTCAGATAATATTCTAATTGTTTTTGAGTAAATGGCCTAATTAATCCTAATTTTTAATTAAGCCTACGTCCAATAAAAAATAAGAAATAGGCCCACCCAAACTTCAAAACCCACCCCATACCTCTTTTGATTCCCCAAAATTCCACCCTTCCACACCTGCCAAGTGCCAACGCCTCACTCACCCACACATGGACATGGCCCTCTCTCTTCTTCTCCCTGTGTTTCTTTTTCTCTCTCCCCAAATCTCATCATTCTTTCCCATCTCTCTTCACCCTCAACAACATCCCTTATAGCGACGCCGCTGTTAAAAATGTAAATATTGTTGTTAAAGTGTGTTCATTCTTGAACAAATTTCTGGTTCCGCTCCTGCTGATCCCGATCTCTAATAGAACAAGGTTAGTAGTATTTCGATCGATTTCTTTTCTTCGTGTTTTAATTTAAAGCCTGTCCAGTGTTCAGATTTGTATTCGATGCACAGGATTTGGAATTTCGTTGCCCGTTCAATTTCTGTTTCCATTAAATTCTCCAATTATTTCAATCCATGTTCAATTTGGTTTTTTATTTTTATGTCGTCCTCTTAAACATCTTTCGAATGGATCATTTGGTCTCTTTTTCCAGGACTCTCTCTCTCTCGATTTAATATTTATTTCTAAAACTTTGTTCTACTTGATGATCGGTTTTGTTTTTTAGATCTATTTTTACTCATCTTTTGAGTGGACTTTTTGGTATTCTCTTTCCAGGACTCTCGGGATCTCGATGTTGATCTCTAACAGGATAAGGTGTACATGGATACTAAAATTAGTTTATGTTCCCATTGAACTCTCCAATAATTTCAATCCATATACACCTTATTCTGTTAGATTTAGTAATTATCGTGGGATTGACTTAGTCTTATTGAATTGTGTGGGATTTACTTGTTCATTTTTCCTATTGTGGGGTGTGGTCTGGTATCACCATTGTATTGAATATATATATTTTTTCACTTATTTTAGTAGCCGTACACTTACCCCGATTGCAGTATTCAAGTGATCTGTATTGTTGGAAACAAAATTCTGGGTGATGTTTTGTTTTTGTTGTTCATTGGAATTCCGGATTAAGCTTGATCTTTGTTGGAATTTTTAGAAACTCAGATCATGTTCTATAATCATGTTCTATGCTTTTAGAATGCTCATTTTGTTGTGAGTTCCAACCTGATGTATGTCCAGAGCTCATGTTTTTGGGCTGTGCATGTTCATTACTCTATGTGTTATGCCCAGATCAGTGATTAAGCTTGTTGATGCTTTGTTGGCTTTGGAGGATATTCTTTCTGTTATTCATATTCTGACTACCCTCCTGATTTTTTGCGGTGCTACTACAGTTTTTTTTATTATCATACCCATCTGACTTAAATGTTAAAACTGTCTGGTAAAGCATTTTTAGATGCTTTTTTGTTTTCTTTTTCCCGCTTTTTGAGTACTTTTTTTGTGGGTAATGTTTTGTTTTCTGCTTTTTTTTTTCCCGCAAGTATACTCCATTCTTTCAAGCATAAATTGCATGCATTATAGAATACCGGTGCACTTGTGTAACTACATTAATTACATGAGCAATACTCTTGAGACTTAACTTCAGGACCTGATTTGGGGTTATCATTCATGATGGTCATTGGATTGACAGTGTATCAATCCGAGAACTACAATGCATTAGGTCTCCAAATTAGTTTCCTAAATTAGGTCAAACTAGCATTATTGTAATTATATACTAAAATTCATATGGATCACTTTCCTCTGCCTCCTCCTCCTACTACTTGTCTTCTTTTTGGGGAACCCAAAAGCATGAGTGCTATTTTGGCACCCTGAAGCTAATCATCAAGATATCCTGTATGCATGTCCTTTAACTTGGGTATAGATGAGTTGAAGATGGCATGTTCCATTGCTTGTTTGCCAAAGATTACATTTTGAAAATATCTATACTAGCATTGTATCTTTTTATGTTTAAATAGCCAAATTACCCCCCAACAAATCATGTAAATTTCCCTATTTTTGCAAAAAAAAATTCAGGAAAATATTTTAAAAACATGTTGACCAGTCTATTAATGCAGTACTATCCTAAGTGCCAAAACACCAATATATATATATATATATATATATATATATATATTTTCTTTAAATCAGTATGTATTAAACCCCTTTTTATTTTTTTTCAAACTTTATCAATTTTTTTACGGAAAAACTTTCATGTGCAACACATGTTTTGCATTGCTAGTAGCCTAGTACCCAGGGGCGGAGCCAGGAATTCTGGTCAGGGTGGGCACTTTAATTACACACTCTAATTTTTTTCCTTCTAATCAATCACACTATATAATATATTTATTATATTATATTTGTTACATGAAGTCCATTTAACATAAAAAATGTCAATATATATATATATATATATATATATTGTCAGGGGCGAAATCTGCTGAGT
>CM042189.1:3471721-3503368 GCA_023539305.1 Ilex asprella
GTAGAGTGAATGATCTGGAATCTTGAAATCCTAATATGAAAGTAATAACATTAATGATCCACTATGTGAAATTACTATCCGGTAGGAATGGCCAAGAGTGCATGTGTAAATATTTATTTTCAGGTTTTCTTCACTTGACTTTATTATTGCTGTTGCTGTTGCTGTTGCTACTGCTATTGGAAGTATGCCCTTAATATGTTTAGTATGCGACTTTAAACAAAGTAGTGCCACAGGAAATGGACCTGTATATTTTGTAAAAGAAGTCATCTCAAAACCTTGCATGAGTCTCAGGAAGTCTGTTCGGCAAGGGGAGAATCGATGCCTATGCTGCTATGGAATGCTTGTGTTTGATTTATCAATTTCTTTTTTTTTTTTGGCTACTTACGGCTTGCATTGTTTCTGGTCCCATTGCTATGGTATGCCATAAGGTGTTCAAATATCTGGTGCCATTGCTAATTGCCCTCCTGGCCATCAAGTGTCAAGCCAAAGGTGCGGATCCCTTTGAAACTAGCCCTATTAATATGTGGTGTTGCTGTATAGCCATATGCATCTACTACCTTGCAACGGAAATAAGAAATCACATTCAAACCCGTACCACAAAATACTCGCGAATCTTAGACCGTGTTATGCTCGTCTTTGGAACTATTTCATCGGCCTCACTACTATCGGTTATCCTTCCACACTTCCTTGAACAACTCGTTTTGGTTGTACTGGTATTTTTGCTAGTAATATTAGCTCGAAATAAACTGAAGCATGGGTGTTACTGGCTTTACAACCAAGTGATCACAAATGTGGTTATCCATATTCCCGACGTTTGGAATTGGGTCCCCGGACGCAATGTCGCAGAGTAGGAGCCAAATCTATCTCCACCAATCCAGTAATCTTGTCCGATCTGAAGAAGTTTAATTAGCATTACCACTCCTGAATTGTTCTATTACTCGCTCTTGAGAGATAGATATGTATTGATATGTATTTTTCTTCTTATTCTTATTTGAGTTTGTATTGGGCTTCATACAGCTGGGGCAACTCACTAAAGGAAAAAGTTTGTGTTAATATCTATGTTAATTTATACTTTACCATACCACCTTGAACTATAACTTTTATTTTACTTTGCACCATTAATTATAAAATTTCTCATATTGTACCATAAAATATCAATTTTATTTTACACAATTTCAATTGATAACGGCTATCAATTTTTTTACAGTATATATACATTATAGTGGTCTGTAATGCCAATAAATAATTGTCTATTACACTTGTGCAGGTCAAATATCAAGAAAAATTACATATCCATGATTTTATCCTTCTTAAGTTTCAAATTTTCTTCGTATGGCCGACGTTCTTTTTCTTTCCAGCAATTATTTGGTTGCAAAAGAGGTAAAATAAAGTGGTACTAGACACTTAGCGAGAAGCTTTTTGGGGTTTATCTCCCTCTTTTGACAGATTTTTAAGTTTGTCATTATTTGTTGGAGTGAAATGAAATAAAATTGATACTTTAGAGAGTAATGTGAGAAATTTTATAATTAAGGGTGTAAAGTAAAACAAATGTAATAATTCAAAAACAATAAAGTGTAATTTATCCTAATATCTACAATGTTTATATGTTTGCCCGGTTAAACTTGAAAACTTTATGATAATTCACGCTAAAATAATATACAATTGTTATTCATTTTATATTCTTTTCTTTATTGGTTGGATGCTTGTAAAAAATCTCCATTTCAATTGTTGGTGTTTGACTTCGGATCGTACACAAACTGGGTCACCCATCAATGTGCTAGACCAAAATAATTTGGAGCCATCCTAGTTGGATTCACTTTCCTTACTTTTACTTAAATATTTATTGAGATTAAAAGATAATTATGGGTTAAACTACAAATTTACTGTGACTAAAGATTAAAATGTAATTCATATGATAAATAGTAAGATCTAAATGATAACATTGTTTTATTAAAGCATCTTCAATCTTGAGAGTGAAATTTGATGGTGCACAAATTTACTTTGCACACTATTTGTCTAGTAATAGTAATAAATACAGTGAATAAAGTAGAGAGAGATAGTAAACGAGTTGAGACAAGATTTATAGTAGTTCGGTCACTAATGGACTTTTAGTTCAATGCTACCCTTTGTCTTGTGAAAACTTTGACCTCTTGAGGTCAAGGGTTCAAGTCCCCCTCCCCTTACCAAAAAAAAAATAGTGATTTGGTCAGCGTGACCTATGTCTACTTTGAATGGTTGGGGTTGCGGGGTACTTTATTATTTCATGTGTGGAGGGAGAACAAAGAGTTACAAACTATGAAAGGGAGAGAAGAGATGTTCTAAATTGAGTGTGATCTACTCCTTAAGTGTTTGCGGAGTCTATAATTTATAATCGCACTCCTAACAGATTTAGGTGAGATATTAGTAACTAAGTGATTAATCTGTTCAAGCTGACGGTCTCTTCTCAACGGGCGAGGCAGTTACAGTGCTTTCCATGAAATTCTGTCAAAGGATAAGGTGAGGGATGACTCTTTTCAAGGTGGCAAGGATGAGGCTCTTAGATGACCCTACTTACTCCCTTGGCGATGTAGCTCATCGAATCTTGATGAGCTTGACCAGGCATGGATCCATTTGGGCTGGATACTAGATCTTTATAGTGAAAATTGGAAGTGAGTCCTCCTAGATGTACTTGTTTGGAGATAAGTCTTGCAAGAAAACTTATAAGGAGCTAAGTCCATGTTTAAAATTATATGTAATGACTTAAGTCCACTTTTTTTTTTATCTCAAAAATGCCCTTCCTTGAAAGGAAATTAAATTAATTTCCTATTTTAAAAATTGTTATCCCTTAATTCAATGTCAATTAAATATGTCAATAAAATCTCCATCATAAATTTAAATTTCAAATTCAAAGCTCGCTCTCTCTCTCTCTCTCTCTCTATATATATATATATATATATATATCAAATTTAAAGTTCTATCTCTCTCTCTCTCTATATATATATATCAAATTCAAAACTCTATCTTTCTCTCTCTCTCTC
This sequence comes from Ilex asprella, assembly GCA_023539305.1. Classification (NCBI taxonomy): domain Eukaryota; kingdom Viridiplantae; phylum Streptophyta; class Magnoliopsida; order Aquifoliales; family Aquifoliaceae; genus Ilex; species Ilex asprella. The sequence continues at coordinate 3,474,739 of CM042189.1, forward strand.
TATATATATATATTCAAATTCAAAGCTCTATATCTCTCTCTATATATATATCAAATTTAAAACTCTATATATATTTATCTCTCTCTCTATATATATATATCAAATTCAAAGCTCTATCTTTCTCTCTCTCATATATATATATATATATATATATATATATATGAATGGAACTTAAATGAATTTTTGTGTGGTGGTGATTGTGGTGAACATTGTTGTGGAGGTGATGATAACATGATGGTTGGCGTTGCTCGGGAGGTGACGATGGTGCGACGAAGGCAGTGCTATGATGAGGAAATTGGTATAGATATATATATATACACACACACACACACACCTAACATATATATTCAAATTCATGTTACTATTTTTTTATTATGTTATTGTTCATGTTATTGCTTTTGTTGAGTATGTTACTGTTCATATTACTATTATTTTAAGCATGTTACTATTTTATTGTGTGTAAATGTACTATTTTTTGTGTCCAAATGATAATTTTTTTTTTGTATTTGAATATTACTATTTTTTATTTTTAATGTTACTATATATATATACACCTAACCTATATATGAATATAGATAGATAAGAGAGAGGAAAAATTTTAAAGTTAGTCAAACTCCTGACCTATATAAGGATATAGATAGATATGAGAGAAAAAATACTTTAATGTTGGTCAAATTCCTAAGATTTAGGAGTTTTTAATTTTTAGTTTTATTTCACTTCTAAAGAGAAAGGATAACATGGTAAAATTGACAAAAAACGGACTTCATAACAAATAAGTTTCCTTGACGGACTTAAGTTCAAACAAGTCCATGTAGGGGGACCGGCCTCCAAATTTCTCATCTTTATAAGTTGAGCTCCTTAATTTAAATTGGACTTATAATATGAGTTGGGCCCTTGGACTAGGTCCATCAAAATTCTTACTTAAATTTAAATTCGAGTAAAAATAACTTAAAAATAATTTTCGATCTTTTACTCAAATTCATATTAAATGAAGACAATCAAATTTTTAATAGAATTACGAGGGACCCAAATTTTTGATCAAATCAAGGAAGACTAAAATATTTAGTATAATTTTTAATTGTTAGATTTTATCATCGTTTAAAGATTTAATAATTATATTTCACGCTCATTTAAATTTGAATTCGTCTTCATTTAAATTTAAGTTTGTCTGCTTTTAAATTTGAGTTTCTCTATTGAAATATTTTACATCAAATCAAAATTTTTATTTAAATATTAACTCAAATTTAAAAAAAAAAATTGAGTTAAGACCAGAGAAGACCTTACATAGCTTAGTAGCAAAGCTTTGTGTTTTTTTTTTCAACATTCAGCGTGTTCAAACCAGTTTATACGTATTTTTATTAAGCTCTTTCTCGGTATGGTCAAAGACAGGTCAGCCATACCGAAACTAAAATATTCATAAAAAATAAATTTATCACAGCCTAATCCAAAAGAATTGTGAAAAAGCTTTGTTTTTGCGTTGATGTCCGGAGGACTGAGTGGGTTGACAAGTGAAAGGACTTAGTTCAAGGAGCTTTGACGATGTAGGGTCTTGAGGAAGCTAGAGAGAAATGTGAACGAAACAGAGACGTTGTTTCTGTATTTTCACCGAAAAGTAGGAAAATAAAAGCAATATGGACTGGTATGGTGTTGATGACCAATGAATTTGTGATGGGATTGAGTAATATGAGTTGAGTTGACCATGTATCTTCGCTGTGCGTCGACAATTGGTCTATTATCTTTGAATTTAGTGGGTTTCTCCATATATTAAATATGAGTCACCTATTCTAACATTTTCATATTAGAGAGTACAAAATATAATTTTTGGTTCGTCAAATACACAAATCATAATGTTTTTTGTGTATGATTGATCATTATATTCTGCGAGGTAGCAGAAAAAAGAAGTCCATAAACACCAGTATTGGGATGAAATTTGTTTAAAGGATGTAGTGTTAAACACTAGTTTTGATCAAATTCAATATTAACTTATTTTCTACAATTGAGTTAGTTTATATGTTTGTTACTGTTCTGTAATTGCTAGTGTCAACAAATTGAAATTCTTAATCACTTAGGATCATAACGATAATTACCACAACTACTACCAAAATCACGATCATAAGGTATGACTAATTGTCTAAGATAAATTGTCTTTTGGGCCAAATAAATATAAATCACCCACTTTTTCAAATATATATAAACCTGAAATTTGCATTTGAGACATCGAGAGAATATCCAACAAAAGAATATAATTGTTTGCAATTTAACAACAAATATTAACCCCTGAAATATTTATGATCAGACCCATATATAGTCCGACAATAATTCGGATGAAATGATATTGTAATCATTTTCTGTGGGTAGGTAAGAAAAAAATTTATGTAGTCAAAAAAATAATTTTTTGATATCATATTTTATTTTTATAATTTAATAAAGACATAATATTTGAAAAAAAATTATTTTACCATTTTATTTTACTTTATCAATAGATCAGTTAATCATCCGAAAATCTATGATTGTAAATTATTTTGTGTTACAATATCTATGTTTTTTGTACCATAGATATAGACTTATTCAAAAAAGATATGTTCAATCAGATCAATATAAACAATTAAAGCGTGTTTATTAAATCGTATCAATTCGTATTGAGATTACGTCATTTTAGATTTATATGATACGTATTAGTACTAAACCATATTCTGATATGGTTAATTAAACGTACCACATAACATAATACTTTTCTTATTAAATATGTTGTTTTCAGATTAACAAGTATGATCCGTAAATCGAAAATCAGAATTATAAGGGGTGTTTGGTTTGAGGAATAAGACAAGTTGAATTGGATAAAAATATCTGAGAATCCACATATCCTTGCTTTGATTAGAAAAGGTAGGAGAGGATAAACGTTAACTTTCAATTCATCGGCCGTAGAAAATTCATCCATTTATCCCTCCTGAAGAGGATATCAGTAACCCATGTGTTGAGTCAAATTATTACCACCTGTCAAGATTCAGATTTTCTACGGTTCAAAACTTCCATAAAGAAAAGAACTCCATCGGTTTGCAAAGAAAAGGAAAGAGCCCCACAATTTACAAACCCCTATACACACCAATTCTTTATTCAAACAATCCATTGTGATTTTTAATCACACAAAAAAAAGCTAGAACACCAATCTTCCACCAATTTATATCCAGGAGGATTAATATAATATTAGTGGAAGTCACGCACAACAATATGCAGAATCTATTACTAAGTAAGTTTCAGATGAATATCAATTAAATATTTTTTCCAGCTCAACACCTGATGCTATAAAGATACAACCAACTACGACACGTCGTTCAAAAACATGAGCATAAGCCAATTGTCGAAGCACAGGTCAATTTACACAAATAACATGTTCATACGCCACTAATGACATGGTTTTTAGTACCCATTAAACTTTGAAAGCAATGCAAGAGATACAATATAAAGAAAAACAAACGATGAGACAGTTAACTCATGATTAGCTCTCTTGAGTCGTGAGAGTAACCTCAGGATATTTTTGGATATACGTTGAACAAAATTGTAAATCTAATTTTTTGGTAAACAAAACCATTGGTAAAAAAACAGACAAAGCTAATTAGCTCAAAAGCAAGTACAAGAACGACTTAGGAGCGACAAGTCTAACAAAAACACTTCAAGATGATGATTCCAACACCATGAGGATGAGCAGAAAGGATTACACTCACAGTGATGAATTTGGCTGCGCTGCCACGTTGCCTTTGGTGGACCAATTCTAAATATTTGGAATGAAGGTAACCAGATCGGTCGCTCTGTCATAGAGCCAACAACATCCACACTTGAGTTTATTCCATGATATTATTAATAGCACAAATGGAATTACAACAAAACTCAAGAACCTGAGTAAGCGTGGGAGGAGGACCGATAGTAATGAGACAGAAGAAAGAGCTCCAAAGACGAGAATAACACGGTCAATGATTTGCAAGTATTTTGCAACATGGTTTTTATTTCATTCCATTATTCCCAATGCAATGCCGTAGATGATTGAGGCTATAACGAAGCACCACATGTTTATCGGGTGTGCTTCAAATGGATCCTCCTTGTTGGCTTGACACTTCGCGGCGACGACGGCAAATAATAATGGCACCAGATATTTGAAGATCACATGGCTTGGAGGAGATGATTTGAACTTGCTTCCACTATCAGAAAAATGAAATGAAGTAGTTTTAGAATACAAATTTGGTAAAAGAAGGCGCAGGACCTCATTTGAATTGTCCACATAAATTAAAAAGGTCTTCCAATGTTTACTTATGACTAGACTCAAAACGTCCAAAAGTCGCTTATACTCTTGAAGTAGATGGTTGGCTAACTTATGAACGTGTTTTTATTTATACTAGCCATGCAAAACGTGTGTTGCAAGGAAAGTCATTTGTAAACAAATTGATAAATTTTGAAAAAATAGAAGGGGATAATACATACAGATGAAGAGACAAAATACATATATTAGTTTTTGGACATTTGGGATAATACTGCATCAATAAAGTTGTCAACGCGTTTTTTAATATTTTACTGAAAAAATAATGTTCTCTTTATCAATTGTGTTAAGGTTGATATGGTTATTCAAAATTTTTGCTAAAATAGGGAAATTTACATGATTTATTGGAGGGTAATTTGGTTATTTAAACATAGAAAGATGCAATGCTAATATGAATATTTTCAGAACGTAATATTCAACTACATATGTATATAAACAAATTATAACATTATCAATCTTTGGCAAACAAGCATGGAACATGCCATCTTCAACTCATCTACACCCCAATTAAAGGACATACATACATGATTATCTTGGTGATTAGCTTCAGGATGTGAAAATAACACTCATTTTTTGGGTTCCCAAAAAGAACACACGTAGGAGGAGGAGGAGGAGGAGGAGGAGGAGAGCGCCACAACTCTATCTTTTGCTCATAATCTTTTGAGAACACATTTAGCTACTGAATCATAGCATGTTTTTAAGTAACTTTTTTAGGAGAAAAACAATTCTTTTATTATTATTATTATTATTTTGCATATTACATAAAGGAAGGAACTTTTTAAGCACTGGAACAAAAAATAATTTTAGTATCCATGTACACCTTATTCTGTTAGAGATAAGGGTATTAATCGAGTCCTTGTTGAACCTTTGTCGATCTTAATTTACACATAAATGAGCCTAAAATAGTATTCAAGCTCGGTTTGATTAACGGACCTAGTTAGAGATGTGTCTCTCACCACCCCAGATCATGTCAAAAAGGAGTAGGCCCATGTATTGACTAGTAAAAGGAGTGCTTAAGTACCACGTATCAGAATGGTTCAAAATATTATAAAAAAAAAATGTACCATGTATCAGTAATGTTATACTGATTAAATTTGGGGATCAAATTAAGAGTCAAAATGACATGGTATCAAATAAAGAATTCAGACTCTTAATTTAATTCCAAAATTTAAGCAATGTAGCATTACTGACCGCGTATGAGCTCAAAAACATGATGCTTTTAAGCCCAAGTAAAAACCTATTGGTTGGAAAAAATTTCAGGATCACCGAGTGTTAGATCAGTTGGTGAGAGACTGTTCTAACTTAACCAAGGTCTCAAGTTCGAGTCTTAGGAACGCATCTGCGTTCGGTAGGGAGATCTTTGTCGTCCTTGTGATCTTACTTGACTCGAATCCGGATTAATCAGAACCCAAAATAATTTTCAAATACCTAATAATCTGACAAAAAAAAAATTCCCACAGATGATAATAGGAAAGGTCCCATCAGGTCCGAAAATGGGAGGAATTGTTAGGAGACAACAAAAATAGAGTAGTGGTAATGACAAGAACTAAAGCAACATTAATTAACGCAACTTTAGTTCCTGTTGCTACTTTAGTTCCTGCCACTACCATTACTCTATTTTTGTTCTCTTAGCAACACTAATTTTAGTTTTATAAATATAGATGGCATTACTTGAATACTTACTCTTCAGCTCTTACAGTGATATCATTATTTCCTTTATTCTCTCCTCTCCTCTCACGGTTCACTGCAGATTTAAGATGGTTGCACGGAGGATAAATAAAATGAGAAAGTACAAGACTTCCATATACAAAGATGATATTCCTCTGTATGAAAGCACTAGGTAGTATCTTCAACATTCTATATCATGCATTTGTTTCCTGTCTTGTGAATTTTTTTTTTGGTTCAGTGTTCATATTTGTATTCTAGTATAGGGTTTGGCATTTTGTTGTTCATTTTCAATTTTGTTTCCATTAAATTCTCCAATTTTCTCAATTTGTACACTATACCATCTTCAATTTCTATTTCAATTTGTACACTATACCATCTTTAATTTCTATAATACTTTTTAAATTTTTATGTACACTTTATTCTCTTATCACAGTGGAACACAAGGAAGATTTTCATCTGAATTTTTTAAAGGGTTTTACTGAATTTTGAGAGGGGTTTGCTGGATTTTCATCGTCTTCCCCCAGCCGTAGCCTTCAATGGCGAATCCTCATCAGAACTCAAGAGCAAGAAATTTTCTGGCTTCAAATCCCTGTGCATCACACCCATGGAATGACAACTATGCACCACAGTCACAATCTGCCGACACAGAAAAGCTGAAAACAAAACTTATGAAGCTACAAAACCAAAGCTCCCTTTCTCTAGCTCAAGAGAAGGCAGTGAAAATCAAAGAGAAAATAGGCAGAATTTGGCACAGAGAAGAGAAGTATTGGGGACCGAGGCCAAAATTTTCACTGAAATGAATTCAATATTCACAATATAATTAACGAAAAATAAGTATTGAAGCAAAATTGTTAGCCCAAAACCAAAACAATCACTACCTGAGAGTGCGCGAACAGCGATGGCGGTGGGGAATCTGGTGACTCCTGGGACTCTGAGCGGTGGTCTTCTGGCTGTGGTGGATCGCTGGCAACGTTGAAGGTTTGGATGTTGCGTGAGGGATTTTAGGGGAATCTGGAGGTAGAGATGGGGAGGGGAAGAGTAGAGATGAGAGTGCAGGGAGACTTTGAGAGAGACGAGTGAGAGCTCTGATGAAGACGAGAACCCCAAAATATTGGCGCAAAAACTCTGAATCGAGATCTGATGAGAGAGAACTTGCTCGCCAGAACTGACGAGAGAGAATGGGGAGAGGCAGATTAGCGAGTGAAATAGAGAGCTGGTTGGAGCCAAATTTTTTGGATTGGCTCAGCAAAATAGCTAAAAGTTGCCATCTATTGAGCCGGTTGGAGATGCTCTTAGGCGTTAGCATATTGACTGGGTGACATAAAAATATATTTAATATTTTAAAAATTAAAATAATATAATTAAAATATTAAAGGTTAAAATATAATAAATTTTATATTTTAGGACCTCTGATATAATTAACCCTAAAAATAACTCAAAAATATCATGATAAGCTACTTCTCTAAATTTGGCTCAAAAAAATTAAAAAAAAAAGCTATTTCTGTAAATGAATCCCACGGTAATAGAATAAAGTGCACATAAAAATTAAAAAGCATTATAGAAATTGAAGATGATAATTACTAAAGCAAATTGAAACAAAATAATACTGTACAAATTGAAATAATTAAAAAAATTAATTTAATCAAAACAAAATAAAGTTTACAGATTAAAATAATTGGAGAATTTAATGGAAACAAAATTAAAAATGAACAACAAAATATCAAACCTTGTACTCGAATATAAATATGAACACTAAACCATAAAAAAAATGCACAAGACAGGAACACAAATGCATAATTTGGAACATTGAAGATATTACCTAGCGGTTGTGTTGATTATTGCATCCATAGGAATATCCTTGTATATGCACTTCCTCGACTTCCTCCTTTTATTTATCCTTTCAGCAACCCTAGGGAATAAAAGAAATAACCCCCTCAAAGTAGAAAGTACTGTTTTTGATCAATTTGAGGGAGAAGAAATAGCCCCCTCAAAGGAAATAATGAGTAGTAGTGGTTTTCCTAGGTGTGAGAAGAAGTGCACAAAGTGGGGTATATATATAGTGCTTTGGCTCAAATTGGGACTTTGCACTAGTACCCATAAAACACATTCACGAGCCTAGACACATTTTCATTGCAAGTTAGCTAACCATCTACTTCAAGTGCATAAGCGACTTTTGGACGTGTTGAGGCAACTCATAAACAAACATAGGAAGACCATATAATTTAGGCGACGGGACAATTCAAATGATGCCCCATTTCTTCTTTTACCAAATTTGTATTCTAAAACAACTTCATTTCATTTTTTTTGTAGTGGAAACAAGCAAAATGTCAAATCATCTCCATCAAGCATCGCAGTCTTCAATACTCTGGTGCCAATATTAGTTGCCCTTGTTGCCATGAGGTATCAAGCGAAGAATGAGGATCCATTTGAAGCACGCCCAATAAACATGTGGTGCTTCTGTATAGCCACAATCATCTACAGCATTGCATTGGGAATAATGGAACGAAATAAAAACCATGTTGAAAACTACTCACCAATCATAGACCATGTTATTCTCCTCTGTGGAGCTCTTGCTTCGGTCTCACTAATATCGGTCCTCCTCCCATGCATCCCTGAGTTACTGAGTTTTGCTGTAATACCAGTTGTGCTAATAATAATCGCATGGAATAAACACAAGCATGGATGTTGTTGGCTCTGTGATGGAATAGCCAATCTGGTTTCCTTCATTCCCGATATTCGGAATTGGTCCACCCAAAGCAACGTGGCAGGACAGCCAAATCCATCTCTACAAGTGTAAATCCTCTCCAGCCGTTTAATGCTTGTGTTGTAATGGTAGCCTCATGTTGTAATCATTCATCTTGAAGTGTTTTATTAGACTTGTTGTTAGAGGCTGGTTGGTGATAGGTATAGAGCTCCTCTTTTTCTTTTTCGCTTACCACTATTTCCTCCTATCTTGTACTTGCTTTAGAGAAAATTATCTTCATCTTGTTTTTTACCAATGGTTTCATTTACCAAAGAATTATATTTACAATATTGTTCAACATATCCAAAAATATCCCGGGATATACTCTCAAGAGAGTTAATCATGATTCAAAACAGCTTAGAGGGCGTTTGACGACGCTTTCAAATGGACTTTTGGGTCATAAAAGTCCTTTTTGAAAAACACTGGTCCGTTTCGTGGATGGACTTCCACCAAAAGACCATCTCCTAAATGCCCATTTTAAAGATTGGATTTTCAGTCTTCGCTTTGGGATTTGGTGTCTATATAAGTTCCGAAACAATGGGTCTCTTGCATTGCTTTCAAAGTTTAATAGGTACTGAAACCATGCCAGTAGTGGTGTATGAACTCATTGTTTGTGTAAATTGACCTGTGCTTCGTGAATTGGGTTTTGCTTGTGTTTCTGAATGACGAGTCTTAGTGGGTTGCTTCGTTATAGCCTCCGGTGTTGAGCTGGAACATTTTTTTAAATGGTATTTGCCTGGATCTTATTTGGTAGTATATTATGCATATATTTTTGTGTGACTTCCACTATATGTTATACTAATCTTCCTGTATATAAATTGGTGGAAGATTGGCGTTTTAGCTTTATTGTGTGTTTAAAATCGCAATGGATCATTTGACTCCAGAATTGGTGTATATAGGGGTTTGTAATGGTGGGACTCTTACTTTTCTTTGAAAAACAACGGACTGTTTTTCTTTATGAAAGGTTGGAGACTGTAGACAATCTGAATCTTGATGTACTTATATTTGCATGTTTGCTCATGTCATGCAAGAATCTGTGACTGATCAATCTCTTACATTGACGTAATGGGTGGTTCTATTTTCTAATCTTACCCCTGAATGATTATATAAAGTGTATATTGTAGTTGTAATTGTAACGACATTAAAAGTGACTTCTGTCATGTGCAACCTTAAGTTTCGGCTTCTTTGTCCTCTCCTCTATCTCATGATCTGTTTCCAGATTTGAAAAGATCTGTATGTGTATAGGTGTATATACCGTTTGGCAGTTTGTGGGTTTTGGTTTGATTGTTGAATTGTGGTTTGTTTTGCAGGCTGGCAGATGTTTGGGAGGTTACCCAAGAAAAGTGATAACACAAAGTGCCACGAAATTCTTCGTGTTTCAGAAATGCTTCACTGGATGATCTGAAAAGAGCCTATAGAAAAGCAGCCATCAAGAACCATACTGTCAAGGGTGGTTTTCCTGAAAAGGTATATAATTTTTGTATATTCTTTTATAGATCAGGTCTGTATGCATGTAGATGCAGTTTGTGTTGAAGTTGTTGATGGGTCTTTATAGATCAGTCCCATCAATACATTTTCTCCTGGCTTCCTTTTGTGTCTCAGTTTATGAATAATTTGGGAATATTGCTTTTTTTGTATTATGACAAGTTGGAATGTGTCGTGGCATTTGACAAGGTTTTTGGTTCCTTGTAGTGCCATGTTCTGTTTATGGCTTTTCTTGTGGTTTCTAGTTGGAGGACTTGTCCACCTTTGTTTCAACTCACGTAATACTTCATTATTTATGAAATTCAGTTTCTTATTAAAAAAACATGTATTTGTCTTGTTAAGCAAATGGGGAAAAGCAATCGCCACACAGCTGAAATTCTTTGGCTATGGCTGATTTTTTGTAGGATTATTTACCTTGTGAATTTTTTTCATTTTTGTGCATATTCCGATATTTCTTTTATGTCTGGTAAGGGTTATGTTTATTGTCGTCGTTATTTGAATGAATTTAATTTTGTTTTCCAAGCTGTTATTTCCCCCAATGCTTGAATCAGTGACGGGGCATTAGAAGGACAGATGGTGGTTGAACCCCAGTGTGAAGTTTGAACACAGAATCCTGCCGGTGGTGTGGGGTGTGATACCTATATATTTCATGCTTAGAATTACATAGCAATGAGAATGTAGATTGTCAAAATGATATTACAATCCTGATAGACTTGTTCAAGATGAGTGAATACAATGGCTATAAGAATGCACACACATTAAATTCTGTATCTCCAACCAGTCTCTGAAGCATCAACAACTGAACTTCATTTGGATTCCACAATACTCCACTTGTTTGCTGGTAGTAGAGTGAATGATCTGGAATCTTGAAATCCTAATATGAAAGTAATAGCATTAATGATCCACTATGTGAAATTAATAACCAGTAGGAATGGCCAAGAGTGCATGTGTAAATATTTATTTTCAGCTCGACTTTATTACTGCTGTTGTTGTTGCTATTGGAAGTATGCCCTTACTATGTTTAGTATGCGACTTTAACAAAGTAGTGCCACAGGAAATGGACCTGTATATTTTGTTAAAGAACTCATCTCCAAACCTTGCAGGAGTGTCAGGAAGTCTGTTCGGCAAGGGCGAATCGATACCTGTGCTGCTATGGTATGCATTGTGTTCGATTTATCAATTTCTTTTTTTTTTTGGCTACTTACGGCTTCCATTGTTTCTCATGCAAAAGAAAGTGCTAATCGTACTTGCACAAAAAGAAAAAAAGTGCTCATCACACCATCATTTATCACACAGATATCTATTGGTGCCCTCCTTATTCACCTATTTCAGAAGGCAAGTAGAAATTGTAAATTGTAGCCAACTGATTGACATGTTATCACTTTTTTTTGGCCCTTTTTTGAGCTACAGATGGTGCTGGAGAGATATTTTTCCCTCTTAACGACATGGAATTGAACTTGTTCTGCCCATGCAGCTGGAGCTCCAAAACAGGCTCTGGAAGACTCCACCTAGGGATGCAGAGAACTACCTACTGCATTTGTAGAGAACTTGTTGTTTAACTGGTCTATTGCATTTGGTGGGGGGGGGGGGGGGGGGAACTTTACTGAACTACCCGGAATGTATAAATTAATTGTGGTGTTATTCTATTTTAAAGAGACTGATTTTTGGACTTGAACTCTCATTGTATTGACTGAACAAGTGAGTAATGTTACTTGGATTTAATTTGTTTATCTAATCACTCACAATAATTGATTGACAATGGGTCTTCGTATTTGTTTAGATCTGTTACTAATTTAATAGTTGTGTTTAATTATGTTAGCAAATTAGGTTTCAATAAATAATATTTGGGTTTTTTTTCATTATTTTATAATGAAAAAAACGATTGACAAAAATAAGTGGTTGTTCCGATTTAAAGAGTTGAAGGGTAAAATAAAAGAAATAAAAAGTATAAGAGGTACATTTAAACTAGTACAAAAATTCAAGGGTATCTACCATATTTACTCAAACTTTTAGAAACTGAAACGGTGTCGTCTCGCTGTTAATTATCTCCTCTTATTCCTCTCCCTTCGGGTCAGATACAGAAACGCAGAAGCAGGTCTATGAACTGTTGGTCTGGAGAGGGAGAGAGAGAGAGAGAGAGAGAGAGAGTCTCTGAATGAATGGCTCTGCAATCACTACATCCCATATCACCAATTTCACTGCATCTCCTTCCAAAGGGCTCTACTGCCCCTGTTTTGCTTCGATTATCTTCATCAATCCGTTGCTCTAGTGTTCGTACAACATTGTCTGTGTCATTGGATGAAATTCCCCCAAATGCACTTCGCCGGAAGTGTGACCGGAACTGGAGAGGAGGGTTCAGTCTAGGGGTAGATCTGGGTATGTCCCGCACCGGCCTTGCGCTCAGCAAGGGCTTCTCTGTTCGACCCTTGACGGTGCGTATATGTTTATAACTGCCACAATTATTGTCTCTATCTCTCTCAGACACACATTGTGGTCTCTAATGAGCTCATTGAGTTAGGTTCTGGAGTTGAGAGGGCAAAAGCTTGAGCTTCGACTTATTGACATTGCTGAGAAGCAGGTACAGAATCCTCTCTCTCTCACTCACATGCACACACAGACATATATATTTATATAGAGATAGGTATAATGTCTTTAGTGGCTCTAAAGTAAAAGAGATAGAAAACCCATATGGGGTTTGAGTGATTTCGTAATTGTGGGTGTGGGTTCTGATTGATTTGCTGGTGTGGGTCAATTTTTTTCTCCTAAATTCGTAACGATTGTGATCTGGTATGTAGTAGGAGGTTGATGAGTTCATAGTAGGACTTCCTAAGTCTTCTGATGGAAAAGAGACGGCGCAGTCCAATAAAGTTCGTTCTGTTGCTGGTAGGCTTGCAGTTCGAGCTGCAGAGAGGTGAATTCTTATGCTAAAGTGGTGTTTGTGATTACTTTTGGAGTTTCATGTTTTCGTTCATTAGGGATTGTCAGGCTCAAATGTATAGATATGATTGTGTACTTGCAGTTTTTCAACCTTGTTTGGTATCTGAGTTCCACTTAAAATTTAGGGTTGTGAATTAAGGACCTTTGGCTATTTGAATTCATTTTCCGGATATGCAATGGTACTTTGGGAATTTGAATTCATTTGAGACAGATGTTCTTGAATACAGGATAATTGCTTTTCTGATTTGTCAATTCTGAATTGATTTGCTCAAAATTCAGCTTTTAGAAAAGACATATATAATTCGATTTTCTGATGGGATGTCATGGACACCAATAATGGACTGTCTCATATGAAGGTTTTGGAAACATTCAGGTGCAAAAAGGCATATGCTATTGTAAACATTATGCTAAAACTTACACTAACAAATAAATGATCAAGGAAGAACAGTATCTAGATCCATGTCTCACGACAAGGGCTTGAGCTTAAGTGGTATGACTTGCACCTCCCTATGGTGTGGACAAGAATTCAAGCCAGTACAGGCATGGTGTGTGTTGTTGCCACCCCCAGACTATTTAATGTGGTGGGGAGAAAACTACAATGGAAAAGGGGGATTCCTATGTGTAACAAAGATAAGAATCAGAAAAAGTAAACTAGCATTTTCTTTGATATCTGTCAAATTTTAATGCATTGAGCTATGTAATAGGGTGGAACATGAGGTTGTTCATATTGATTTAAAAGTTGCATTATGAGTGGTTTAATTCAATATATGTCAGTTTGTACCAGTATTTGTTATCGGGAAATACATCACCCATTACCCATACATTATTGTATACTTCTGGATGGATGAGAAGTCTGAATCCCAGAGCCTGCCAAGGCAAAGTATGTATCACGTAACCAAGAATCAAAATGTCGTGTCGAAACGTCCGAAACATTTCGGAATTTTAACACACCGACACGAAACATGGGTTGAATCCCAAAATTCCAAAGTTTCGGTTGAAACGTCATTGTGTCGGACCGTTTCGATCGAAACAGCACTGTGATTTGCTTCACTCCAGGCCAAAAGAAAAAAGGAAACTCTCATAAAGTAAGATTTCACAAGTTAAATTTCAGAATTCACATGTTCTCCATGCCACAAAAAAAAAAAAAAAAAGGGGGGGGAGAAAACAAAGATCATAGAAATCTAAGAGACAAAGAGAAAGAAAGACATAGATTATAGATCAGAAATCGAAGGAGAAGACTTTAATAACTTAACTCCTTGAGTCTAGATCCATCCCTTTTGCACGCAGATCTAGCTATCTAGGTCTTGGGAGTTGGGAGCCCCGTCTTTATCGCTGCGAGTTACGACCACGAGGTAAGAGCTACCAGGTATGTTCTTCTTCTCTCTCTCCGGCATCGCCCATCGCGATCGCGATCACCTCTTCTCTCTGTCTGTCTGTGTTCATTTGTGGGTAGGTCACAACTCATGATTGTGCTGCTTTTTATATTTTTTTTTTTGTTATAAGTATGAACAATTACATTTAATACCTCACTGCATTATAATTTTTTACTTTTAACTATACATAACTACCATTAATTTAATTTGATACCCTTCATTATTTTTTTTCCTTTTTATAATTATTCTTTTATATTATTATTATTTGTTAAATTGACATATTAAATAACTGCAAGTCATTTTATTAATTATAACTTATTTGTTAAATATCTAGAATTAAGTATTTATGTGTTTTAATCATAGTGTACACAATGATTTTAATATTAATGAAATCATATTATTTATTAATTTGAAGACACAATTTAAATTAATAAATTAGTATTATAATAATATGCTGCACTTAGTATTATTAATTAGTGAATTAGTATTATATTAAAATTGTATTATTAATTGGATAATATTCTAATTTAAATGGTTTTCGCATCATGTCAAACATTTTTTTCCCTCAAATTTAAATTTATTCTTACATAAATGAATGTTAACCAAATAAATATGTTAAATTAATCAATTAGTTTAGCTTATCTTTATAAATAAATGAATTGTATTTGTATTTCTACATATTTTCACGTGTTTTCATATTTTTTCTGCGTTTCCGAAACGTTTCCGTTTTTGAGCTGACCGAAACTGTACTTCGAAACGATATTTCGATCATTGCACGTAACTATCCATAAGTTCTGATAACAAAAAAAAAAAACTGACCATAAGCCATATAATTCGTGGATTTGATTCGTTTTGATACATTCAGTCGAATGTGTAAATGTTGGTTGGAGTGGAGAACCACATAAATACAATACTATGAAAGTATTATTCATAAAATTGGTAAGACTTCTATTGTTAGAATTGAAATTGTAAATTGCTGCCATCCTCAATTTGTCTCGCATTCTGAAAAATATAATATTGTAGGATCCAACCTGTTTTTGTCAAATTTAAAACACTCTAGTTTGAGTTTCGAAGTCTGGTCTCAGCATAGTTTCCGGCTGATGTTTACATCCTATCTTCTTTGTACAAGTTGGAATTGTATGAAGTACATGTACATATGTATAGTTGTGTACTATATACATATGATCAAGTCAAGATGGGATTTCTAGGGATGATGACATTTGATCAGCATAAAGCTTGAAGCATGAAATATTGTGAAAGAAATGTTCAAAGCAATTGAAAGTATGGGACTGGTTGATATCATATGTATATTTTTGTCGTATTGAAAAATGATAAGCAAACTTCTCATTCAGAAAAAAGAAAAAATAGTCTGAATTTTTCATGTCATTTCAGTTGTCCTGGTGGACGGGGAAGAAAGAAATTCCTCAGATTTGTGTGACTCACCTATCGATACAGGGATCAATCACACTTTGTGGAGTGTTGTATATTTATATTTTGGGAAAGTTCTAGGAGCTATATATCATACTTAAGTTCATTCACTTATTATTTCTTTGCAAAAGACTCCTCCTATGGAAGCATGACATGACATCTGCTTGACATTCATATTTGTTCTTCCTGTTATTGTCTCTTGCATATATTGCTAGCTAGACTCTTGGCTCAATTTCTGTTAGATTGACTACTTATATACATTCTAAAATACAGGGGTTGGAGAGTGTACCTGCAGGATGAGCATGGGACATCAACCGAGGCTATGGACCGTATGATTCATATGTAATAATTTCTCTCTTGAATCTTAAATAATTATTTTGTTGGAATTTTCCTTACAAGGATTAAAGAATCAGTATTAGTTTATATAGATTTGTTTAATGTCACTTTTATGTGAATGAGGTAAATTATGTATCTGTGATGGAGCATTAGAAGGATACATGGCGGTTGAACCAGTGTGTTGCGTTTCCCACGAAGTTTGAACACAAAATCCCCCACTGGTGGGTGGGGTGTTGATATATCTCATGCTTACAACTACATAGCAATGAGAGCTTGTCAAATGATATTACAATCACGAGATATTTTCAAATATTAAGTAGAATACAATGGCCCGGTTTGTCTTCCACCTTTTACAAGAATGCACATACCTCAACCCTAGTCTCTGAAGCATCAACAACTTAGAGTAACTTCATTTGGATTTGACAATACTCCACTTGTTTGCTGAGAAGACGGTGAATGAAGTGGAACCTTGACATCCTTATATGGAAAGGGTTAGTTGCAGCATCCCCTACATTTTAGTCTCTTTGTCCCACAGCTGCGAAAATGATAAGAGTAATGGCATAAGTGAAAAGAAAATGCCCACTAAAAGCTGAAATACTAGAGGGTGGTCTTTGGTGCGGAGGTTAGTTTGCTCCATTGTGACCAGGGGCCTCAACGATTTGAGTCACGGAAATACCTTTCTGCATGTAGAGTAAGGCTGCATACATTTAACTCTCCCCACACTCTTCAGTGGCGGGAGCCTCATGCACTAGCTCGCCTTTTTTTTTTCAAATATATCTAACCCGTAGAAAATGGCCAGGAGTGCATCTGTAAATATTTATTTTCAGGCTTTGTGCACTTGATTTATTGTTACTGTTGCTATATTTCTCTTCGTAAGAATTAATGACATCAGTTACTTAGTTTCTATGTGGAAGTATGGCCTTATGATGTTGAATATGTGATGATTTTAGACAAAGTAGTGCTGATTAGTCTCCAGGAGAGGAACTTATAAATTTTGTTAAAAGCAGTCATCTCAAATCCTTTCAGGGATCTCAGTAAGTCTGCTCGGCAAGGGAACATTGATGCCTACGCCGCTATGGTATGCATTGTGTTCCATTTATCAATGTATTTTTTTTTATGTTTTCAATGTATTTATTTATTTGTTTAGTTTTCAGTTTTTTGCTACTTAAAGGGAAGTGCTAATCTCACTGTTTTCCCCCCTTTTTTGGGCATAGAGACCCCTATAGATTCCCTGCTTAATCACTTATCACAGAATGCAAACAGAAGCAGAAATAGGAGAATGTACCCAATAGATTGACATGTTTATCACTTTTTTATTTGCCCATTTTTTTGAGTTACAGATGGTGCTGGAGAGATATTTTTCCCTCACAGGTCATGGAATTGAACTTGTTCTGCCCAAGCAGTTGGAGCTCCAAAACAAGCTCCGGAAGGGTCCAACTAGGGATGCAGATTTTTTTCCAGAAGAATTTGATGTTTGACCTTTTTCTCTCAATAGGAACATATGATTCTTAAAGAATTCTAATGGTTGGTCGGTCTCATGGTTGCTACTAGTCGGAAAAAGAATTCTAATTCAATTAGAATCATGTACCTCCAAACAATTTTGACCCTATTGTATTCTTGTTGATTGACTGGTATTTTGCATTTTTGGAGGTAAAAATCTGTACAGAACACAGTACATGCAACGGGGTTTGGGACAGACAAATGACTTGCAGTGTTATCCGGTTTAAAGAAGTTGATTCCGGGACTTGAACCTACATCATATTGTTTGACCGATGAGTATTTATCGTCGCTCTAGATCTGACGTTTGACTGACTCACAATTCTGTTTGGTCGAAAAAACGTCATTTTACACCATGCATCCAAAGACAAGTGCATTGTAACCATTATGGAATCACGGATTAATACAAGTTGATAAACGGCCAAAGAAAAAGAGTTCATAATTAACAATACTGTTGGTGATTACTATCAACATATAATTCGAAAATATTTACACTTTAAACATTTAAAAACTTCACAAATTTATTTTAGAAGATTGAATTATCAACTTATAAAAGCACGAAGACGATGAAAATTAATCAAATCTTCATCTATTTTAATTCAATGGTATAAAATTTATTTCAAAATTTTTTTCCTGCCCCAAAATATCAATTTTTTTGCACAACTTTCAATGCTAAACAACTCAATCATTACACTCCTTAGTGTCAAACAATTATATGAATCCATACCTACCCCTCTCTTCATTTTAAATTTAAATTGCATAGTTAAAAAAACTAAATTATTATTTAAAATACAAATACTACAAGATCAGTTCGATTTTTGATATTATAATGTCTTAGGACAAGGGGTTAATAGGCCTATTATTGAAACCCCACTGGCTGAAATCACAAGTTCACAAAAGGTGGAGAGCAGGGGTAGAGATTATATTTTCATAACAATATGGTGCCTATTCTGCTCCTTATCTTCATGTGGTCAGCAGGTGCTACACAGCAACAAGACAACCTTCCATGTCACTTGTTGCCATGTCCTTAGGACTACAGCAGCTTAAATAGACCCACCTAATTTTGTGACTCGCACAAGTCATCAATTCTTCAGCTCCATCGGAGACTAGGGAGGACAGTTCTACAAGACGATCCAACTAGTTTAAGATGTCCGACTTGTTTCTGTGTGGGCAACAACTAATATATGCACGAATCCTTCTAGCTCTTCCCCTCACGGCACAAGAAATGCCACATTATGGCACCACACATTCAATCTTTCACTTTCTATCGATGTGGTTCAACCTGCAGCAACATGAACCAAAAGCAGAGTTGAGAAGCACTGGCAAGGAAATTAAGGTGCGTTTGTAAGGAATCACTTTTTGATTTGACAATTGTGTTATTATTCATAGATTTTAATAAAGGGACTAATAAGAAGAGAGAAAAAAAAAGAAAGATGATGTGATTCTATTGGCCAGCAAGAATTGCAAAAGTGAGCTAAAAAATCCCAGTGATAAAGCAAAGCAGCATCGGTTAGTTTTAAAAACATAAAAATAAAATCAAAAACTAAGTTGCACATTTGACATGAAGTTGCAATAAATTCACTACATAAAGGCCATACCACAAGCGTCATACCTGAAATTTAGTTCCAGTCAGTTATACAATACCTTCATCAGGATGGTACACATCATTTACCACAGTAAGATGCACCGAGGAACTTTCCACAACTGGCAAAGTTCGTGTCCAGTCGCATGCTGATGCAGAGTCTTTAACTCTTCAAAACTGTACAATGAATATAGAAACACAACCTCAATGCAACTTACACTTCTGAGCTGATGCAGCAGTTCTCCATAGATCAGTGTAGAATAAAAACAGAAAATCATTTGTCCATAACGTTAGTGGTGGAATAGTTCAAGGGGGGACCACAAAGTTCACGCCACCGCCGCGAAGACTTTAGAATGAGGTAACTTGGTATGAGCTTCAGGTTTCTCTTTTAAAACACCAAAGGTTATCTTCATGAATTCATAGATTAAGATGATTCAACTGAGATCACCATCCCCTAAAACTTCACATCACAACTGTAGAACATTAAGTCAAACTGTTGGTACCTTTTTAAACAAATTCATAATCTATGCACCGTAAAATTTTGTTATGCATGTCGACAGTTTAATTGTTCAGGTTCTTTCAGTCACAAGCATTGACTTTTTACGTGCTCTAGGATCAAGGTAGATTTCTTTAGGCCGTAGAACCCTCCGTTCCTTTTCGGAAAAAAGATTTAGAAATCAAATTAGCATCTTTCCCAATTTTCATCAGACATACATTTCCCGAAGACTTATACTCAAAACAATGTTTACATTTATTCTATAGCTAAGGCATCAGTATTTTCAAGCATTTCCCAATTTTTATTCGATGTTCATATGTGTTTCTGACATTTGCCCAGTGAAACGATCCTTTTCATGCATTTCCCAATACTTGACAAGAAACAGAACAAATTGATCTCCACTTTTCCTGAGATGCAGCACAAACAACTTTAACCGTAGTGGTTTCTTGACATCGCTGTTATGACCAAGAAAATCACAAGCAAGCATCTTTGTCTAACAAAAAACGTGCCAAACCAAAAATTGTCACAACTATCACCCACACAAACATAATATGTATCAAGCCATTTATATGTTATAATAAAAGGGTAAATGCTAAAATTACCACGACTGCTTCTCCATGAGAAATCCCTTGAACATTTTCTTGAGAGCAGAAAGCAAGCATAGCAATAGAATCAATCGATGAACTCAGATGAACATGTCAGAACTTCTGAAACAAGAACCCAAGTCTAACATTCTGAATCAGATTCCGGTGTGACTGTGGCATCGCAGGTGACTGTGGGCTACGGCCCCCAAAATACACTGAAAGCAATCCTGACAAAAAGTCAAATGGTCAACATGTAAGATGAAACTGGAAATCTCTAAATTAGTCGCGTGATGAGAAAAATTCTTTTCCTGATAAATACAAACTCTGAAGATTTTCCACGGAGTTATTTAGTTATCTTCATCTAACACAACATAAATAACCCTCACACCAGCTTTACATCTTCTAACACAGGAAATTCTGAAACATTTTTCAAGTCTGTTAAAATGGGCAAAATGGTTCTGTTTCCCAGTCAACCACAAGGGAACAAGGACCAATAACTTTAAAATGACAGGAGTTGGGGTGCAATTTGTGAAGGTTAGAAGGTTGAAGAGTCGACCCAAGACATCAAACCCTTAAGAGCTCCACCCATGAATAGATTTTTTTTAACTCAGGATGCAATACGGGTATAATTAGAATTTGCTTCGGGTTTCCCATTAATCAAAAACCAAACAGAACCCAAATAGGAGTCGGTTTTGTGTTCAAACACAAACTTAAACCTAAATTCCACACTTCTGACATTAATCAAAACCAAATGACTAAATTTCATATCTACAATAGGGTTCAAACTTTAATAACCTCTCTTCCAAGAAAACTCACTTGCAATACACGGCAATGGCAGGGAGCCCATCAGTAGTAGTAGTGAACCCCTCACAGCACGACAACCTCAACCCCAAAGTTATTAAATGACTTAGAGATCAACACCAAGGTCTTATCAGTCACCATCATTGTTTTGAGCCAAATTGCCCCCACCACGGCTACACCTGGAACCATGCTGAATTGAGATTATAATGCATATTCAAATCAAAACCAATGAATATCCGATGGAAGTGCAAGAGTTATACAGATGACATACAAAGCCTAAGGCTTACATTTACGTCATGAATCACGAAGTAATCGAAACTAAACATATTTACACCATATAGAAACCAAGTCACCCACCTACTTTTAAAGGGGAATTGTCAGACAAATCTTTTTCTTGTTTCACATAATACCAATGTCATCTCTTCACACACGAGAAAAACAGTTAAAAGGTAATTTTTGATTACTCAAATTTGGTAAAAGATAAGCCAATTTGTCAATGTTCAATTCCACTTCCTATTTCAGAGCTTAGGAAAAATTATATGTTTCCAGAGCTGTCATGGCTTTCATTGCATTTAAATAAAGCTTACAGTAAGGCAGGTTTCAACAAACATTTCCTTCATATTCTTTGATAATCAAAGATGCCTTGTAATGAGATAATTCTTCTCCCCGGCTTATCACAGAACAAAGATACTTTCTAGAAAGGAATAACATTGCTTTATAAATTATCATGTTTAACTTTTTTATGCCTTCATACTACAGTTTGATCATTGGTAGTAAATCAAAGTTTCTTGATTTAAAGAGTTGGGATATCTAAAGATGTAAGATGCTTGATGAGTTGAGTATACTGTTTCATACCTTATACAGACAGAGAAAGGTATAGGTTTCAAAATTATGCATGGTTGCATGCCTGCTACCTCGACCTTCTTTTACGCTACAAGTAACTTCCACCAACTTGTAACTTGCAACCTAAAATTTCTGAGGCAACCTACTATTTCTGATGGGCTTGTGGTTTTGAATTATTTTGTTCTCTATGTAAATGTACATTGGAGGCTACTAAATTCTCACACCCTGCTTCTCATCCCGATAATTAGATTAATATAATATTAGATATAATCCCATAACCAATCCTTCAATACCCCTCCCTCCCTTTTTTCCCAGCAGCGTACTGTGAGCAAATATCAAATCTCAGGCTGAGTAAACTAGATTAATAACACAAACCAAACTTTAAAAAAAAAAAAAAATTATGAGCCAAAGAAACATACATATCCAAAAGCTAACTCAAGAGTATTTATAGTAGCATTCCACCACCTCTATTTCTTACATAGTACAAACAACAATTTGATCTAAAACCATAGAGACCATGAATACATTTTTGGTTGTATCTTTGATTATTTCTTTAATAACCCCAGTTTTTTTATCCAACTAAAAGATAAATCTGTCAAAATAGAGGAACAACTTCATAAAGCCAACAATTAAGCCTTTAAATTTGCCCAACATACATTTTGTCAAAGTGAACCAAAGGCAAAATTTAAGCTTCTTGTCAATATTGCATACTTCTGAAATAGCGGCATGGCCTTTAACATTTTAGCTGCCTGTTAGCAATCAAACACCAGGAAAATAATACAAAAATAACTAAATGTTTAACTCAGCAGAAAGAAACAGTATGAACTTCAGAAAATACCGTCCAGAGAGATAAAAACTCTTCATGTACTGGGAGCCCCTATAAAAGACCAATGCTTGGAATAATTTTTGGGAGCAGTTTACATGTGGGCCTGATACTCGAGTCACCACCATCAGGAAGGCAAGTGAGCTCATTCTCCAAAGTAGAATAAGCATCTGCAAATGACTGCACCAACCAATACTTCTTGAATGTAAGAAATATAACATCAATGACTTTTTTTAACCTGTAAGCATCTTCTTTGAGATAACTTGAGTGTTAAGCCAGAGTAACAAAGTGCTTAAAAATATATGGGACTCCAATTATAACGAACCAACAATACTGGGATTTGCCACATGTCCCAATTAAAAAGGCTGCAACAGCCATAAGAACTATTTCCAGACTAAGCAACAAAATGATTATGAGGACTTTTCATGATATAAAAACTCTCCTGTTTGTTCTCCCTCCGGGGGTTGGGGGGGCTTTCGGTCTTTTGGTTAAGCTGTAAGTATTACTTATAGTCAATGTAAATATGGGACAGAGGGTACATCACATAGTTAATGCTATTTTCCAAATGATGGAGATATCCAACACCACATATATCGTGCAACAAGAGAATGAACTATGCGGAAAAATGCACTGAGTTCATAATAAGATCGACGTAAACCTCTTACGCTGAAAAGTAAGTTCTACAAGACAACCATGAGATCTGCAATGCTTTATGATCACATTGTTGGGTAGTTAAGCAACAATCTACTAAAAAACTTAAATGTAAAGAAAATGAAAATGCTAAAATCGAGAGGCAGTAAAACAAGAAAGGTCAGACTCACGAATGAATAGATCCATAAAACGGTAGAAGTAGAACCAATAAAAGATGAATTAAGGGGGTGCATATGGAGTTCTCAGAGTCAGGCTGAGGCAGCCCACAGGGCCTGCATGGCACAACAGCAACCCACTCAGGGTGAGAACTCTTAGGAGCAGGTGACTGAGGTTGGTAAGCCAAATCTATTTTGGTGGTTTAGCCATGTTTTTAGAAAGCCTATTATTGCACCAGTGAGGGAAAGTGATGTGATACTTATAAATGGTAAGTAAGGGATAGAGTCCATCCGATCCACTGAAATTAACATTGAATGAGATAGTAAAAAAAAGGTTATGATAGTCAAGGATCAAAATTTTGTTTCAGAACATTGTTTCGGTCATCCGGAAAATAAAAATTTCGAAAATGGTTCGAAAACGTTTCGAAGAGAGAATGAAAATGGAGAACAAATATAGAAATTTGCTTCCAAAACATATCAAAATATCTCGAAACATTCCAAAACACTGAGAAACATAAGAATTTGATAATTCCCATAGAAACAAAAAAAACGTTTCGGACGTTTCAAAACAAAATTTTGATCCTTGATGATAGCTTTAAGTTTAATACAAAATATGATCTTTAATATAATGTTAAGATGAGTTGAGTTCTTGGGAATAGGGATGTATTGGTTTTCTTGTACAAAACCAAAACAAGCACTCAAGAAGTCCCTTACAAATTTCATAATCTAGCACAAAAAGTGAGAAGAAAACAATTTGACCATTTCTCAAATATTCCCCTGGAATCAGCTCTTCATTTTCTAGAACACTATTGGCCCAAATATTGACCCCACGATTATGTGCTATAATTTAAACCCAAATGAATGAAAATTCACATTTTTTTTCACTTCCAAAAGCACACAGAAAAATGCCATTAAAGTTTTATAAGCATATTAAAAAATGAAGTGTCAACTGAGCATGCACTCAATCAAAAGAATCACCTAGTTCAATTTCAGTCTTCAAATAGCTTAAATGCTGAACGTCACGCCATGCATACTTCTCTAAAAAGTTTATGATAATTCTAACAAAGAAAAAAACTATGGGATGGCAATACCAAAAAGGTAATCATTGGCTGACCTTGATACATTGATGTATACGAAAGCAATTCCGCCCCACATTATTTGTTGGAAAAAGAGGATCATCGATGTAAATTGGGTCGATGCTACAAAATTAAGTATCATCATCATCAAACGAGAAAAATATTTTAGGAAGCCCGGGTAATACCCAAATCTCAACAACATAAGAAAAAACAAATCAAACAAGATTCTCAGTCATACCTGCATCCTCGTTCCCTATTCAAGTACAATCCACTTCCCTGTACCGAGATACGCATTTGACGAGGATCAAATACATTCCTGGATTAAAGAGTGTCTTACGTATAAGAGTAATAATATTTGGAAGTTGGAACCATGTGATAAACCAAAAATGTTCACAATCAATAAGCATTTGCATCAAAGTCAACAATGCAGGAGAGATATGCCGTCTCATACAAAGCTTTTGCCTTACCCAAAGAAGAAGAGAAAATCCATCAGGAGGCTTCCAAGATTCTACAGAAAATAAATCGATAAAATGTACAGTTAAGACGACAGTATAATGTATCGAATTGCGTTAGACAAAACAGACCAAATGTGAATCATAAAAATTCGGCATACAATTCAACCTAAACGCAGTATGTATTCACACACCTAAATGCACATATCCAAAATTGAATAAAGAAAGGGCATGCTAATGCCATCAATTGAATTGCACAGGTATTCAATTTCTATATTCCTGGAGCATGGACATGGGATATGCGGAATTAGCAAGACTTGGTACAAACAAGCTGATACAACAAATTCAAATAAGTTAAGCCACAAATATGTTGAGTTCAAGGAAATATATGCCTTTATTCTAATTAAAATTGTCAGTTGACATATGTACATATATGCATCATGAATTCATCAACATTCTAGTTTCAAACTTCTAATACAACTCAAATACAATCTTCGGAGTACATAGCATGATCATGGACTTAAGAGCATATTCAACGACTCACTCATAATATCTACGTTCTTCTACTCTTACAAAATTGTCCAAGAATTACCCTTCACTTTTTTCCTTTTTCTAGCCATGACACACTATTGCTACACTAGAAATACTGCAACCTGATATCTAAAACATGCCAAACAAGTGTTGCAAGTATACAAGAAGTAATGGATGTCGTACTTATAGATACTTGACACTTACAGAAACGAACTGTTAAGGAATTAGAATATCTTAGGAAGTTACATGCTAATTCTCTCATTGCAATATGATAGTGTAACAGATCAGGTTTTCGCGTCATAAATTCTGTTCGTTTGCTTAATTACCAACTTCAAGTTAACTCAGTACATTGACGTCATGAGTTAGTTCCATTCAGTTCCATGCAGATAACCAGCGAATGCATCATTTAAATCATACTTGATGAACAAAGAACCTTTTTTTCGGGGTCTAGGAGTTGCACAGAGAGTGATAGAACTAACCAACATATGTTCTCTCACAATCTTAGTATTACTCATACATATGTTACAGAATTAACAAATGCAGAAAAT
Organism: Ilex asprella; assembly: GCA_023539305.1. Lineage (NCBI taxonomy): Eukaryota > Viridiplantae > Streptophyta > Magnoliopsida > Aquifoliales > Aquifoliaceae > Ilex > Ilex asprella. The sequence goes on from CM042189.1 coordinate 3,501,057, forward strand.
CACAAAACGCAACAACTGTATGTAACATTACAAGATTCCCCTCTGAATTTGTGCAAATATTCAACTTCCTCAATGCGTGATAAAAAGAAATAAAGCAAAAAAAAAAAAATTCAGGTTACTTTCACTTGCTTTCAAACTTCAAAGACAACTTCTCAACCCACTACAGAATCTGAATTCTGGGGTGGAGCAATGTTCTTATCCTTTATAGCACAGGATGACTTTTGAACCAATATCCTCACATTCTTCTAAATCATTTCTTTTCAAAGTGTCCACAACAAGAGTATAATGGGGACCCCTTAACTGTAACACTCAGAAATTCAAAAATTCAGGGTCATTAGATGCAGCATTTGGACCTAGAGGCATTTCTATTCTAAAGCATTCAATTTGACACCAATTGGCAATAAGTCAACATTCTCATAAGTGCGACTATTACACGATCTGAGTAGCTCGGGCTCGGCTCACGCTCAGCTCTTTCAGGCTCATTCAAGGTCGTTCATGTTATATATGATCCGAATCTGATAAAAATCTCAACCTCGTTTTGTATCCGAGCTAAGCCCAAGCTAGTCACGAGCTCAAACTCACTTAATAGTTATATTGGTTAATTGTTTTCTCCCCAAGACAAAACATACCGGCAAATGGTTAGAATTCCTAAGGGTATATGGGTAAAAATATACAAACCTAACCACATTTTGAATAGAAGAATCTAGTCTTCATGTGGGGTCTCAGTTCTAAAAACGAAAAAATTGTTTCTCTCTCCCCTGGAGTCCTTATGATTTCGGAGTCTGTGGAGACTCCCTCTTTGACTCTCTCCTTGTTCCTGAAGTTGAACAAGACTGCCACCACCAATGCCTCTCTTTCACCACCAACGTGATAAAATCCTGTAATCATAAGTTTCTCCCTCTTCTCTAGCAATCATAGAGTTTCAGGGAAAATTTGAGGTTCTAGGTTTAGCTTTATAGTTGATTATGGCTAATCTTAGTGACTTTGTTGAGAGCTTGAGAAATCAAGAATTTGGGGTTTAATTGTTGGGATTTCTTTGGGCTAACAAGTTAAAATTGAAACAAAATGTCTTGCACAAAGCGTACTGAACTCCAACTCCAATACCATGCTGCAAGAATGTATTCTCCTATCTAAAAGCTTCTTCCCTATGCATTAACTAATCCCATCGTAGATGGTTCAGCCACTTCCTTTATAGAAATTAGTGACGCCCTCCCATAGCCTATAGCATTTACAGTGAAGCTCACTTCTCTGGTATTCATAAAATCTTACCGGGCAACTTTCTTGTGTTGGCAGTTGCAAGTGAGCAAGTAGGTGGTGGCAACTAAAGTGGTAGTGAGACTACTGTAATTGCAAGTAGGTTTTCTTACTTTGACATTATCAGATGAGTAGAGATAAAAGTATCCAAATAAAAAACACTACGCAGAAGAAAATAAAAAGGAGAAAAAAAGGTAAAGGCAAACTACTATAAATCTATTCATAAACTTTACTTGATCTTACTTGGTAAGTAGGCCGGCCATGATGGTGCTCATGCTGAAGAAAACGTGTGATCATTAATACCTGAATAAGACAATGAAATTGTAAAATTGATAGATGTAAAGCAATCAAGAGCCAAAAAATGATGGCAATGGTAAGACTTCAAGATGCAAAGGCGCCGTAACCAAAAAAGCCATTAGGAGGCAAAGAGCAGCCACTTTCACTTTCCAAACGACAGAAATAAAGGCACACAGTGCATGGATCACGAGACATGTTAGTCCTAGCAAAGTTCATGCATGATCTAGCTAGTAGCATTTTTCCATCTGTTTAAGGTTACTTAAATGATGTCATCAACCAAGTAGGCCAGGTATTATTTGGTTGGTCTCTCAAGTCACTGTTGGGCCCTGGTCCCTTGTCACCTAACCATCGTTTCCTTTCGGTGCACAACACGGGAAAAAGACAGATAAAGATAAGATGTTCAGAGCTACCATAATAAGCAAATATATTCATGAAGACTGGCATATTATGTGCTACATCTAAATGCTGGTAACACTAAGCATCTTTTTTTTTTTTTTTGCCCAAACAAAAAAAAAAGAATTATGTGACTGCCACTTAATAGCACCCTTGTTTCATTCACAAAGTCAAAAGCAGCTGAACTCTGAACAGTTACAAAGCAAATGCCAGCATTTTAGCCGAAATATCTGACTACACATCTGTTATTCTTAAGATCCAACTATTGTGCATCTAATTTAGCAGAAACAGGGACCTTAGACTCAACAGCACAGCCATTAAGCAAGGCCGAGAGAGAGAGAGAGAGACAGATAAAGAGATGTCTCTTA
>CM042189.1:3503768-3516783 GCA_023539305.1 Ilex asprella
AGGGTGGGGGTGGGGGTGGGGGTGGGACCTATGGTTCTATCATGTTTATATTTGAAAAAAACAAAAATGCCCACGATACCAAGACCAAATACTAAATGAAACAACCATCAAGTTCAAACCTGATTCCATCTGTAGGATGGAGAATGAAAGTACATAACTGACAGATTGTTCAAGCATATAAGCAAATTGAGACCAATTTCAATTCCCAGCAGGGTGATATTTTCATCATTATAGAAACCTAAAGAAAGGCCATGGGATAACAAGAATGCCATATCAGGAAGGAATACTTCTGCAATAGTAAGCTCTTCCAAGCCAAACCAATCGCCTTACACATGGTATTCCTTCCTTCCTCTCTCATTTACCTGCCGTCACTTGTGTTTTTGCAACATCTTCGGTAATTCTGTGCTGGAAATAGATCAGAAGGCGCACCCTATTAATTATAATAATAGGAATTGCCTCTTTCTATATGCCTACTAGTTCAGAGCCGCTTCTGCAAGGAGACAAACGTACCCAAGCTCGGAGGGAGGTGGGTCTCTTGGCTTCCAACACAGGTTACAGCTAAAAAATAACAGGCCTCAGAAATTTTCTCCAAGTTCCCCATGAAAACCTCCAATAGCAATCAATGACATGCAAAAAGTACAATGAGAGGCCCCTATTTAACAAAGCCTGCCAAATGCCGACAGTAATTGTCTTTGTCACAGAACAGAGAAACCTGATAATGAATCGATGGATGATCAAGAGTCTCCTTAATGTTGTCCTACCCATTCATTATTGCTTTCCTCAACCTTCTAGCTTGAATTCTGTGAGCCTCCAATCATGATAAACCCCTTTCTTCCAAAAGAAGCACTGATTTTCCAAATCAACAGAACGAACAAGTATGATGTATTATCACCTCACACATACTAACAAATGAAGAAAAGGATTTGGAATTTGGAATTGAATGATTTTACTCGTCTACAGGCACCAGTATACTTAATTTTCTCACGAATCACGATGACAAAGATCTCCAAGAAACATCTACCTCCAGGAGAGCAAATAAATTGAAACACAGCAACCAAGGAACCAGGAGCCTTTAAAATTAAAAAGAAGAAACATACGATGGAAAAGATTTTAGAAGGACAAGCAAAAAAACCACAAGTCTTCTCATCTAATTACATAACATATCAAGCAAGAAAATGTTTGTCATAACTATCTCACAATTAAGTTAGTTGTGCCAAAAAGTGACTCCACGGCTGTTTACATCAAAAAGAAAAATAGCTGAGTGATCACTAAAAAACTTTTGAAATACAGCTGACTCTATGATTAGTTCATATCCTGAACTTAAAACCTCATACTCCTGTAATCGACTAAATGACAGAGTATAGTAGCATCAAGAAGCTCTATATTGGATATGGTGCAACTTAACTTCCCAAACTTGATACACCAACGTTCAGTATGACATACCATCCAGTGTTCATCAATCAAACGGCTATATTCAAAGCTTTATGTTAGGTAAAATATAGCAACTTTCTGAACTTAATATGACAAATTATAGAAGAAAACAAGCAGTCTAAGTTTGTCAGCGTTAGCATGCTTCATGCAAACTCTTTCAAAGCATTGCAAAGTATCGATGATGCACAAACTGCATATGCATTCACAGAAGAAAAAGCAGTCAAAAATGGCATTTATGCTCAGAAAATCAGGAATCGCACCATTACAATGAATAACAACTCTTAACTCACCAGACAATAGGAACTGAGGCCACCTGAATATGACTGATCCAGGCTACGATCTGCCAAGAACTGTTTTAGCACCAAGGCAAGAGGTGTAGCCGCAGGAAATTGCTCAGTGAGCTCTTTAACCTAAATATATGATAAAAATATTAAGAAATAAAAACTAAGGCACAAGAAAACAAGTCATTCTAATATTGTCTACCAATTATTGTCAAATACTCATTAGTCTCCCAATAGCTGTAGGATCATCCTTAATTTTTTTTTTTTATCTTTTTGCCCGAGTTGTGGATGAATACGACCATAACACATTTAGGATTAAGTTTCATGGTGTATACCATTTATTGATAATATCACTTTAATTGGTAAAAATAAAGCAGAAATAAATATTTTCTGTTAAAAACTTGGAGAGAAGCACTAGAATCAAGAAGGCTTAAGAGAAGCCAACAAAAAAATGAATATAGGGTATCTAACTTTGGCAAAAATAGAAATAAAGATAGAGATTTAACGAAGATTGAAATCTAACAGATGCAAAAAAGTGACCACCATCATTATCTGGACCTGATTATCAATAAAAGAGAAAAAGATAGGAGATGATATTGCTTGTACAATTAAAGTGGGTTGGCTCAAGTGGAAAAGCGCATCCGTCATATTATGCAATAACTGATAGCAACAAAGTTAAAAAAAGTTCTATAGGATGGCTATGAGGTCAACTGTATTTCACAATTATCAGATAGAAAGTTGGATAGCTATGAAATAACACATTCACGACATGAGTGGTGTTAAATTAGGATATTAAGATAGATGACCAAAAAAAGAATCAAAATAAAAATTCTAAGTAAACGCAATTAATATTTTGCAAGTACTCAGTAAACTGAGCAGAAAAAAGCAATAAGAATCTTGAGAATTATTTTGTATTGAAAAATTGGAGTGAATCTCATAAAAAACTACCAGCGCTGTGGTCTGGAGTCCTGTGTGTGATGGCGACTTGAAACTGATGTCAACACGAATTGACTTTGCATCCTTCCCACTATCATTATTTATTAGACAACATTTCAGAGAAGCAGAGCTTTCTAATCTGATGGTATCAGCCTGAAGAGGATTTCCATGTTCACCAGTCACCTGAATAGATTCTTCTTCTGTCGATGTTTGTGTAGTGGATGCAGCAGAGGTGATGAGATCATGAGGAACCTCCACAACAAGCATAATAATAGGTATCTAGAAGGGAAACGATACAAAGATGAGATGGAGCCACCAAAAAGAAAAAAAGTTAAGACTTCAGATAAAATTCAAAACCTAAAAACAGTGGTTTAAGGAATATTACAGCCGTATTTTCCACAATCTTGAGAGAATCATTTTTAACCCACTCCTGATTAGCAAGATACCTAGCTGCATGCTGCAAGGCAAACCAGGCCAATGTCAACTGCCAAGCATAGAATAGCATAAAGAAATACCAAAGATGGTAACTTACATATCGTGAGCTAAAAAAAAATGAAAAAAATATCCAGCTCAATTTACAGTTTATATGGCGAAGCTAAGAATAATCAAAAGTGAAATGACAGAGGTGCAATGTGTTGGGGAGAAGGATGAGGAAAGCATGAAGATGAAGTACCGTGAGAGCTCAAGTGCCTCTTCAGTCAGTTTCTCACAATGGAATATAAGTATATAACACTAGGAGGTAAGTCAAGGATCTGTTACTACTGTATCTAAGAATCATGAAAAATGAGATTCAAGCATGCCCCAGTTACAATCAGGATCGAAAAAAACTGGGAGGAAACAAAGTGTACCCATGGGACTATTGACACCATTGATGAATATGCAACCTCTTTGTCTCGTCTTTTCACTTTGAATTTTTAAGTCACTAGCAAAGGATAAAATCATTGCCAGAAGTGGTTTGGTTTGGCTGAAGATCAACACACTAGTAGAAATAAGTACAAAGATCTGAAAATTGTTTCAAACACCAACTATGGCAACTGGCTAACCAGGCAGGAATAATGATTTTTTCCCTCATAAATACAAAAATAGAAGTCAGAAGTAACTTCTGTAATTTCCTGCATACCTGAAGGGAAGTTTCTTTAATACCATTGCGTCCCTCCAGGATCCCAGCTTCTTTAATAGGTTCCTGGAAATTGACTGCATATCAGATTTTTGTTTCATTTTCTCCTCTTCCTAAAGACGTGAAAACAAAGGCGGCCAACGTATCCAGAATAGTTACATCAAGATATTCTCACCAAGTTCCTCACTGGAGGAAGAGAAACCACAAGGTCCACATCACTTGTTGGAAGGGACATCCCAGTTGCATTAGAACCAAAAATATTTGTCCTCGAGCGGGGCCATAAGACTTGGAGAGATCGTGTCACACGCTTGACAGCCCAGTTAATGTAAGGCTTTCTAATCAAATTCTCTGCAGCAACCTTCAATATCATCATATAATATGAACCATCAATGTCTTGTTGCCATGAATGGAAGCAAGGAGTTCAAGGTTATAACTTACAGGCCATAAATAAAAAAGTTTTGCTGCAGAACTATACAAAAAACACACACAACACCGCCATGCCAATGTAGTCATATACCTGCTTGCAAAAAGTTTCAATCTCATCATGGAGAAGGCTGTGCATCAATGAGAGAGATGCCATGCGCTCAGAACAGTTCAGTAACTCCGGTGATTGCAGAGGAAATGCCGCATCTGGCTGAAATGGATAAATATTTTAGGCACGAGGAATAAAAATGGGTCATTTGAGAATTCTAAAATTAGATATAACCATAGCTCCTAATATGATATACATGTTCTTGATCACGAGCTAGCTGAGAGATTGCAATCAGGCGATCCTGCAGCAAAGCTCCTGGTAAAGGTTGAGTCAATTGACGAGCTGAAAGGCTTTTATTTCTCCAAGAAGGCCAAACAACTTCACTACCATCCATCTGCACACAAGCTTCCTCAAAGTTAATTCCATCATGTAACCAACCTCTCACACCCCAATGCCTTGGACTAGAGCTGCCAGACCGAACAGTCGGGAAACCCCTCTGTTTTCTGGAATCACCAACAGGAGAGGGTGGAGGTGGATGAGGAGCACGTGGAACACAAAGCACAACAGGTGATGGGGGCCTCTTGATCCGAGGTTGCTCCCTCCTGTTAGGAGGAACACACGGGCTTTTATGTTCATGACTATGCCTAAAATCAGGCCTGGATCTTTCCCGTGATATCGTTGGGATGATAATTGGGCGCAGAATGGGGTATGGAAGAGAATCTCCTGTCTTCGATTCAGCGTCACCAGGCAAATGGGACAAAGATCCAGATAGATTCTCCTCAGCAACTACATCTGTCTTTGTTGATGAGGAATGCAGCACCTTGCCATTTATGTCACTTCCAGGTATAACATAACCAAGTGCTTGGTGTGCTGGCCCCAAAGGATCAAAAGCAGAACAGAGAGAAGCAGCAGAAGGTGAAGTCAAACCATTTGTGCTATAAGATGACGAGAAGGCAACCATATCATCAACAGCTCTGCTCATGTCTGCTTCTCTCCAAGCCCATGAGCTATCATCTGAACTCAGCGAGGGAGGACGTGAGAAACTGGCCCCTGGGTGATCAGAAGGATTCCAGTACATCACGCCGCCACCAAAATATTGATTATAATCCATCCCAGGAATTGCATGTACCTCAAACTCTTCTTCAGAGATACAGTGATTCTCATAATCATCTGCTATTTCCTGTGCATTTGTCAGATCAGAAACGTCCATGAAATCTCCAGAATACATCCTTTCATCCTCGCTGGCAATTGCACCGTGCTTCATGCTTTGAGCAGCAAAGCCTTGCTGAAAAGAAGATTGTCGCCTTGAGATAAACCCAGAATCATAATTCCGTGTCTGTGATGGAGCCAATCCACTGATACTGCGTACCATCGGGGGCCAATCTAAACTCCTTTGTAACGGCCGAGATAGGATCCCATTGCACCCACTTTCAACTGGAGGATTTCTCACCTGATGCACCGTTCGTACGATGGATTGGTGGAAGTGATTTTGCCAGTTATGACCAACATCAAGATGCAATCTATCAGTTGCAGCAGGGAGATGTGAGTTAACATGCTGAAGATGAACAGGAGCTACACTTGGCCACTCATACGAAAGGTATCCGGGAGAATTTATTGCTGTGGTATCATAAACGCCGACACTTCTTTGCTTGTGAATTGGGACGATTTTCTCTTCTACGTCAACACATTTGGTTTGTTCTCCAGAAAAGACCAATTTTGTGCCCACTTCATTAAAATGGCCAGAATTTTGACAAGTGATATCCTCATTGCTTGGAACATGATTAGGTTCAACCACATGCATAACAGGAGGTATCATGCTAGAATCCACAGCATTGTTTAGAGTTCCCAACCTGGCAGTTACTGTATCATTCTCAATGACACTTTCTGAGGTCTGGCAATGCTTAATGTCAGCAACATACTCTCCCTCTATGCTTTGGGCTAGGTTGTCCATTCTGATAGGCCCACCGATAAAATTGCAAGAATTTGAATTTGGTAGAAGTTTGTCATTACAAACTGGAGCATCATTTGGCATTTTGTTAACAATTGGATTCTCAGATAGCCTATCAGACTTTGCATCCTCACCATGAGAAACAAAAGAGGTAACTTTCATGTTTCTTGTCTGGCAGCTTCCAACTTCAACTGAAGAGTTTTTTATTCTATTGCTTCCTTTCTTACTTTTCTTAGGAACACTTTGGACATATCCTTTGACCAACCCTTCACTGCGTTCCTGGTGACAGTCAATCAGTTATAAACCATTTATATATTATCAAGAAGACATATGATCCACATGGAAAAAGTCAATAACAACCATGTCAACTGCTGACAGGGGAGTGACTCCACCAAGATGTTTCTCCTGAAATGTATCAGGAGACCTGTTGGACTGAATGATATCCACATTTTTGCTATAAGCCAACCCAGATATGTTGTCCTGAAATATCTTTTGAAGCTACTACCTCTAAATAAAGTAAATCATTAATTATGTATGACGGGACACCCCTAGAGAGTTTGTGAAAAAATAATGATACCTTGGCAGGTTTATCAAGCATGAGGCCATCTTCCGATGATGTTGGAACAGGATTTGGCTTTTTTATGTTATGTGCCTTTCCCTTTTTCCTGCGACCACTGCCACCAAGTTTTTCCTTCGATGTCTTTGGGAGGTATTTTGAATTTCCCTCTTCAAGTAGCTCAGCTTTTGTACAATCAAGCGAAAGAATCATAAGTAACCCTCTCAGTTTCCTTGATATACAATCAGAAATGGTACTAACAGAACCCAGTAAGCTAAAAAATATTTTGTCTTCACCATAATCGTCATGCTGATATGCTAACAACATAGCAGATATATTCTTAAGCACAAACAAACTATTGAACATAGAGATTGCTGAAGAGGGCTTCCCAGAAACTGATGCAGTGGTCGCAGTCCAGCAGAATTCTACATCTGTTCCTCTTAGATTTGAATTGGTCCTTCGACATGACAAACTAGAGTTGCATCTCAAAGGTTGTTCTGTGCCTGAACTGAGGAGCCAAACATTGTCTTCCAAAGCACTATTTGTATCCTTCAGAATTTCAGCAGTCTGCAACATACAATGATCATAGATCAAAAAATAAAGGTTTTCAAATGTGTGAAACTTTAATATAATTCTCATTATATGATGAAGATGAACAACTTGGAATAAAAAATAATGCGTAATAGCACATTAACCTTCAAAGAAAGCATAAAAATGTCAACTATAGAAAGGACACTTTAGCAACCCTGCCAAAAAAAATTATCAATTTCGGAAGGATAGCATGCATAAACAAGGCCAACATAGAACATGCCACTCCCCCAAAGAAGATTCTCTGCATTTTGAACTTAAGCATGTGAACAATCACAAAACAACAAAACCAAATACGCAAATCAAGGAGCAGATACCAAATTTTTGGTTGTTTTCTGAATCGTAAAATTTGGACCCGAGGTTCCATCCCCCGGTCTTAAGCTCTCCAACACTAAATGTGAATACCCTAAACCTAACAACTTCATATATCAATAAGGCCTTCATTGTTTACCCTTTTCTTCTCTGATTTGACTTTCGCTCAAGTCAGCCCTTTTACCCATAGTAAACAGAGTAAACACAAGAGGGTTGACTACCTCAATTTAGGGGCCACTCCATAGCCAAAGTGGTTGTAATTTCCTGAGAATTTCCATAGGATAGACTTTGATTTAGGCAAGATAATTCTGCATTTGGTAGTTTCTTTCTTTTTTGAGCACACCTCCTCCAACACCCTCTAGACTTACTATCTTTTTCTTTCTTAAAAACACCTCAATTCCCTATCCCTCATTCTATCACTTCCCTCACCACCAACCCTGAGGAAACAAGAAAAAAAATTAAAAAAAAAAGCAGACAGGGAAAAAAATAAAACCAACAACAGGAACAGCAACAAAAACATCAGACATCAAGATATGCCCAATACAAGAAAATTCATGTTTAGGTCCAATAACACAAACTTGAATGCACCTCAGCCTCGGTCATCTTTTATTAGGGGGGATATGGCTACTATTAAAAGCTGGATCTGGCAGGGATACACCCAACTTCCTTCATCTGGTTTTCCATAAACCACCTTTAAACTAGTTTTCATTTCATCATAACCTCAAAGTTTTTTAAAATAGGGTAAAACTAATCACACATTCAAAATCGACATATTGTAAACACTACGGTGCAGTATTTGCAGCTATTTCTAGTGCGAGTAAATCCCATTTAACAGTTCACTACATTTCACATATCTACTGAAAATTTTCCACTGAACATAGAAACACCAGCATAGGAATACAAGTTCTTGGAATTACCAGAGATTTTGCAGCTTTACCAAGCAGCGTCACTACCACCTTCCTCCTTGTTTCACCATCCAATTTCGTCCACCAATCCACACACCCCTTCTTTCTCCAGAACACATGGGCCGCCACACCCGCCGCATTCACCTTCTCCTTCAATTTCACCCCTCTTTTCTTCCCATTACTAAAATTCAACCATGCCAACCTCAACGCCACCTCCAACCGATTCGCCACAAATGCCTCGATACTATAATACCCCTTTGCTTTCAACCACTCTAATTCCACCCATTCCAATCCCAACCCATTTTCATCTCCCCTCAAAAACCCCCCATTCGATACATTATCCATAATTTCAACAAATTCGCCCACATTTTCCACCAATTTTTCACTTACAGACACTGAATCCAAACAATTCACCGAACACGAACAAGTATCGATTTTTTCACCTTCTTTGGAATCAAATAACCGAATCGACTCGTAAATCAACCGTTCTGATTTATTTGATTCTGATATTCTGGCTAACAGGCCGTGGAATTTGCGGAAACAAATGGAGGGGAGCCGGAGACAGGTGCTATGGTCACGTGAGGGGATATCGGGTAGTATGATGAACAAGCCATGGCCGTTGGATTGGAGTTTGGAATGCATTTGGAGGAGGATTTGGGTGAAGTTCTGATCTACAATGGTGAGATGAGATTGGCGTTGTTGAGTAGTTAGAGATGTGAACCATTTGAGAATTGAGGATCTAGGGTTAGGGTTTGAGGATTTTTTTGATTGTAATTGTGATTTGGAGTTGTAAAAGGAGATGTGGGAGGTGAGTGAGTCGATGAGTTGGTTTTTGGAGTTCATTGATCAGGGTTTGTAGGGGAAATTAGGGTTTGTTGCAGAGTTGATCAACTGATCATCAACCAGAGGAGAGAGAAAATTGAACTCGGTAGAAATTGTTTCAGTTTTTTGAGATGCAATTTCGCTGAGTAGGTGTTCTTTTTTCCTTCCGTTAGTTTTTTTTTATTTTTTGGTGAATTTTACTTTATACCCTAAAAAATTTAAAAATTCTCATTTTATACTAGTAAAAGATAAATTTTTACATTTTACCCTAAAAATATGAAAAATATTATAATGTGACACTTTCGTGAACTTACAATAATCATTCCATCAATGTCAAGAGAGTGAATTTTGACAGAATAAAGTTCAAAAAGCAATTCCTTTTTTTTTTTAGTAAATGCCAAAAATAGTTAATACTGAAAAATTGTGTTCTTTTTCTTCCACTGAAAATTAGAATTTATTTTCCACATTGAAGAAAGGGTTAATTATAACTTTTACCCTTAAGTTTAAGAGAGAAAAAAATTTGATTAACCCTCGAAGAAATGTTCTCTCTCTCTCTCTCTCTCTCTCGTGTGTACGCACGGGCAAGTGGAGAGTGCAGTGACTTTTGCAACCAATAGGATGGTGTGTGACATGTGTAGATAATGCAATGTAGGCTGGCACTTCCAATGGGTAGAAGAATGAGAGTGAAGAAAATGAGGAGGTATTCTACATGGAAACAATAGAGATAAGCCACAGTGCTCCTAATGTAGGCAAATAGAGAATTACTTCATCCCCAGTTAAACAACCTTGATGTCACAAAATGTATAACAGAGATCACAAAGTGTGTAGTCATTTAACAGCTGCCTATTATGACTCCACAATCTTAGCTCTTTCACTATGCTTGACAATAAAATAGAGCAACAATTCAACTCAAGATGTATCTACTTGGATGGGTCTAGGCTCTTTGGCTCCAACTCTCCGATTTGGCTGACGGGTCCAGGAGGAGAAACCGGATCAGAAGGCAGAGTTTTGCTCCCCTCAATTGCAAGAGCTCCATCTGTTGCTGTGCCAGATGAAAGCTGCTCTGCCCCAGTAAGAGCGTTCTCCAATGGTGCTACAATGGAGTTCTCAGTGGTAAGAGTAACATTCTCACTTCCAAACTCCGAGTTCCCATTATCAAATTTGGCATCCATAATTGCAGCCTCTTCAGCTTCAGAATTTACAATGACAGATTTCTCATGACTTTCGGTTTCCCCTATAGCACCATTTGAACTCCCACCTCCTGATATACCCTGAAGCTTGGAATCTTCTTGCTCCTGGGTCGTCTCTGAAACAGAAAGTGGAGGTAACACCAATGTGGTATCTTGGCCTGGTGGTGATGCTTGGCCTTGGGGTAACACAGACAAGGTCCCTGGCTGAGCTAAAAAAGCTGGAAATCCATGAAAGCCTTGTTGATGAGACTGAGGATCAGAGGAAGTTGAAGCATTAGTGTTAGGTTGGCAAAATGCTTGAAGTGCTGGGTAAAGTGCTTGAAGTGCAGGGTAGAGTGCTTGGAGCGCTGCTTGTCCAAGCATAGTTTGCTGGTGCTGGAAGTGCTTAAGGTTTGAAAGGTGCTTTTTCCCCGTCAGATGACTTTGGAAAACAATTTGTGTGTTACACTTAACATTGCACAATTCACATATGAAGGGAATGACCTCTTTGGGTTTGGGTGGCTCAACAGATCTTTCAGGCACTTCATGATATCTCATCCACTTACCCCCTCGTCCACCTCTCACTGTACGCTTAAAACCACGACCTCGAGCTTTGTAATGATCCATCCTTGGCTTTTTTGCTGGTGCTTCAGTAGGTTCTACCTCTTCTGAAACTCTTTGATGCTCAGATTCAACTTTATTTTCTTCACTAACCACTTCAGAGGTCATATTCTCTAGTCGGGGTCGTTTGTCCTCAGATTTCTCGACTTTCTCAGGCAGATCAGAAACTTCTGGCTTCAATTCTGATGGAGGCATTTGCTCATTCTGTCCTTCAACCAATACTTTGTTGAGTTTCTGTAGCTCTTCATATACTTGCAAGTTCTTTTTATGTTTCTTTCCATTCTTGTGCTGTTCCAGGATTTCAAAACTGTTGCAGTCAACCCTACACAGTTCACACCATGCCATTCGTAAAGGTGGCCACATTGGAGATGAATGCCCTTGACCTGGGGCAGACAATTGTACCTGCCCAAAGCCTGATGCATATGATGGTTGAATCAGAGCTTGAGGTGGTGCACCTTGGATATGTGGTACTCCTCCTTGAGTAAGCATAGCTGAATCCTCAGCTGATGCAGATGCAGAATTTGGTGGAAAGTTCCGACCACGACCCCGGCCACGTCCCCTACCACGGAAAGAGGGGCCCGCTCCATCAGGTCTACTACCAAAATGACCACGGGCACCTCCCCTAAAGGGTCTACTGCCCCTTCTACCTGCACCCCTATATGAGGATTGCCCGATCTGCAGAATAGTATGAAAAGGATCTTCAAGAATGCATATACACACACAAGCGCACAAGCATAGTGGACCGCTCAGATATGCCAAATGATGACATGACAGTGTTAAAGAGGTAATCTGATGTGAGGAATCAATTGCATCAAATACAGATCAGACTGAGGCATCATACCCCAATTAAAAATTCCTCACTCTGCAAAATTAGCTTATTGAACAAACAACTAATTAACAAGTGAACACTATCACAAGCAACCACCACAAGAACACACACCTTGTTTAGAATGAGCAAACCAAAACAGAAACCAGGCTAATTTATATCTGTGGCATGAACAGAAAACTTTGTACAATCAAGTAGCACAAGACCAAAATTAGAAGTTGTGGCACAATATCTTGAAAATATTATCCAAGTCACAAAAGGGTGAATTACTGGACTGGAGAAAAAGACTGACTGAACTGGCTCCACTGCAATATGAGGATTAAGATTCAACACCACACACACACACAGAGAAACATGCTCATGCGGGTGTGCAAGCAAATGTGTACGTTTACACACGGGCACACATGCAGAGAGTTCATACTGGTGGACAAAGAAGAGGAATGCCAATAATATGCTAGATGATTTGTGAAATATCCCCCTGTTCAAATTTATTTATTCAATCCATTCAGGTTCTGATGGGGATCTAAACTTCAGTAAGGGAGATGATGAATGTAGCAACCTTAAGTGGAGAAATAAACAGAAAAGGAAGAGATATACCATACAGTTTAAAGTTTCTAAGTCCTGTAAGGAACTACATAGAGCTCTAATTAACTTTAAAGTTTTGTTTGTTTTTCTTCTTTTGAGCTTTATGAAGCCCCACATATGGATCTCACCGTGAAATATTACAGATATACTTTAAGGAAACAAATATAACCCCTGTGGGCCGCGGGCAGGGAGTCATCTTCTCTCTTCTCTGTTTATCCAAATTCTTATCTTTGTGCTATCCTTTATATTTCTAAAATAAAAATTAAATGAAAGTAATTATGCTAATTGTTTTTAGTTGTTTGTGTATTTCTTCAACTGCACTTTGTGAGACTCCATATGTAGATGTAATTGTGGAAAAGAAAAGATGACCTATAAGCCCCCCGCCACAGGAAATTGCATGGGGTAAAGGAGCCACCTTCACTCTCTCTCTCCCCCCCCCCCTGAGT
>CM042189.1:3517183-3558217 GCA_023539305.1 Ilex asprella
CCCCCCCTGAGTCTCCTCATTCTGTCCCATCTCGTTCTCTTTCTTATCTTAAAGAACATTTGCACACATCACAACAACAACATAATAGTTCAAGGATGCTCAAATGAAAACCCATAATTCAACAATATCTCAGACATAACAAGGAAGAATGAAACCAAACTGAGAAATATGTGTATTTGTAATCAACTATTGTTTGCAACTTTTGATGTGATTTGTTGACAAAAAAGTACCACCGATACTTGACAAACTTAGTCCATATAGTAATTCTAAAAATAACACATGGTTGAACTCAAGTGATAACACTAAGCTACAATGAAATCAATTTGTTGGAACATTAAAGCATCAATAAATTATCCTTCTTCTAAAGGTTCCAACCATAGAAAAGAAAATTCGTTAAAGCAATTCCAGGATATGCAAAATTTGGTCTTAGTATACTATCTTCTCTTTTTGGGTACTCAAGTTGGGTGAGGAAGATGGTGTTAGCACCTTAGAACTCAGCCATTACAGAGGCAAACAATGGAAGTTGGCATTTTTGCTTATATATAAAGATCCCATGTAGAAATATAGTCAAACCAAAAATAGGGCAATACTTGCTTGTCCAATTGTGCGAGAATTGATGATACTAACAATACTTACGAAATTTCAAGTTGCATAGATACATAATGGTGACAAACACTAAAGTACCAAAGAATTACATATAAACATCTCGAGATATAAGGTTTGCTATTCAAAAAGTAGAGTCAGATCTTTTATCATAAGGAGACTTGCAATGAAATATTCTTAATATGGTCTGGATGTTTATAAGATCAACAATTCGCATATAACCATACAATACCAAATAAACAGAAAGAGCAATAAAAATATCTCCATATTTACATAAATATACCTCCTTTGGATTTCAAATTTGCACTGGGATCATTCCTATTTCAGAGACATTTTTGAAAGGAAATTTTCTACTGTAAAATGTCACAAAGAGTCATACTTCCTTGAGAACCATGAACCACCATTTACTTCAAAACAAATAGGGGTGCAACTCAGGCGGGTTGGGAAGTCAAACCGGCCTCAACCCAAGTTCTAAAACCCTTAACCCGAGTCGGCCTAAACTCTTCAATCCGAGTATTGCCAAACAAGTGGCCAGATAGGGGAACTGCTATGCCATAGCAAAACTCACCGAGTGCATATCCAATGATATGTTATTCAGCATGGCAAAGCCAAGATTTAACACAACAAAAGCTAAAAGTTGACACAAGTAGCAAAACCAACATCTCTCGGTATACCAGGTTCGAGTCATGAACTTTGCATGTGGGGGTAACAATGGCTATATGCATTTGCAACTCTAAAGAATCTGTAGCAGCGAGAGTCTCATACACTGGGTTTCACTTTTATTATTTTTTTTTTCAAAAAAGCCACAATGCCATCTTATATATTTTATTATGATCAAAACAATATTATGTACTCAATGTTATCTGTTTACATGACATTGAATTAAATAGTGAATTGAGATCTTCTAAAATATCAAATAACTCATCAAAGAAATTTTAACATATAGTACAATTTGAAGCATATTAAAAACACACAATTGGGTATACACTATACACCCACTCAACTTTAACTTCAAAATGTAGAATTTTGGCATTATATCGGTGTTGAGATAGCACTTGCCTTGGACATATAGCACACATTATTGGAGATGCTCTAGCCTCTAGTAAGTTCCGAAAGAAGCTAGATACTCAAGTTTTCATATGTTCTCACAACCCCTATCCGCTCTTATCAATTGTGAGTTCAAGAATTCTAGGCTAAGAACCTCGATTGATCCATATCACAAATTCTTTAAAGAAGAGAGGACTCAGTGTCCTCACCCAGGTCTCATTCAGAATCTCCATAAGTTTCATCTAGCTAATTCACTTCACAACATAGGACAGTGTTATTACCTATAATGACTATGACTGATTTTTGGAATGGCATCTTTCTTTCATGTATCGAGGGCTGACCAGTGACAGAAAAAATACGAATCCCACAAAGGCTGGTTTGAGAGGCAAAGAGAAGAAAGGGAAAAACCATTTATATGTTACAACTCAACTTTTAAGATTATCTGCACAGCATTGTCCTAGCATACTTGAGCTGATTAATGTATTTACATCTGGTTTACTTCGACCATCAGTTAACTCCCTCAATGATAAGAGACACTGGGGGAAGTTTTCATCTCAAATTATGCCCTTTGACAGAGCCATACAGTTAAGCAGCAGAAAAGACACAGAAGTGGCTCAGCATAACAAGCTGCAGAACGCAAGAAAGAGTGTCAACAAAATCTTTTGACACACAAAACATGGGGAGAAAATACAAAAAACACTGCAGCATGAGATGCCAACATGTCCACACAAACTCTAAAGCAACCATAACAGAACAGGTTCATTATAATGTATCAGTATAAAGCACCAATAGCAGCTGCTTCTGCTAATTTTGCCTTAACAAAAAGCTCAATAAACTCCTTCATAATTGTTCTTGATGAGGTCGCTTTAAGGTTTAGTGGTCAAGTTAACAGAAGCCTCTTCTTCATCTTTTAATAGTTCAAAGGTAATTTGACAAGTGTGCTAGGATAGTGCCTGCCAGCACAAGGAAGCACCTACAACAGATAAAAAAAGGTATACTCCTATAAATTCAAAATATAATGTACCAGGTCAAACAATCGCAACATCGTCAATCAAGCCCAAGTCTGTGACTAAGCACTTCTGCAAAGGGGAAAAAAGAAATTTAGTCCAGAGTTAATAAGAAAAGCTGAATCGAGCCAAGTAGCAGGCTGCTCAAGCTTGGTTTTGTAAGATTGAGACAAAAAGCAAGCTGGTCCAAGCCCTAGCTCGAGCTAAATGTGTGGTGTGAAGCTCGGGCTCGAGCTCAGCCTTTTGAGCTTGTCAAGCAGGAACCCTGGGCTGTTCAGCTCAGCTGATCCTACTCATTGCATTTGCTCAACACCTTCTATAGATGCTTTGAGAAGGGAACAACCACTTAATGTGGGCTTGCTCCTCAAGTTCCCTTCAAAGCTTCTATGTAAACCATACACATATCTTTTAGCAAGCTAAACAGAGTTTGGAATGTGATTGAGCTAATAGCAAAATCTAATAAGCCAAGCTTCAGCAGTTTGGTTCACTTTGCAGCCATATCAGCACACAGCAAAAAAAAAAAGAAAGGTAATTGGCTTACCAATCAAAAAACTAAATGAGTTTCCTATGAGTAGATTAAATTAGTACGGTAATAACTTGAAAAAAAACGCAATTTCAAAATGATGCCAAGATAGTTAGAGACTAAAAATAAATAAAGTAATGCAGCATTTGAAAGGAACGCCCCCATGTGTATGTACACACAAGGATAAATGCATATTTATAATCACATAGAGAAGTAGGCAAAGCATTTGGTTCCAGGCTTCTAGCCTTGCAATTAATTTCAGAAGGATAGAAAGAGGATGTTATGAACAATTCTTCCGAACTAATAGCTGGTTGGTCAGTCCAACAGTACTGAAATTTCTATTAACATATAAATCCACAACGTCTCAGAAATGCTGCTGAGTCTTATTCTAGATTTTTTTATATTGAGACCCATCCATCTCTCTGATCCTACATGATGCCTTCAACACTATTTGTTATCTTGTCGGAGCTCCCTTTAATTTTTCCAACCCAATGAATAATTAAGCATCAACAACCAACATGTCTACTCTTGTGTGTCTCTTGGTCCGTCAATCTAGCTATTTCCTAATTTCTCCTTCTAGTTTTGCTAAAGTTACATATCATATGTTTTTCA
Source organism: Ilex asprella (assembly GCA_023539305.1). Lineage (NCBI taxonomy): Eukaryota > Viridiplantae > Streptophyta > Magnoliopsida > Aquifoliales > Aquifoliaceae > Ilex > Ilex asprella. Next base: position 3,520,976 of record CM042189.1, read on the forward strand.
TTAGATGTGTCTTCAAAGCTCTCAACAAATGACATAAATTTGGCACATATATCCTAGTTACCGAGTCACAAGTCAGAGGTCCTCCTTACTTCCACCAGCCATTATCTGGAAATATTTACTCCTTTACACACACACATACACCCACAAACATAAATCTATACAACTGATCGTTATTTGCAAATGAAGAAAAAGTGAAATCGTTTGCTCTTTTAAAGAAGTAACTTAGAAATACAGCATCAAAGCGTATTAAACTAGTAAGCATGTCCAAGTGAACCAAACACAAAAGTGTACAAAAAAAAAAAAAAAAAGACAAGCAATAAAACAATACGCTAAAACCACAGAAAGGGGCAACCAGCAAATTGATGAATGCCCATCTAACAAAACTCACCCAAATAGAAATTCAAAGCATAATCAAACCAAACTTGCATCTATCAAATTGCCATCAAAATCAATACATAAAATTCATACCGGCGGGCGAAGGCCACCGGACATGGGTACTTGCCCAAATCCCCCATTATTTCCCTGCCACTGCTCTTGTGGTGGAGGTGTTGGCTGTTGCGAGCCCACAATTCCATCTGGGTAATAAGAATTTTGCTGATTTTGGACATAGGTTTGCGCAGATCCTTGCCCTTGACCCCCCACATAGGTTGATTCAGGTGGGATCGGAACCCCAGGTGGATGAATTGAAGTGGGTTGTTGCTGAGATGTTTGCTGGGTCTGTTGTTGTTGATAAGCATTGGTGTATTCTTGATGGCCGTAGGGATATTGTTGCTGTTGTTGGCCGTATTGATTGTAATATGCATAGTAAGCTTGAGTTGATTGATCATAAGATTGAATTTGAGATGGGTCATAGGTTTGAGAGGCCACTGATTGTTGCTGTTGTTGGGATTGAGCCGAGTAATCCATCTTGCTTCTGTACGTTTTGGGATGTTTGTGAATGACTCCGTTATCTCTCTCTCTCTCTCTCTCTCTCCCTCCCTCCCTCCCCAGCCCCACGAAAGAGATCAAATGTGCGACAGAAAATTGCAGTTGCACCTCTAAACTATACTTTATTTCACATTATTCCCTAAACTATTCATTTTTTTGTAATACACCTTAAACTATATATATTTTTTTTTTTGTTACAAGGTGTTTGGGTTCACCGACTACTTCCTCAAGTTCTAGATCAACCACTGTAACTCATATTACCTCAATAGTTAATTTTTGTCTAATTATTTAACAGAAAATCAAGGCAAATAAAAATTTTAGTTGTTTGAAGAAATGGTATTTTTCTCTTTAACTAGGAGATATTTTATTTTTACCATAATTTTTCATTAAAAAAAAGACAAGACATGGGTTTGGGCTAAGGTGAGGTGGGGGGGTTGCGTTTGGCCCGTGGTTATGTTAGCTCAGTCGCCCAGTGGATCATGGCCTGGCCTGGCCCGGTTTTCGACAGATAGAGAGCCAACTTGTTAGCCCAAAGGACATACTATGTCTATGTGCTTCCTAAACCTGAAAGTCGGTTTGTCGTGTCAGCCCATCTGCCCGGCAAGTTGGACTTTTTTTTTTTTGTTGTTGTTGAATGATAGAAATTCTTCGTAGCATTATCACATTAGACTTATTTTTTTAAGGTAAACAATCAAGGGTGTCTAGATCAGTTTATGTATACTTCGATTAATTCTCTCTTTAGTCCATTCAAAAGCAGGTTATTCATGACGGGACTAGGGTATTCATGAAGAATAAATCATTCATGACTTGATCCCAAAAAATTGACAAGATTTAAGCTCAAGACATCTGATTTTATAATTTGTCCTTATTACCACTTGAACTATCCTTTGAGATTTACATTAGACCTATTCCTACGAGATAATAGCATGAGTTAGAGTTGGATTGAATTTTCTTAACCATTTAAATCTCAACTAATTAGATTCAAGTTTGAACTCGTGACATTTTATTTTTCAATCTGTATTCTGTAAATATAGCAAAGGTATGTGGAACCCATGGGCTCATGTCAAATCATAAACGAAAATTATTATTTTTGTTAAATTGACTAAAATGTTGATTATTAAGTGGATAGGATGATAAATTTGGAGTGTAGTGATCTTTTTATCCCCTAATCCACTCGTCCACTTTTGGATACCCCTTTGGTTTCATCAAAGCTTCATTTGTGCGCTTTCATTCTTTTGTAGCATCCAAGCCCGGAATGCAAATGACAGGCTACAAAACTCAAACCAAACAAGTTATAAACCAATGGATGGGACAACTTGAATGAATTTAACTCTCTTGTCAAACCCAAATTCATAATTCAAACATTTACACCGAGTAAACTGAGAATATCTACAATCACTCGTTAACCATATGTATCGATGAATCTCGAGAGACACCGACAAAAATCAAACTTAGAACATCTAAACTTATGATTCCCGTCAAGGTTAACTCTACTTCACTAAACTATTTCGTGTTGGTTTCTTGACCTGTCAATTGCTTGTCAGAATTCAAAAACCCAATTTTAGTATTTGATGTTTGACTTCGGATTTTGTAAGAAAATATCATCATTTACTGAACCTGTAATACAATCATAAAGATTTCGTTTCTTCTTACCAAAAAAACACTGAATCTATCATCCTTTTAGCAATGAAAATTGAACCAACCGACATAGTCCAGGCCGATGCTTCTGTATAAAGTGACAGATAAAAGTAGAATTATTGTTATCACAAGTTGTCCATTTCCCATTACCTCACTTTCTCTCGGTTGTTCACTCATACTTGATGAGGTTATGAGTGTCAATTTAACGATCTAGGTTAAACGAGTCGAATCTAAATGAGCCTAAAATGAGTTGAATTTGAGTTGAACTTGAATATTTACACACAAAAGAGTTGACTTTGTCAAGTTATAGTCGAACCTATCGAGTTTATTTTTTAAACAAGTCTAAAATATTATTCGAGTTCGACTCGTTTCGAGCTTGAACGAGCCCAAAATGAATCGAACTCGAGTCGACTTCGAGTAGTTCAATTTGATTATCAATTCAAATCAATATTAATTCAAAAAAAAAATGATCAACTAAAATAAATAAAAAAATTAGTTGAGTTAGTGTGAGAGATGGAAATATTATAGTTTTTTTTTTAAAAAAATTATATAGTATTGTATATATTATGTTAAAATCAAATAGTTTTATTTGGTTTTGCTAAGGATTTAGATCAAGTAATTTTTTAATTTATCGAGGCCCATGGGTGGTGATTTCGATTAAAGAGAAATGAATACTAATCTTGTGGTTTCTAGTTTAGGACTTTTACAAACACAACTCGAACTCAAAATGACCCGATTGAAAATAACCCGACCTGACCATGACACACTCTCTTGGCATCCTAGAGGAGGCCACCAATCATGTTATCACTATGAATAAAAGACACAAAGAAGAGAAGTGAAGTCAAAAGCATGTCTATAATGGGTTGTTGATGAGATCACATGTGAATCACACGCAGGACATGGTGGTGTGAGGCCATTGAGTGCATAAACTTACTAGGAGGGGGCATGGAATCATGGTGTTTGTAGCGTGAACCATAGGCATTGTCTAGTTGGTGGACGAAAAAGAATACTATAATACTAAATTACTACTCACTATAAAAAAATTCAGCCAGTCACTTGCGATTTTAAAGTCCAATAGTAGAGATAGTAACATTAGACCAATCGAAATAAATTGTGACTGTAAGAAGACTGCGACCCTAAAAGAGAATGTTGTGAGAAAACATGCCTTCAATGCCAAAATGGCTAAATTTTGAGAAAATTCCGTGGACATATATTCTCCTCCAGAATCAGATCGTCAAATTCTTTTAAGCATATACTCCTGTTTGGTTGCTGAGAAAATGGTGGAAAAGAAAAAGAAAATAGGGTATCTCACGTTGGCAACCAACCGAGCGCATATATTGTCTTTGAATAAGTTTATGGTACTTATATTTCATTTTTTTAGTACCACATCAAAAAATAATTATTAATTGTAAATCTTGCTTTGAGCTATCCCTTAACACCTTTTCCTTTGGAGGGAGGTGAATGGAGTTATTCAAAAGTTAAGTCAAATATTTTGTCTAGAAGTTTGGTTTTTTTTAAAAGTACACTTGGATTTATAAGCTTCACACAAGTGCACTAACGCATTTCACTATTTCCCTTACTAAAATAGAGAAAAAAATAGACATGAACATGTTGTTTCATATATACACTATTTTTTAGGAAAAATTTTATTTACACCCCCCTCTAAATAGGTTTATTTTCAACGACATTCCCTGCCTTTTTGAAAATTTCACTGTACTCCCTTCTAATTTATATGTCCTCTTCACCTAGACCCCCAACCGTAATCAGCCGTTAATGACAATCAGAAAAATGCTAATGTCATACCAAAATTTTTATGAAATGCCAATTTTACCTTTCTTATTCCCCATGAAATCCTTGTTTCACCCTCTCTCTCTCATGCCTTAATAACTCACTCACCTAACTGCAAAAACGTGGCAATGAACCCAAATCACTGGTCCTAGCATGAATTGATGAAAAATAATATAAAAAATTCACATAAAAAATAAAAAATTTATTGCTATGAATCCGTAAAAAATAAAAAATCGTTGACACTGTACGCTTAAACATAATACAAGAAAAAAATTCAAAATAATTTTTAAAAAAATTAAAAAAAAAAGTAACACCGTACGCTGAAACATAATACAAGGAAAAAATTCAAAAATAATTTTTTTCGAATTTTTTTTTTTTAAAAAAACCAGTAACATCGTACGCTTAAACATCATATAAGGAAAAAATTCAAAATAATTTCAAAAAAAAACGGTGACACCGTATCTTTAAAAATAATACAAGGAAAAAATTTAAAATAATTTTAAAAAAAAATAAAAAAAACCGGCAACACCTTACGCTTAAACATAATACAAGGAAAAACTTCAAAATAATTTTTTTTTTAAAAGCGGCAACACTGTAAGCTTAAATATAATACAAGGACAAAATTCAAAAATAATTTTTTTAGAATTTTTTTTTAAAAAAAAAGCCAGTGACATCATACGCTTAAACATAATACAAAGAAAAAAATTAAATTTTTTTTTTTAAAAATGGTGACACCGTACTTTTAAACATAATATAAGAAAAAAATTTAAAATAATTTTTTTAGAATTTTAAAAAAAAATCGATGACATCATACACGTAAATATAATACAAAAAAAAAATCAAAATAATTTTTTTAATTTTTTTTTTAAAAAAATTGATGACACCGTATTTATATGTATTTATATATAGTTTAATGAAACAAATTAGTGAATATGTATTTATATATAGTTTAATGAAAAATAATTGGTGAATATGTAAATCTTTATAAAATTCAAGGGTAAAATGGTAAAACGTCTATTTCCGTCATGTCCGCTAGTCGACCAACACTGACAGGGGAGGTCAGAAAAATTTCAGAAAAGGCAAAGGGTATCGTTGAAGATAAACCTAATTAAAGGGAGTGCAGATGAAATTTTTCCCTACTTTTTATATCGACGATCCACCAAAATCAATCTGCCACAAACTGCATAAGATAAACAAACCTCAAACTGCATAAGACAAACAAACCTCTAGAGAGTCGAGTTTGAGATCTCGAGTTGGTAACATATAAAGTTTTCTATCTGAACTACTCAAACAAATTTAAGTGATTGACATTACTATTCAATTTTCATTGCACTGGATATATATTACTTCAGTCAATGACTATAAGCATGCATGGCACCATGTGAATCTATTTATGATCTTATTCAAGCTTGTTACACCAACCTAACACATCCACATTCATGTTGTAATTTGGCAACAAAACCAGTTATAAGTGCAAACTATCTTCATCTAGGCGTAGCAGTTTTCAATATGAAACAAGCTTAGTATAAAATGAGTTGGTTATGATTGATTATTACTTAACGTGAATTCGAAAATAAATCTAACAAAAAAAGTCGAAAAAAAAAAAGCAATCTTTTAACTCAAATAATAAAAAGTTTAAGTTAGAATCAAAAGCAGTAAGATAATGCTCCACCTTTCCTTCTTCGTGACAAATGGAAAGACTCGAAAGACTTATCTGATGAGTTTCCCAATGAGAGAGTTTGTAGGTGCATTTACTTCAAGTCTGAGTGTAGCAAAGAGATTTTCCCCAGAGAAGCTTTAGAGGGAATCCAAAAACAACACAGTTGGTAAATAAGTCGGGTTAATATTGGATCATTCGATATGATAAATCAAACACGTCAGATCAAAGAGATTCTCCTAAGAGAGGCTTTAGAGCGAATCGGAAAATAACACGGTCAATAAATAAGTCGAGTTAATGTCGGATCATCCAACACGATAAAGATTAAAATTGATTAGTATCTAATATAAACTTAGTACAACACGATTCAAATATGACACGACACGACACGACACATCTCCATCGAGACCCCTAATTTCGTGATATAGTAGGTAAAATTTCTTATTGTGTAATATCACATTGAATGCAAGCTCCCATAAGTTGATTATGCCCTACATGAAAAGATTGACCATGAAACTGAGCCAGAATTCATTATTCCTAGACTAGTGAATTGAGCCAGAATTTACTATTTCTAACGGATAACTCAAGTTATAACAGAGACGAATTATAAACTCAAACATCTTGAGTTCAAATCTTAACAACTCCTTAGGGTTAGGCCATAGAAGATAAATCCATCATGAATACCCTAGTTCCAGCGTGGATGACCTGCATTTGACCAAACCGAAGAAGAAATTAGTCAAGGTGCACATAAGTTAACCTGAACATCCCTGACTGTTGAATCAAATAAAAAAAAGACTAGTGAACCAGTTGAAGAGCTGACTAAATAATAGAGTTGAGATGTTACACTTCTCAAGTCTGTTCATATACCAACCCTTGTAGGGTCAAATGAAAGAGCTATTTGAGAGAGGGTGGGCATTATATTCAAGTCCATCTGATAAATAAGTCATTTTGTGACAATCCCTATGTTCCCTAAGGCCCTAACCCTGATATGTCAATTAATTGGCAAATTGCATACACAAGAATAAATAATCAACATAGAAGAAAAATACCCTTTATGCCAATGCTTTTTTTTAAAAAAAAAAATTTAACCATTTAATGCAAAAAGCCTATCCAAGTAGATTAAAAGTGAAAATACTCTGCCACAAGTTTACGAAATTTTATCTTTTTTGGGATGATTTTGGTGGTCGAAATCAATAAAAAAGAACTAATTATTTAGAAAAGAACTAAAGGGTAACATTTATATTTCATAAGTCCAAGCGGTTGAGTAGAGTTAGAGAGCGGGTTATAAGTAATTGTTCGGGATGAAATAAACGGCATTATGAATAATTAAATGGTATTCTGAATATTTTAAGAGTGAAAATTAAACTTCATCTCTTTCATTACTAATAGTACAAATGATACACTATGTCCTTAATACTAGAAAAAAGAAAAAGTAGAGAAAAAAAAAAGTGTGATGTTCAATGGGGATATTGATGATTATGTAGCCTCTGGTATTACTTTGAAGAGAAAAAGGATAGTAAAAAGCCACATTGTTGACTCATTCCTCTTGCCTTTTGAAGCCATTAGCCGGCAATTGAATATCAGTTTTGTTTGTTTCTCTTTTCATTCAAAATCTACTCTTAAAAGGCGAGAGAAAAACGGAATTAGATAATCTCCTATACATATTTACTCAATTTAATTAAAAAAAAAATCACTCGTCATTTATAAATAGAAGATCCGCTTTAAAATAGTGAATCGTCCTATCTAAATTTCATCTAACAATAAAAATATATTGAAAGATAATTCACTTCCGAAAAAAAACCTTGTCTTGGTGTATTGGTTTGACTGTGTGGAAGTGTGAAGTGACACTAAATCCTAAGGAGTAGTTCAAATAGTAATATGAATAAATTCTAAACTCATACACTGTGAGTTCAAAATCTTGATAATTCTTTGGGACCAGTTCATGAGGAATCGTCAATGGTCTGCTTTGACCGAACTGGAGAAAGAATTAATCGAAATGAACATAAACTTGTCCGAACACCTCTTATTGTTGAACCAAAAAGAAAATGTGAAGCAATACTCACTCTCAAACAAGACCTTACCTTATCCTTTGGTTTCTTTCTTTTTTAATCTTTTGAATGAAACAAATTGCCGACCCACCACCGACTCATGAGCCATGACCACCCACCCACACCCCAACCATAAAAGCCACCCAACCCAACTCTGCCCTACCTATTACTATTGTTTATTACTTTGGTTATGTGTGTTTTTGGCTGATTAGATCAGCAGTAAAGATGAGCATTAAAAGACAGTGAAGAATAAGAGCCATATCATAGGTTGTTTTTTTTCTTATCACCCATGAAAAAAGCTTCTCTTGAAGATGACATATCCACTTTTGCATTGAATAAAAGAATCAAATGGAATTTTCTGGTTCAAAATTCACCTGCACACCAGCAGATATTCATTTATTTTATTTTATTTTTTGTTTTCAACGATCAGGTGTGTCCGAGCTAATTTATGTGCACTTCGACTAATTCCTTCATTTGTTCAATCAAAGACAAGTCATCTACGCCAAGACTAGAGTATTCATATAGGATAAATTTCATTTGATCTGACCCCAAAAAATTGTCAAAATTCAAACTCGCGACGTCTTGATTTATAGTTCGTATTTATTACCACTTAAGCTACACTTTAGAGTTTAAAACAAGCTATTTAAACCACCATATTAACTAAGAAAAAATGGCCGGGTTGCTCGGTCAACAATTCTTAACACAATTGAATGAATATCTTTAATGAGTTCATATCATAACCAAATTAATCGTCTGTGCCGACTTAAAAAATATGTCAGCATGAATTTGGCAATACTTGATACGTAATTGACAAAACAAGGCTATAATTGTAATAGGTAAAACTTGACAAAACACATTTAAGAGACAACACGAACCAGACATTACACGACCCATGTCAATTCCAGTCGCTACTATTGTCCTCATCCCACAGAGTGGACGTGAATTCAATTCTCACAATTGTTTTATTATAATCTCTTTCCCTTCCCTCGAATTAAATGAGTAATGTTATAAATGTCTAATTTATTATGGTGATTTTGAGAGTTCTAATGTTAGATAGAGCTTATTTTAATCCAACACTGGTAAATTAAGGATAAATAACATTTTCCAAGAACAATATGACCACATAACTTATTCAGGAGAACAAACAACAGAAAAGTGGCAAAGGAAGGGAAGAAAGAAGTGGTATATTCTAGCACTTACTCTCAGTTGCTGATCTGATTACACTTGCTTTTATACCTTTCTTTTCTTGTGGAAAAGCAAGATAGGGAAGGAATCTTATTAGCATTTTGGACAGAACACTAAGATAATTTTGACCTCAAGCAAAGTAAGATACCATTAAATACATTTGATTTTGTTTTCTTTTTCAAATGGAAGTTTTTCCCCAAAAAAAAAAATTTTGGAAAATTAAAAAATCAACCTAAATTAAAATTTCTAAGAACAAGATGCCAGCTGAACATAACATAAACATATCCCTAGTTGCAACCTTTATCATTGTGTCAGTTACAACCCTAAGACCAGGTTCTTGGGAGATAGAACTTAATTAGTCAACTTTAGATTTAAGAGGTTATTGTAGTTGACTTTCTTATCACCCATAGCATATAAAATGGACAAACTCAAAAAAAAAAAAAAAAAGATATAAAAGATGCAAAGTTATGAAGGTCATTATCCCGTTTAGTTCCCATTAAACGAGTGTGTTGAGAGGGTTGAACATGTAGACTTGGTACGGACCTAACATTTGAGATATTATGCAAAATTTTGTGGTCTTTGTTGATAACTATATAGTAGAAGAGGCTCTAGTTGAATGACAGTCTAACTGTCAAGTCCCGACCTTTATACTTAAAAGAAAGTGATTTATGTGCTGTTTTAGCCACAATGGAATCCTTGGCATGACCATTAATGAGCACTCTTACTAGTGAAAAGACAAATTAATCCATTCTTGAATCACATATTAGCTTAATTGTGCAAGAATTGCCAAGCTCAAAGATTTTCCTAATGACAAACCCCATGAAAAAAAAAACTATAAAAGATGGATCATTTTACTATTAAATTTTGCATTTATTTTCACTAGCCCTGCATAAGCCGGATACTACAGTCATGCCAAACCAAGCCAAAAATATTCTTCAGTAAAACAAGGGATTTTGCACTTTCTATCTGTCATCTCTTCAAGATTTTCCTACTGTGGAAAAAAAAGAATTTAATGTATATTAAATATATTGTGGAGGACATTTTGGTCACTGAATAATTAATCTCTCTAGTTTCTAGTCTGTGCCGAACTGGGATTTTCAGATCTCCAAGCAAAGTTTGGAACTGTCACAGACAGAGACAGAGAAGAACAAAGATGAGAGAGAGAAGAAAATGGAGAAATGGAGAACAGAGCAGATAAGAGAGAATTAGCTTCTTCTGCTCCAAATTCAACAACTGTACACTTACAATGACTATAGTGACAGGTGGAAGTTACTGTTTTATGATAAAATACTTTGTTTTCTTCATCTTCTGCTTTCAAGACTGTAATTTTCAATAAAGAAAAGAGCATTGAGAAAACTGTCAGTTGGGACAAGTGGAACCTATGAACAAAACCCATTGACCACAATGCTAAGTCCATCATTCAAAAAATAACTCTCTTAAAAATTCTAAACAAATTAAACACACATTGAAACTCATGTATATACAACTATCTAAAGATGAATTTGGCAATGAAATGAACTGAAATAAAAATCTCTGAGGTTCAACCATTAATGGAGGTTCTAAATCAGCTGTTACAGTAACGTAGTTCAAAGGAAATCAAATACAGTCAGATTATGAATGAGAATATTGTGAAAATAGAGGAACCCCAATTGCCCAAAAAACATTGTAATGAAGTTTCTAGATCCATAAATATGCAGAATAGAAAGAAAAATTACCTCTGAATTAATCCTCTAGTGCAAAAAATTCAACTTCAAGCATTCAAAGCTTATTTGGGTTGACAAGCTCAATATGTTGAAAACTCAATTTGGCTAATCTCATCATCATCAACTGGAGCAGGAAGATTAAGATCTATCAAAGTTTCACCAAATTTTGAGAATGGTTTAGCAGGAGTAGCAGTAGCTACTGAACCCATCACATGTGATCTCTTGTGCCCACCAAGAGCTTGCCCAGATGAGAACACTCTGTAACAAACAGGACATTCATGTATTTTTTCCTCAACCATTGTAGAATTACCTCTATTTTCTGTTACCACCATAGTTTGTTCTTGAGCTGCAGAACTATTGTTGGCTTTGATCTTTTTGTGACTCGCTCTGTGACCACCAAGTGCTTGATAAGATCGAAACATTTTATTACAAGTTTCGCACTTATACTTGACACGAATCTTATTTTTGCTTACTTTATGCAAATCAGAATCCTCAGAATGATCATGAATGTGATTTTTTGCTTCTTTCTCTTGATCATCTTCTTCTTCTCTCATCCACTTGTCTCTGGATAATATCATCAAACAGTAAGCGACATCTTCTTCAGGACTAGTGTCTGAGATCGAACTCACTGGTTCAGGCTCTACCCATTTGGATTTTTTCAGTTCCGGTTCTTTTAAGTACTGATCATTGTATTGATTTTGCTCTGAACCCCCTTTTCGAATCCGCTTTGATCGTCTCCGAGTTGGGTTCTTCGATGACTCGGTCTCACTTTCTCTGTCTTGAAGAACCACAGAACCAGCTGTGAGAGAGAACTCAGGATCTACCAAACGGACACTCTTCTTTGGATTCTCTCTCAACCCATATCCCAACAAGGCTTTATCTTCGATTTCTTCATCGGAGGAAGAAGAAGCTGACTCAATCTCTTCAACGAGTTGGTCTTTGGGTGGTTGTTCTTGCTCTGCTTTTGGGGGAGCATATAGATTCAACATGTGAGATCTCATATGCCCACCCAAAGCTCTGCCATTGGCAAAGATCTTTAAACAGAGCTTACACCTATATTTCTCCATTACCCAGAAACCAAAACCAACAGAACTTGAAGAGCACACACACACACACAAAATTCTCTCTCTCTCTCTCTCTCTGGTTTGAAGAAGAATGGAGAGAGTGGGAACTACAAGGAGTAGGTGACAAGCATTCTTCCACCCAAAGATATATACAAAAATTCAGAGAATATAATTTTATGCAAAACTCAGAAAATTAGATTTGGATTTTATTTGGAGTAATTTTCTTCTTTAAAACAGCAAGAAAGTTATAAATCAAATCTTAATTAAAGCGCATGCATGAAGGCAGAGAGAGAGAGAGAGAGGGAGATGTAACATGCGAGCTTTGCATTTATTTGCACCCCCACTTTATATTTACATAAATACCCACATACCAATTTTCTATTTTAGCAAATTACACATTGACACCCTCAACTATGACCCTAATCTCACTTCACCCACTCAAATATTGAGTTTCTCATATTGAGCCATAGATACTTGAATTGATTTCACATTTTTCCAAAATTAGACATCTATGTTGTTTCAGACAAAATAGGTCTAAGTCTGTTGTAAGAGACGCATTTGTCAGGTCTAAAATTGGAGCGATATTAAATCAATAACTATAGTTAGAGATTCAATGTGATAAATAGAATAATTTTCTTTAGGTAAGTGATAAATATGATAGTTGAGAGTTAATGTAAGACCAATAATCATAGTTATAGATATAATGTCAAAAACATGATTAATGGGTAATGTGAGATAGGAAACATAATTCAGAGGGTGAAAGTGTAATTTATCTATATTTTTCAAATGCATCATAAAAGTATTTATTTCGATAATTCAGCTAATGTTTGTGGGTTTTCTAATTTTCTATTTTTTTTTCTTGAGAATTTTAATATTTGGTCAATATTAATTAAAGGATATATCAGTAATTAAGAAGAGATTACCAGAATAAACCGGAAGCGTTGTTATACAAGTCAAGAAAACTGCTGGGTTTGTTGTAACGGCGGACCACAATAAAATATTTAGGTGGACCAGAGGACCAGAAGAGTTCCCCCATTAAAAGAATGACCCTTTTGTGTTAACTTCACAAAGCTGTGACCTACACATTAAATACAGTCAAATCAAAACATTATGACGCTCTGGTTTGTGAGTTACCTAAGGTCCAAATGAAATTATTAATAGAATTAATGCAATTTAGATCTTATAGAAAGCAGTAATCAGTCGATTAATTGCAATTTTGAGATTCTGTTACCTTTTGTTGGGATACAAACCCAACAATAAGTATTTCGGTTTCGAATTCTCTCTAATATAATTTCTATTAATTTCTTTTAACGCTCGATCAATTACAAATAGTTTATTCTTAGTACCTGTCTATCCGAAGAACAATCTCACGTTGAAAGAGTGTTTATTTGAAGGAATTTAAATTCATGCGTTGGAAAGGTCGACACATGTTGTATAGATCGGTGTTTTATCATATGTATTTTTTATATATTTTATTTAATTTCTAGTAAGTAAATAAGGGTTGTATAATAGATTAGATTAGTTTCATACACTTTTTTCCCCTTTTATTTTGGATCTTTGGTTGGAATGTTTAATTTTGGATCTTTTGGTTGAAATGTTTGATGAGAATGAGGGGTGGGAAATGAGTAGGAAACTAACCTCCCATTGAAGATGGAGTTTTCTAAGGGATTGAATGGCGTTTTGTTAGGGCATGGCTGGACTTATTCATGTTGTTATGCTTTATTTTGGATTGGCAATAATATTATTTCTTTTTATAATTGTATGTTAGGCCTCCCTAATCTTCGGGTTTTTTACTTAATTGGGCGTGGATAGCCTGTCTTTAATCAAAACGAGAAATGGATTAGTCAAGGTGTGCGTAAATTGTCCTGGACACCCCTAATTGTTTTAAAAAAAAAAACTTATGTCATAAAATTTACTAAGATTGTCCAACTTTTTTTTTTTTTGGATGCTTTGAGCAAATTGTAACAATCCAATTAGTTGGATTGTAGCAATCTTACCAAATTAGGGAAAATATTTAAAAAAAAAATTATATATTCACTAAATTCTTAGCAATGGAGATCTCGAGTTTGTGCCTTTTTTCGGTCATCCCATATGGTAATGTTAATTCATTAACACAAATATCACATAAAGCAAAAATTGATTACTCAAATCAATATGTATATATAAAAAAAACCAAAGTAGTGTTAGAAACGAATAAATTATTAAATTGAGATCGTAAGAAAAATATATGATTTTTTATTTTTTCTATTTCTTTATCTAGCAGTGTTTAAAGCTAAGTAATTTTAATTAATTTTTTTATGTGGCATAAACACGATATGATACAAAAAATAATACCATAAATAATTAGAAGAATATCTTCATGTTTGGTATGCGACAAGGTTCAATAATAAGGTCCGACCCTCGACCTCTAGTTATATATCTAACAAAGATGTTCAGGTCATTCACATACAATCTCAGGCAAGAATGGCCAAGTCGTCTATATCATCTAATGAAAAAGTCTAATATCTCTAGCTCGAGTCAGGGATATAGATCAAGCTCTTTTATTCACGAGCTATCCAAACCAACAAGAGTTCATCTCAAACAATATGACCTCTCACAAATATAAAAGATCATAACGTATTCGAGTTAGAAGATAGGTCACAATGTCATCTCAACGTATTTTAGATGATTACGTTATACTTAAAAAATGTAATTTTTAACAGTCAAATATTTTTTTAATAAAAAACTAATAAAGTTGAAAATCATGTGATAATGACACGAGGATTACCTCACTCGTGGATATAAATACAAGAGATAGTCCCTCATCCAACATAGATTATAATAGCTGTAATCTTTAGCTAAACCCCTCAAGGGCCTCAACTGATAAACCAGTGTACCTCTGGCTTACGCTTCCCTTAGCTTACCGGGAAGCCGCTGCCCAGAAATTCTGAGAAATCAAATCAATGGGTCCACTGAATTTGATTAATAAAAAATAAAACAAAAAAACCCGCCACGTAATACGCAAACTAAGAAATTTATCAAGATTAGATTTTTTTAGTTGCATTAGATTGGTGTTCGAATCCTCCCCCTTCTAAACTATTGCAACCAAAAAAAAAAAAACTGATTGATGAAAAATATAAAAATAATCAAATATTTTATATTTTATCGATCTTCTTGGTATGATATTTTTCAATTTTTTTGTTGATCGTACGTATAATTTGACTCTTTACATTTAAAGAATAAATCCCATTTTCAAATATATAATTAATGAATGAATAAATGATTTATATACATTTTGTATTGAATGTTATTCACTATAAAGACTATTTCTAATAAAATAGAGAGTTCTATTGAAGATATTAAAAAAAATTCCCCCTTTATTTTAACATTTCATAAAAAAAGCTCTTTAAAATGGGGGAGAATTGCACTTTACAAACTGAAAATTTTTAAGATTTTTATTTTATATATTCAAAAATTAAATTTTCAATGTTGCACCCTCAATGTATCAAAAATATTGAAATGTGGTACTTATGTTAGCTTTCCTTCTATATCAATGGGTAAGTTTTTTTCGGAAAAAATAACGTAAGATAACAAAAAGGTTATATTATAACACTTTTGATGCATTAAAGGTGTAATGTGAAAAATTTAATCTTTGAGGGTAAAAAATAAAAATTTTAAAATTTTTCAGAGTGGAAATTACCAAAAACTCTTAAAATATAGAGCATTATTGAAGGTGTTTTATACCCTTTCTGCCTTTTATCTTTACTATTTGAACAACTTAATCCTTTGACCTCTCTGTCTCTCTCTCTCAACATTGATTTAGCCTTAGAAAGTGGAATTAAACAGTAGATCCCATTTTAATGATGTTCAAGTGTGATGGGGTAAGTGGGTGGTTTAGAATATAATGGAGCATAATGTCCATTGAATATGAGGTAACTAAGACTTTTTATGGTCAGCTTTGGTGTGGGAGATGATTTTGTGCTTACAGATATCACCATGCCAACATAAGAATTAGCAATAAATTTTTTTTAGGCCATACTAATATGCTAATGGCAGCAGACATAACTTTGACTCTGTTGCCATGAAGTAGGGGTCCTATTCCTATTCCTATACATGGGGCGTGACTGGTGAACCTTAAGACAGTAGCTAATTGGGTCAATTCAAACTCGATGTATACTCTATGGAATTGAGAATCCAGCTAAATTGGTTTTCTTTAGCAATTCTATTTCTTATATTCTTTTAGACGACTCTGCTACATCTGTCCAGTACAGAGCAAACCTGAATCCCTTGAGTAAATCCATTAGCTCTTAGCACAATTTTTGACTTTTTTGATCTGACATGATAAATCGAGATCCTGCGTATGCATCATTTGCCTGTTGATAATAATAGTTTGCTCGTTAACTTCTATTCTTTCAAATGCTAGTAAACTTTAAACAATCTTCTTAATGTCATGGGGTTCCTTCCATCAAATGTATCTCCATCTTCTTAAAGAGTAATGCTATTTTGACTTTGGATTCCGGTATTTGTTAAGACTCACAACTAATTTGATAATTATGATTGATAAAGTTAACAAATTATAAAAATTAGGTCCAAATAACAATATTACTTCCTAAATACCCCAAATATCTTATCTTATCCCCATTTTTTGGATCCATCCTTTTGATATGTGGATCAAAGAATCCTGAGGGGAGGAGGAACAGAAACTTCCACTCGCCCTCCAAGTGGGTAACCAATTGCATACCTCAAATCCTAAGGGACATGTAGGCTTTAACCTAGAAGTTTTAATCGTGTCGGGTTAAGTGAATTTGTATCGGGTTTAATTGGATTCATATAAAAAATATTCAACTCGTAGACAATTCATTTAATTAAACAGATGAAAATTTACAAATTGAACACGATTCGTTTATTAAACGGATTACTCACCTCGATTCATTTAACTCGTTTAATAAATATTTTTTTATTATAATAAAAAATCCAATTCATAAAAAATTATAGTAAAAAAATAATTATTAAACTTTTAATAATTGATCTAACTATTAAACTACATATATCATTATGACTAATTTTTATTATATTAATTTTATTTAAATGGATAATAAAAGGATTGAAATATCTTAATCGAACATGTCCTATTTATTAAATAGGTCTAATAGGTCAATTTGTTTACAACCCACACTATTAAGACCTCATTCAAACCCGCTTAATTCGATACGTGCCTATTAATCGTGTCATATCGTATTTTGATAGACCAACTTTAACTTACGTTGTTAAGGGTTGCCCTCCATTATTTAGCTCAATAAGTGAAAAGTAAATGTAGATTTTCTGCTAAATATTTCTGAGAATTAATCCATTTATATGTAATAAGAGGTGTCATACTACAACTCAGAAATGAACAACTTAAAAAATGAATACATACTGTGCAACTTATCATTAAAAAAAAAAGTGCATACCAATTTACACTTGTAGGCCCCTAGCATTAGCCCAGAGTAGGCATGCATGTTCAATGATCAAAATTGAACTTGAGGCCCAATAATGGAATATGGATAGGGGGTGTTAATCAAGTTTTTGTTGAGTCTTATTTACACAGAAATGAGTTGACTCGTTTAACTATTTATTCATAAACGAACTTAAAATAGTGTTCAAGCTCGATTTGATTAACAACCCTAAATATGGATATGATCAAAACTTTTGAGATTGTCTTTACATGAACTATTAGTTAGCCAAGACCTCGATTAGCCATTGAAATTTAATTTATTAATTTAATTTGCTACCATTGTCTGATTAGTCGATCGTTAGATCTATTAATAATCCAATAATAACAGTGAATTAGGTAAGTCTAAGTTGTGTTGCTGCAAAATCTTGGGCCTTAGAATAAGGATGGTGATATGAGGGACATAAGTTCTTTGACAAAACATATTGTAATAATAAAATTTTAATAAATTTGCACGGATAGCTTAACGGTGTAGAGTTGGGTTTGGACGAACCGTAGATCCTAACGTCATGGGGTTCAACACCTTGTTGTTGGCATGTGATTGCAAGTTTTCGCAGGTATAGATCCAAAGTTGTCTTACCTTGGAGATGTTTCTTATTAACCAAAAAAAAAAAAAAAGAAGAAGAAGAAACTTTTATTCTCTCCTTTATTTATTTAAAATTTTGATTTTACTTATCATGTCAACTGTCACATTTTTTAGTAGTATTTTTTATTCTATTTTCGATCAGTGTAACATCTATAATATAAAACAGAGTAAACCTCAATAAACATATCTGACGGTCTCAAATAGATTTATTTAACGGCCACCAATATCTCTTTCAAAACTATTTACATTATATTGTGTCTTCACGAGTTACTCGTAATTACCCTAATATAAGCAGTTGTTTAATTTTTCTCTCCAAATTTAGTTAGTTACCCCTACATACAAGATCAATTAGTCAGTAGCTTAACTATCCTCTCACTTTTTTTTTTCAATTTGTGGGTATGCAATTATGAATAATGTTATATAACTCAAATATATAATATAAAATTGCATCCAAATGAAGGGGCATCATTGAATCAGTGGGTCTCATTTAAAAAAGTTGATGGAACCCACTCATCTAATTATCTCCTTCATTTGGGATGAAAAATTAGGTTACAAATTTAGATTATATAGTATTTTCCTACAATTATTAATCAGTTAGATATTTAGTAATTATTCTCTCTTATTTTTGTAATTATTTCTCCCTCTCACTCACTTACACAGCCAGACTACAACTAAAATTTGTACTTATCTAGACCTTTAACTAATACTAACACTACTGTGGCCCAATTTGGGACCCCATTATTAATCCAATGAATGATTAGATCCAAATCCTCTAAACGTTGAAGCACAGACTCAATATATAACTAACACAGCAACCCCCGTTACTCATGAAAATGCATATCAAAAGAAAGCTACAAAGGATTTTTTTTCTTTCTGTAATCTTTATTTAAAACTTCGCTTGGAATAAGTTCAGGGGTCACACATGAGAGTTCTATCTGAACCCGCCAATGATTACAGGAAAAATGTGGTAGTATAGTCACTAGAATAACAAATACTGTGTGCTTGTTGAATTTATAATTACAGTTTCTTAATCAATACAGATATATATATTCAAGTGAAACCCGCACAGGTAGTCCAACAGTGTAGTGGTTGTCGGTTCTCCGAGGAATCGTAAGTTCGAACATCTTGAATTTGACTCTTGTTGGTCCTGTGGTAATTGGGTGATTGTAGGTACTACACATTTTGTGAAAAAAAAGGATCAATGGTCTGCACCAACATCAGTTGTTGGACCAATCCCAACCTTCAGCCATGTCCCACTAATGTTCATGTCCTTTAGATCACTCAGCTTTGCCAACTTCACCTTACTGTCTGCTTCATCATCAACATTTTGCGCCACTCCATTACTACTACAAACATTTTTGTTGTTGATGATCTCTTTCTCATCATCTCCATTGTTGTTTTGTTGCAGGTAATGACAATTACTGTTGTTATCAGTTTTTACTTCTCCATCAACATCAATCCATGGATGCAAATGAATTTCTGTAGAGATTTCAAAGCTTAATCGGTGTCGAGGGTCTCGCCGGACTCCGGCCATGTCTTCAAATGGGGCCGGAAGGTTGAGATCAAGAGCCTCGGATTTGTTGAACTGTGGTGTTTGATTGATTTGCTCAATTTGATCATGGAGCTGATGAATTCTAAGGGAAGATGTTTCTGGTGTGTTTGAAGTGATCCAATGACACCTCTTGTGCCCACCTAACGCTTGTCCGGTGGAGAAAATCCGGTGACATATCGAGCATTCATGTACTTTTGACTTTCTTCTGGGAAAAATAGCATTGGAGCCGGACTCCAGTCGTAAAGACGATGCTGATTTAGACGACAACAATTCTTCATGAGTGATCACATCTTCATCAGCTAGATTATCATCATGATGGACTTGTTTGGCTGCAAAACACCCTTTAACTTTCTTGTGACTAGCTCTATGTCCACCCAATGCTTGGTGGGAATTGAACACTTTCTTGCATGCTTTACATTCAAACATGCCTTTGGCCACCCCTTTGGCCTTGTCTAAAGGCATTCTACTAGAAAGTGGAGTGAGGAACGCCACCGGGTTTCGCCGCTCCTCCTCCTTACTAGCAGAGGCACAGGACTCCTCCGCCTCTACCTCCGCCACCAATGGATCAATCTTACCGTTTGATAAGGACATAAGGCATTGTGCCAGAATGAGGTCTTCGTCCCCATTCGATGGGCACAATGAACCAAAACTACCTACCTGAGCCCTTAATGATCTCTTCCTTTTAGACCATCCACACCCTCTTCTTCCTGCATCGTCGTCGCCCTCCGATTCCGGCGAAGACACCAGGGACTCGGCATCATCGGAGCTGCATTTTCCATGCTCAAGAAAAGATTTCCAGGACAAGAACTCTGTACCACAATTCTCGCAGATTCTGCAACTCTTTAATCGATTTGGGTTTGTCCTTAATGCGTACATTCTCCGGTTACTCGTCCTATCACTTCCTCCAAGCTTATCCTCCCAGTCGCTCGCTGGATCTCCATCGTCGATGTTTCCTGTCTCATCCCCTATCCCATGAGCTCTCATGTGTCCACCCAGGGCTCTCCCACACATAAAACCCTTCTTACAAATCCTACAAAAGTGCTTATAATTTGGTTGTTGATCCTCAATACAAGCCATAAATACAAGCAAATTAACAATCTAGAGAGAAAAAGAGAGAGAAGAATTAAGCTAAGATTGAAAAGAAATGAGGTGAAGTTTGTTCTTGTAGTAGAAGTTGTTGTAGGGTTGTATGGTGTAAAGAAGATTAGTCCTACTTTTTAGTAGAAGTAATGGTTTGTGGATGAGAGTTAGAGGTAGAGAAAAATAGGAGTGTAAGTTGAGAGTGTGTGACAAGTGGAAGGAGGGTAAGAGGGTGAGAGACTTTTTCTACGGTTTTGTAGTGGTGGCGCCGCCTGTCAAACAACCAAACGGACGGCGGAGAGTGGTAAACATTATAAATAGATAGAGATATGTGTGTATGTGTAATAATTTTGGATGTTTTATTGACTAAAGAGTGTTTTGCTCTCTACCGTCCAGTGGAGTGAAAGAGAGAGTGGTTCTAACTGCCAAACCTATTCATATCCCTTCAATTCCAAGCCAAGAAAACTAACTCATGCTTCTCCTTGTCTGTCGGTTGGTTAAACCTGCTTTTCCACACAATCATGTACTTAATCTTTGTGATTATCATTAATCTCATTGATTAAAATTTTCCATCTTCTCCTTTTTGTTTATGTTAAGATTTTCCATTATTTATTCTTATGATTAACCTCAAGAGCAATGCTAGCTATAAGGACCTTATTTAGGAACTTAATGATGTAGTTTTAATATGATCATTAGATTAGTAGTAAGTTCCAATGTTAGATGGAACCCACAACCAATCCAATGGTTGTATATCATTAAGTCTGTAAATAAGGTCTTCAACTTAAGTTCAAATGACGTTTTTCTTAATTTCAAATACCTAGACACAAAGCTCAATAGTGAGGTTATATTTATAAGCATAGTATTACTGTGACCTACAAATAAAAAATAATATCCTAATTAACCTAATGTAATTCAACTATAAAAGTCAAACAAGTATGATTACAACAAATCTATAAGACTATATCAACTATTACATCATTAGATTAGTATATATTTATTTTTAAATATTTATGTCTCAAGTTTACATGATGGAGAGCAAACCCACCCACCCACCTGGTTTGAACGCAGGCAATTTGGATAAGAGTAATATAAGACCAAATTTACTAATCAAATCTACTATTTCTATCGGATTTACACTAATATCCAGTGGGATCTGAGATCAATTCAATAAGGACAATAAGTTCTAATCAATAATTAGAAAATTTGATACAAGTGGCGTTATTATTTGTATAAACTAACCAACCTGAAGCTTCCTTCATGGGTTTTGTTGCTTCTGAAAAAGCCCAAAAAGTGATTTGACTGACACCGATCTACTTCAGTTGTTTGGTCTATATTGAACCATTGCCTGTGATGATCAATAATTTGTGAACGTAATCTCTTTTGTGTTTGTGTGTGTCAGTGTGTGTGTGTTGGGGCCACTGTACATATTCGTGCATCAACCTGTAGCAACCAAAGTAGAGTATAAGTTCTTAAAACATACGTAGATGGGTAGTGCTCACCGCTATACCTTATATTTACAGACCACAAAATCTTTTAAAAATCCAAATATTTAGAAGCTCTCAAAAGACACATAAGAAACACAATAACCTCCAAGGTTAACTCCCCTTAGTCATCAAGACTCAGTAGTGGACTCATCTCGTTATATAGGGTACCTGAGAACATAAACTACAGAAAGTGAACACGATAAATACAATAAATGTACATGCACAATTAAAGTGACGAAATATCATTCTTTCGATATCAATATTATATGCCAATTGCATTGCACTGATCAGTTCAGTCTGAGATTATTTTATATTACCCTTGTAGGCTTATTTTAGCTTCGTTTTACTATCTTATACTTTCATCGATCATGATATTACTTTTCTTTACAAATCGAAATTAAAATACAATGCATTCCACACAATGGCACAAAGAACAAAGGGAGAAACAAAGACATTTTGTCAAAGGCGATTAAATTTTATTTCATCATAGTACTTGAAGAGAAACAAATTAGTCTTCTTGTCGACTAATTAAGCACTTATTTTCTTAGTGACTAAACACTTATTAGGAATTAATTTCCACCCAATATTGCAACACATATGGTTCATAAATCTAACTAAAAATTGACTATAGACCAATACGTTCTGCCGGGAGTCCAGCCAACAGGAATCACACTGTTTGCAACTAGAGTCTTCCTCGTCTCAGCTGTAGTAAGTCTGATTGAAAATGGAGCTTTCGTTGAAGGACTAATGTCGATCTTCCATGTTGCGCCCCACGATTGTTGCATTGGAAGCCAATTGGTTGAACCCGAAGGTTGGAGCTCGACAAGAGCAAGGTCACCGTCCCCATTCTCGTATTCGATTACCACTGCGAAATAATTAGGGTTGGAGCCTGCATCGACGTGAAATGCTATCTTCCATGCACGATAGTTGCATTGCACCCTGGAGAGACATCAACAACTCAAAATAATGACAAATAGCAATATGAAAAACCAGTTTGGATAGTGTTAGAAACCACATGTGAGCCCACAAAAACAATCTTACAACAGTTTGGGTAAGAAACAAAATATATGTTAGGGTTAATTGCACTGAAGGTCCCTAAGATATAGAGTTTGTCTAATTTTGTACTCAATATTTCAATTACATCATTTTGATCCCTAAAGTATTAAATATATTTATATGTGATCCCTCAAGCAGACAACATTCAAATTGCTAACAATTTTTTATCATAGACTTGTCACGGGATACCTAAATATTGATAAAAATAATAATATGGATAGTTTTTAACCAAAATTTGGATAACTCTTGACAAAAAATGTGTAATATAGGTAGCTCTTGACCAAATTTGGATAACTTGTGGTTAAAATTGTGTAATTTGAGTAATTCTTTGACCAAAATTTGAGTAAAAATTTGGTCAAAAGCTATACAAATTATTTTTTTGCCCAGATTTAGGTTTTAAATGACAAGTTTATAATAAAAAATCGTTAGCAATCTGGACGTTATCTGTTTGAGGGATCACAAAAAAGTACATTCAATACTTCAAGAATTAAAATGATACAACGGAAATATTAGGGACAAAAATACAATAAATCTTATATTTTAGAGACCTCTAATGCAATTAACCTTAGATTTTCTGTATAAAGTTTGGAATAAACACATGACACTAGACCCAAAAATCCTAAACCAAACTAGCAAGTGCTACAATCGACAAAAAAAAAAAAGGAAGTAAAAAAAAAATAGGGTAACCAGCAAGAGCTACATCCAACGAGCAAATAAGTGCTCTGAAAAACCTAAAAACCCAAGAACCAATTATCAGTCGCATGTGCAAGGAAGTGTTGCTAACAGCATGTGAACTCGACAAGCAACAATCCCACATCGGTTATACATGAGCCCACATTCTAACATATATAATTCTAATTTGTGGTTTGCATGGTTGGTATCTTGTCTAGTGATAACATTAGTGATAATTTGAACAAATAGTTCGAGTAATTATAAGGGCGAGTTAAAAATTTTAATAATTTTTTAGGGTTAGGCAGTAAGAGACTTTATCTCACATGAATACTCTTATCTTAACGTGGATGACCTATTTTTAACCGGACCGAAGAGAGAATTAGTCGAGATACGTACAAATTGTTCCAGACAATAACACTAGTGGGCATATTAAGAAACATGTCATAGGATTTCAAGCTCTCAATCCTGTCATTTGTTGTGTCAAACCATTTCCAACTAATGTGAATAAGTTTATACTTTTTTCATGTCTCATATATACGCACACACACCTGTTGTATTCAATATTTATTCTCCCGGCATTACGCAATGTAGCACCTAGCCCGGGTTTCGCCAAGGCACCAAAAGCTGTTCCACTTAAATCAAAATGAAAGGGCTCGTTGTTGCAGGCCCCGGGGCACTCATCGGTGATGGTCACAGTCACTGGAATCCCAGAGCAAGCTGGATGCTCTGAGCATTTCACCTGAAATAGTATGTGAGGATCTCAGAAGTTACTTGTCAAAAAACTACAGTAACTTGGTGTTTTATATTTAGACTAAGTTTTTACCTGATAACAAGTTCCACACCCCTTGCCTGATTTGAACAAATTGGCATTTCCAGCTGATATCATGGATGACAATGGAGGTTGCCCTAGTATATCAGATCCAAATCCACAAGCTCCTCCACCTACATCATAAGAAAACAAATACGACAGCTTACCCAAATATGGAGTTTTTTTTTTTTTTTGAAGAGAGGGGGCGAGGGCGAGGGCGAGGGCGAGGGCGAGGGCATGTATACATTAACACATGTAGATAAATCTCTATATCATCAAAATTTGAGCTTGCATCAAACTATAAAGAATAAGGATATAGACCAAAAAGTAACATCTTAAAACCTTAAACAAAAATAATTTTGTTTGTTGCAATAGATCGTGAAAATAATGAAATAAGTAACAAAGTAAAATAAGAAAATATCATGCGTCTGTCACATTCTTACTGAAAAAAAAAAGTTATGGTAACGGTGTCATAAAGTAACTTTTTGGTACCTAATTGAACCCAACTATATATGAAAAAACAAACCATAAAAGGAATCTCTCTCCCTCTCTCTCTAAGAAAAATTGGTTCATTGTATTACCACTTCCGGCGCCGTTGGCAGGTCCGTACCATGTTGCTACTGCAGGTAAGCAAGAACAGAAGTTTACCCAAAGTGCACAAAGGACTACTAAGAGGAAGAGAGAGAAAGGTTGACAAAGATTGAAAGCCATGGAAACTGTTCTTAGAAGATTAGTTGAAGGCTTTAGCATTGAATGTATTTATCAGTTCAGCGTGTTGGGGTTTATATACAACTAAGCATGTGGGCATACATGGTAACAAATTGTAATGCTTCAAAGTTCATAACAACATGTCATTAAGAAGCTGCCATGTTTGGAGGAGAGAAGAGATCATACAAGAGGTAAAAAAAACACACATTCATGGGCATTTTTGCCATTATGCAACTGAAGATACTTCATGTGTGCCCAAAGAGCATTAAATGCACTAAATATATAGGGAATTTGGGACACATTAGACCAATAAGACCATGTAATTTCCTTTTATGTATCCAGAACTTGTGACTCATTTAAAATTCTTTCTAATATTAATATTCACCAAATCTATGTAATATTATAGGAGAACATTAGAAGTCACCTTAGCTCAAAATTTAAAAATTAACAATTACAAGTTGACATTAGAGTAGCTGACCATTTAACCATGTTTAAATTACAAAATTACTTATCGCATCAAATTTGGGATATTAATTAGGAAAAAAATCAATTATTGTCATCGAATTAGCATCAGATCACAATCAATATTATGACCCATTACTCATCTAACGACAATGATAGATCACATCCACAACTTAAATCTCAATAGCAATGCTAATAGTTAATTAGTCTTGATAAGTTAGGTACATCTATATAATAAAATAAGACCCATTTTGAATCACTTAGCTTAGCACAAGAATGATTGAGATTCAATCAATTCAATGACTCAAAATCATCACAAAAAATTAGTCCTTATTTTTTTCACGCTAATTAAGGTCGGAATCCCCCCAAAATTGAAAATTTCACATACTCCATACTTTTTCACACTAACTAAAGTCAAACAAAGTCCTCTATCTTCTATTTTTTTTAAATGGTAAAATAAAATTGATTTTGAATGGTGTAATTATAGAAAAGTAAGAAAAATAAATTGTTATTTCATATATTTATAATAAACAATTGATGTTCGATTTATTTGTGTTAATCAGTGCCTTTAAGAATGGATTATTTCTAGTTTTTTTTTATAGTTGAAAAAGGAGTAAAAAGGAGTACATAGAACTACTTCTAATCTAAAACTACTTGCTACTATTCCTACTAGATTCCTCTGTAACCCAATTTTTGACCAAGTAAGGTAGTGGGTCAGCTTCCACATTTCGTGAGAACTGGACTGCTTGTCCCCATTTTGCTAATTCATGGGCTGCCTCATTAAAATTCCTGGTGAATGTAGCATACCCTAGTCCTTGTGGATATCCAGGATATGTTTGATGTCCTTGATGATCAGAGTGATAGTCCAGTGTGGCTTTATGTGGGGCAGCATAGCTGAATGAATTACAGCTTGTGAGTCTCCTTCAATGATCACATAATTCCAACCTTTTTCATGGGCCCAAAGTACAGCAAATCTTGCTTCCAAGGCTTATGTAATCAATAAACCTAGACGATCCAAAGATAGATTTTATTAATTCCAAATAAAAGATGACATCAAGTTAGGGGGGACATTTTACCTTACTCCTTGTGTGAAAATTAAATACATCATAACAAAACTACATGATGTTTAAAATCAAAAAATTCTGGTTAAAATCCACAAAACAAGGACTTATATTTTAACCAAAGAGAACCCAAAAGAATCAGTTATTAATTAGAATGACTAAGAAAGTTTTTCGACATTATCTCTCACTCAAAAACATTTATTGGCCAAGAAACCAGTTATCAATGGATCTTCTGTTTGGTCCATTCTTGTTGCAGCTTCCATCATTGCTCCATTTGAGTCTTTGTCATGCAAATCGTATAACAGCACAATACTTGAATCGATGGGATCGATGTTGAGGTAGTTCAGACCAGTCAAACAGGTTGAACGTGAGCAATGCCGGTTAATTTGGAAAATTTAGATTATTTTATTTTTAATTCCTAAATTAATTAAGAAATTATTTTATTTTATTTTATTCTTCAATTCAATTAGAATTTTATTTTATTCGATTTCCTAATTTAATTAGGATTCTAGTTTCTTAATTGGTTTCAGGGTTTCAATTAGGATTTTATTTTATTCGGTTTCGTAATTTAATTATAATTCTAGTTTCTTAATTTGTTTTAACGTTTCTGCTATTATATAAACTCTTGTAAGCCTTGAGTCAAAATAGTTTTGATTCATTAATATAATTGAGAGTTTCTATCTTTTCTCTCCAATTCTTCTGGTATTCTTTGTAAATCAACAGATCGATTGAAGTTTTTAGACTGGTATTTTTTGTGAATCAATAGCTCTAGAGTAAGATTCTAACCCTATTTTTGTGTGCAAATCAACGGTTTCGTTTCATTATCCCCTTTCGTTCATTATATACCCACTTCCCTGCATCAGTTGGTACCAGAGTCAACGATTTTTCCTGTACCATGTCACTTGGGAGAAGTCTTGGAGGTCGGGATACATCTGTTAACAACCTACCTGTACGTGTTGAGATAACTTGATTAGAACAATTGTGATGCCCCAAAATCTGGGTGTCTGTAAGTATCCGATTGATCACCCATCAACCCGTAAAATACCCACGGATACCGTATAACTCTATACCACGCCTTTATGTCCCATTTACCGGGATTCATAATTTAACAAAATTCGAGCAAATTCTCTTTTGTACAAGAAGCTCTACCCAAAACATAACATGTACAATTATACAATCACATGACCCATCCGAGTTCCATTTATCCATTTTTGATTTCATAGTATCAGATATTACCATAATCATCATTGCTACGTACAAACATTCATTCATAAAAAAAAAAAAAAATGTTTCAAAAGAGTCTCATGTATATGCCTTTTTAATATAAAAGAAGTTTTTGTTACAAAAATTATACAAGGCCAAAAGTAATTATAAACAAGGGACTACGATGCCAAAATGAGAGTCACAGCCCGAATCTGTCATCAAAGCGGGGCCATGGCCTCGCCTTCGATGGATACTTGGGCGATACCTGAAAAATGTTCCCATAAAGGGTGGGTCAACGCTCAATAGGATAACTCCTATAGAGAATTTTCTCTCAACCTTAATGGATATGAAATGTCACATGCAACAATCATTTCATGCATTCATTCAAATATGTTCATTATGAACAAATGTTATAAATCATGTCATGCCATGAGATGAGACTCACGCAAGTAATACCAACACCAAACCCCAATCTGAGCTCCCACAACACATACAATGTCATACGTATGTACCCGGGCATTCCAAGCCTCCCGTCATTGGTGTTATGTACACTCAATGACTAATTTATTTATTTTCTTATGTCTTTGTGGGGAGAATTAACGGATCTTCAGGACATCCCACTTGCGGCTCCGTTTACGCCGTTACACTTTTTTGGAATTGCACCGCCAGAAAGTGTATAAACCAAGTAAGCGGGTTTTGCACCAGAGAGAGAATCTAGCCCTTCTTGCTATCCCCGACACATTTATTCATTTAATTGTTCGTGTGACTCAACCGTAGTTTGGTGCGACTTTCCTAAGTCCATGATCAACTACCTATGTGGTGATTGATTTCATACCATGCACACTCTCCCACTCATGTCAGTACCCATGAATGTAGTGCAACTCATGCATAATGAAATACAATGTGTAATTGCCTTTGATACCATTTATAATGTTCATTACATAATAAATGCAATATAATGACATTTTCAATATAATCTCAAGCATGTTATGTAAGATAATCAGCTCAACTAACATGTATTCACCTATGCATTTAAATAAACACCTAGAGACACAATCAATTTACACAAATAACATGTTTATTAATTCCATAACCATAAGCACAAGTCCACCACAATAATCATATGTTAAATAATCATTTAACATACATATTATTTCATAATCACATAACAAGCTAATAATTTTATTAGACTTGATATGTCATTAAAACATTAAGTCATGCTAATGTACAATTAACATACTTTAAACCACTCACATTTTACACCAAGTTAATCATAATGAGGTTTTACTAATTACCAAATTAATTATAAATCTTATATTTGACCCACTAGTTACAGTAGTCAAAACCTAACATGTGATATACACCCTTAACATACCCATTTCATATGTCATATTTTATGTTGAAATTACATCTAAATAGGAAAAACCCTATCTCTCGTAGCGTGAGTCCACGTAGTAGACTCCCAAAAAAACTCAAATTCAGCTGCCCAAGCTTTAAGTCGAAATTTTCGTATTTGATATTTTTGGAGAAAAATTTGATTTTTGGTGTCGTTGTGTAGCTCTCACTGAATAGAACAACTTTAATTCTTGACTCGAAGCGATTTAACAGTTAAATTTTCATATATCTGAGAAAGAATGAAAGAGATCTAACTTTTTTTTTTCTTTTTCTCTCTTATCCAATTGTCTGTCTCGCCGACTCTTTGGAAGACAAAAGTTTTCCATTTATATACATATATATTAAAGTTACATTTTTAAAAATTTATGTTTTTAACCCATACTTTAACAATTAATTATTATTTTACCCATTTAATTAGGATTTTTATTTTATTTATTTATTTATTTATTTTTTGGGTTTTACAACAGTCGGTTAATGTTTTGATTATTCAAGTTCAAAAATTCATGGATGTTTATCAACATACCAACCATATTCGGTATCATTTTGTGAGCGATAAATTATCTGGTGTGACACCGGGTTTCCTCAATCACTTCCTCATTTCAGGGCAAAATCGATCCTATTAAATTTCTTGTGGAGTATTCAAAATCAACGATACACGTAGATGAAAAATCGAAAAGAGGTCAATATAACAATAAAGTTAAGTTTTCGATACGGAGTTGAATAAGGTATTTTTTTAATGCTTATTCATCTTCTCCACAATCAAAAATTGATTGAGATTTACCCTCAATATTTGATGACAATCCTATAGCTAACTTTTTAATTAGTGCCCAAGATGAATTTGATATTCCCAAATATAATGAATATCCAGAGGATGACTATCCCAACATTATTAAAGATATTTTTATTGATAATATCAGGAATGAGATAATGAAGACCCATGAAGATGATGTTGTTGCTGTTAATAGCAATTTTACAAGAAAAAACTCTACCAAGCATTGTTGGTTGGGTATGGTTGAAGGCTGCCCATTAAAACTTTTACTTTCTAATCCGTTAAGAGGTGTTGATATATTCATGGCACAAGTTGAAGACAAGATCAGAGTGGAGGATGTTTATATATTATTCTCACTTGTTGCTCTTCAACATTTTTGCCAAACGAGTGCATCTTCTTATTGTTTTCATGGAGGCAAAAGTGCACTAAGAAATTATCTGATGGATTTGAAGCTAATTTTTAGGGTTCGAGTAAACAAAGTCCTAATTTTTTGGGTTGGTCGAAAATTCAAATTCAAACAAAAATCAAGGTGTCAAATCCTATTTCGATGGTCTGGTCGGAATCCTATATTCAAACATCGAGGTGAATTCGATGACAAATTCTTTTCAATTTGGAGAGAATGATACAATATGGGTGGCAAGATTTTTGATATTTTATTAAACGTGGTCAATGTCATTCAATCAGAAAAATTTAGGAGATTTTGTTTTATTTCCGAATTTGATTAGAAAATTATTTTATTTTATTTCCTAATTTATTTAAGATTCTAGTTTCCTAATTGCTTTAGAATTTCTATTACTATATAAATGGATGTAAGCCTTA
Organism: Ilex asprella; assembly: GCA_023539305.1. Classification (NCBI taxonomy): domain Eukaryota; kingdom Viridiplantae; phylum Streptophyta; class Magnoliopsida; order Aquifoliales; family Aquifoliaceae; genus Ilex; species Ilex asprella. The sequence continues at coordinate 3,552,111 of CM042189.1, forward strand.
GGGCATGAAACGCCTATAAAAAGACGCAAGACCATGGAAACTACGTATCTCAAACATTGTGGTAGGTAGTGGCCATTATGTTATTGCCTCCACCTTGGACTGGTCCACTGAAATCCCATCCTTGGAGATCATGTAGCCCAAAAACAGGACACTATCTGTCATAAATGAACACTTCTTATAAACCTTTTCCCATCGTAAAACTGAAATGACCTCCCGCAAATGCTCAATATGTAACTCTTCGGTGGCATTGTAGATAAGAATATCATTGAAATAAGTGACAATAAAGTTGCCAATGAATGGACGAAGGATCTCATTCATGACTCTCATGAACGTACTAGGAGCATTAGAGAGGCCAAATGGCATAACAAGTCATCCATACAACCCTCATGCATTTTAAACGCAGTCTTCCACTCATCTTCAAGTCAAATCCAGATCTGATGGTACCCACTCTTTAGGTCGACTTTGGTGAAAACCTTAGCTCCTTAACTGATCCAACAAATCCTCCAATCTAAGAATCGGGAACCTGTAACGAACAATGATCTTATTAATTGCTCGGCTATCAACACATATCCTCCACATACCATCTTTCTTGAGCATGAGCAAGCCCAGTACTGCACAAGGGCTGCGACTCTCCTTAATATGCCCCTTGGGGGTCATCTGGTAATGTGGTCTACTAGGCAAATTAGCCCCGGGAACCAAATCAATCTGGTGGATCGTCTGGGAACACATCCTGAAACTCCTCAAGCAGGGGTTAAAGGGTTTCAGGGACAAAAACTCCACTAGTATGCTCCCTGCAAACCAACACAAAAATAACTCTTGATACCAACATCTCTTCTTCGAACTGTGCCTTTGACAACAAATTAGAGGTTCCCCCAGATGATGGTTTTGGGGAAAGATATATACTAGGCATCAATACAATCTTAACATTATCAAACATAAAATTGTAAGTGTTTTTCCTCCCATCGTGTCTGATTTCTTGATAGATCAATCAAATTGTCATGGTATCTCTAGTAAAAGGTGACATGCATCCATAGTAATTATATCGCACAACAATTTATCCCTATACTTCGACCCAATGGAGAAGGACACTAAACATCGTTCAGAAGCAGTTACCTCGTTGTCCTTCTTGAGCCAAACTAGCTTGTAAGGTTTGGGGTGTTGTTATGTGGATAGCCCTAATTTTTGGACAGCTTCCTCCGCCACCACATTCTTGCAACGATCTAAATCAATAATTAGATGAAAGACTTTCCTACATATAGTGCATGATTAACCATCAAAATTGTTATTTTATTATATTTAATTATTAGTTAATTACATATTATTTGTGATTAAATTCCTTAATTTACTAGTGTAATACTTTTTCTAGTTGTTTGGTTTATTTTACAGATAAAATGGTTGATTTAAAGTAATAACGAATATTACAAGTGAAACAATCACTAGAAGAAGAATCATAACTGATAAGGATTGAAGAATCATGAGGAAGATTTGAAGATAAATCAGCAATTCAATCCTTATAAGAGTCCAAGTTTGAAGAAAACTCATTTAAAGTAGGATTTGGAAAGTATCCTAGAAGATAAGGATTTGACACGACTTTAATATTTTGGTCATAACTTTTGACTCAAATATCAGATTGACCTGATTTTTGTAGTCTTAAAATAAGATTTCGAGGGCTACAAAAGTGTATTTCACGAAAATTTTGTGATTCAACATCTAAATATGTGAAATTCCAGTTTGAAGTCTGAACAGATTGTATACCCCCGAGGTCAAAGATTTAATGCACGAGATTTAACCTTACAAGACTTCTGTTTGAAAAGGAATTTCTTCCAAGTCAACCTCAGGTCTCCTACCTAAACCTAAGATTTATTTTAATATAAATACAGGTTCTCATCTTAGAGAGGATTTTTTTTTCTTTTTTTCATCTTTTTATTTTGATTTTAGTTCGTCATGTCTGGTTAGAAGGCTAAGCTAGGGCTAGGGGATGACCTCTCAATGAAGTACAGTACTGTTATTGACTCGGTGCTTAATGATTTATGATATTTTGTTAATTTAACTTCTGATCTGTTAGCTAAGTTTTTATTATGTAAAAATTCTTGAGTTGTTGTGCCCTGTACATCGATTGCTTGAATTTCCCTACGAGTAAATAACTGGTTATTTCGTACTTGAGGTAATTATCATTATTTCATAAAATAATTTAATTGGTTGATTATTCAGGTTCCTGGATAATCTTTTGATTATAACTTTAGATTTCTTACTTGATTTGTTACTTGAATTAACAGACATCTGATTCTTGTTTCAAGTTAAGATTTGAGTCTTTAATCAATATTGTATGGAATTGAGAGAGAGTACCCGATGCTCTAATATTTTATATTAATGTTTTAATTAATTAAATCAATTTTTTTCACTCAACAATTTCCAAAATAAATCATTTACTTTTAAGTTTGTTTTAGTATTTGTGTTATTATTTTCTTTTGTTTTCACAATTCCCTGTGGTTCGACTTCGAACTTTCGAGTATTATATTACTTCGCGACAACCTGTACTTGGGTGATCAATTCTAAAATTGTAACAGTGCACGTAGAATGAAAGATATTATTTCGAAACCACTCTTCCCCATCCTCAACTTGGGGGGCTAAGCATGTTTGTCTTGCGACTAGCAATGGTCGCACATCTTCTACTACCTATTCTTTCGGACAATTGTCATCTTCAATTGCATCATACGTGATTGTCTGATCATACTCTGTATAGGGTTCCTCCTGGACATCCTCTCCCTTTATGAACAAGTTCTTCCCAGGTCTGTCCTCTGTCCTGCAGTTTGTCATCCGATGGCCTGTTTCACCACATTTGAAGCACTTCACAATGCTGGTCGACCTTGTAGGTAGCACAGCTGGCCCACCCCCTCATATCTGCCTACTAGTAGGTGCTAGTGAATTGAGACGACGATTAGGAGGTGCCAAGTTGTCTCCTTCCCTACCAGAACCAATACTCCCAAGCTAGTTATTGTTTCCCCCAACTTTCAGACTCAACTATTTCTCTAATTGAATGGCCAACTAAAAAGCCTAAAAATGGAGTAGGGATCAAATAGGTTCAAGGTATCCCGAATTTGGGTCGCAAGCCTCCAGTATAACAGGAAATCAATCGGTCTTTTGTCTCAGTCAGATCATTGTGTGTAACTAATTGATAAAATTCAATAGTATATTCATTCATGGAACGATTACATTGCCATAGATTCTGCAAACTTTGGTACAACACTCGCACGCAATTATGGGGCAAAAGGGCCTCTCACATATGTTTCTTCAGTTTTTCACACGTGTCTATCTTTTTCTTTCCTTGCCTTTGACGAAATTTCTTAAAGTGTTGCCACCACACAACGGCTCCTCTGCGAAATCTCGTTGCCACCAATGGAACTTTCTTATTCTCAAGTGCTTCTTTAAACTCCAAAAATTCCTCAACTGCATAAACGCAATCAAGGAACTATTTAGGTTGTAGACTGCCTTGGAAATCTGATAGGTCAATCTTCAACCCAGACTCCTATTGTCAGGAATCGATCTCTAGCATAGTGGTTCGTCTCTCCCTATCCCTGGGTCGATACAACTCTCTATCTCCTCCTCCACTCATCGTGGATTATGGGGTTGTTGTTGCGGTTGTGCTTGTTGTTGAACAAAGACAATCAGGGCTGTCAATTATTGGGTTAGTGAACCAAATTGTTGTTGCATACCCGCGTCTCTCGCATTAGACTCGGCTTCATAGATACCCTCCATAGGTTTTCATCTAGGTGACATAGTGACGAAAACGTAACTGGGTTCTAATATCAACTGATACATGGAAGTGGATAAATAATGAACGAAATGGGATAGTGAAACTAAATCGTCGATTTGCACACAAATATCAGGTTAGAATCCTATTCTAGAGCTATTGATTCACAAAAAATATCAGTATAAAGGCTTCAATCAATCTATCGATTCACAAAATATACCAGAAAAACTGTGAAGAAAATAGACAAACTCTCAATTATATTAATCAATCAAAACTGTTTTGGCCTAAAGCTTACAAGAGTTTAAATAATAGCAGAAGCCTTAAACCAATTAAGAAACTAGAATTCTAATTAAATTAAAAAACCGAATAAAATAAAATTCTAATTGAAACTCTTAAACCAATTAAGAAACTAGAATCCTAATTAAATTAGGAAACAAAATAAAATCCTAATTGAATTGAAGAATAAAATAAAATAATTTCCTAATTAATTTAGGAAATAAAATAAAATCAACTAAAATTTCCAAATCGACCGGCATTGATCACGTTCAACCTATTTGACCGGCCCAAACCACCTCGACCTCGATCCCATCGATTCAAGTATTGTACTACTATATGATCTACATCACTCTAACCATTGTTGTTATACATGATCCCCTTGGGTTAACTGTTGCAACTACAATGATTTTGATTTTTCCCCTCTAGTGGTTTTATCCAAATCAAGTTGACATTCTGATGATGGTTTGGATGACCATTAGGGCTCTCCATGGGCTGGGCTTGGATAGTATAGGCCCAAGCCCGTACTCGAGCAAGTGGCAGGTCGGACTTCGGGTAGGGGTAGTTACCTACCCAGCTCATAATCTGTTGGGCGGGTTTTGTGGGCGGGCTTTGTTGGGCCTATTTTGGGCGGGCTTCTTGGGCCTTATTAAAAAAATATACAATTTCATTTAATTTTTTGTAAATTATATTTTTGAATTAAAAATATAGCCAAAATCAAAATGGACAAAAATTAAATAATGAATAATTTTATTTATGAATACAAGAGAAATTGCATCACTATAGAATGAGTATATTTCAACTAGGTTGACACGTACCCACTTATCTATCTTTTATACAATTCTACCCATTAAAGACTTTTGTACACAAAAAGTTAGAATATTTAGTACATGAAAAAAATACATCAATTTTATTATCTAAATTTCTAAAACTTCAAATTCTGGTATTGATGAATTTATTTTCATATTTTGATTTCTCACTTCAGCGACATACTAATCTTGAAGACACATAAAGGCTTTCACTGTCTTTCCATCCAAGCAACTCTTATGCTCATCAATCACACGTCCACCTGTACTAAAAATAGATTCGAATGCTACATTCGACATCGGAACTGTTAGTATATCACGAGTCATGCTGAAAAGAATTGGAAACCTACTTTCATATCTTTTTCATCAGGTCAAAATATTAAAATCAGGATCTTCAACACTTGCTACTAGAGCATTGTAATGTTGATGAAGTTCAGTTAATCCCTTAGATGTTGGCATACTTTCTCTGTTCAAAATTGAAGCTAGCATAGATATTTTATCTTTATCTTTATTACTACCAACAATATCACTAGAAGCTGATGTGGGTTATTGGGCCGGGCTTCGATTTTCGGATAATTGATTTAGAGGTAAACTCAAACCCTTTCTTAAAGGATATCAAGCTCGGGCGGACTATTTATCAAGCCTATCGAGTATCGAGTTTATTTTTTCGTGATAACCCGGCCCATGGACACCCCAATGACCTTGTTGGAAATCTTTGCTTCCTAGAACTCTCGAGCTGATTGTCTGACTTCTTGGAGGATTGCATTTGAATCAATATCAGTATTCTGGAAAACGACTTTGTTGTGCCACTTCCAAATTGTACTGATCAAAATTGCTGCAAACAATAGCAGGTTTGAATGCTGCGATCGATTCAATCCATATAGCACTGTGGGATTTAAAATGTTGTGGATCCATTCTTGGGTAAATTGATATAAAATCTATCGGTTTAAATTCCTCAAGTAACAAACTAGAGCATTGTTGAAAGTGGACACAGACAGGAAGAATACGTGGACATCTGTATCACTGTTTTGCTTGCATAGGGGACATAGGCAGTACAGGTGGCAGTGACAGTGGCCGCGGTGATGGTGGTAGGTGATTACAAACACTAATTATTTTTTAAAAAAGTATTTATGAGAAATTATAAATCTTAAAAATATTTTTAAAAAGTCACCTCAAATACATCTTTTGGGACCTCTTTTCTCTATTAAATTTGAAATATTAATATTAACCATTAGATTAAGTTTAAAATAAATTTTAAAGAGATCAATTGCGAAAAA
>CM042189.1:3598816-3614210 GCA_023539305.1 Ilex asprella
TAGTAATTGAGATTCCCTGTTAATTCGAGAATAATAATGGATTAGATTAGCTCACGCAAGGGTGTTAAGTCGTGTCGTGTCGTGTGACCTGTACATCAATATTTTTGTATTGTATATATATAGAGAGAGAGGGTTTTTTAAGTGTTAATTATCCATATAAATTTTTTATTATACATATTTAATAATTATATCAATTTTAAAATTATATTATATTGAATTCCTGTTAATGGATATTTTATAGTCCCCTAAACTTCGGTTGTCTAACGAGACCAATAAAAGAGTATTATTGTATCTACTATTTACATGTGTGAAATGCCCATTTTATATGCTTCAATGAGCATGTGCATTACCAGATAGTACATAATAGTTTATTGCTATTGACTGATTCGAAAGGAGCTGAAATGATTAATTTCAGAAAACGAAGATGTGTTCGGAGGGGGACCTACCAAAGTAGCAAATTTATGTGGTAGCCGTTGATTGTCTTCACAACCACCAACCTTTCTTTCAGAGTTGTTTCACATTGCAGAAGGTATGTGGAGGTGAATCATTGCATTATTCCATACATATACACTACCACATATGTGCATAAAAAGATTTATGGGTCTAATTATGGTACCGAAATGACTATTTTTAGATACCATATTTTTAATTTTTATTTAATAAAATCGTATCACGTATAAAATTTTTATATTTTATTATTTTTCATTACTTTACTATTTTTTAAATCAATAATTACAAATTATTATGGCCTTATCCAAGGTTTGTAGGACCCTTTTTATTATTTTGTACTATTTTATTATTTTTATAATCAATGACTACAAACCAATTAAAATGAAATAAATCTCCGATTCTCGATCAACTTTAATAAAATAATACAAAACAGTGAGCAGGCTGCAAATATGAGATTATTAACGAGTCGATGTCAAGTTCAAATTCTATTACTATCGTTTAACAATTGTAAAAGATGATTAAGCAAGGAAGAAAATGGCAGAACATTATTAATTTATCTAAATCAAATGGTCGAAGATGCTCTTAAAATTGGAATTTTTTATTTTTTTTTGTTTATCAAGAATTGGAATAAAAGAGTTACATCATACCTTGCTGGAATTTGGGACCAGTTTCTGCAATGTCTTCATCCTCTGATTAATCTTATCTCTTCTTTTCTACACCAATCAATAAACAAAAAATAAAATAAAAAATCAATACTAACACTTTATATACAAAAGCACTCTATATATCCTTAAATTTAAGATCTTTATATATCTACATAATTTGATAAAAACAGCTCCTTTTCAGTGCTGTAATTTTCTTGTCAATAAAAAGCATGTTGCTTAAATATTCTCTCTCTCTCTCTCTCTCTCTCTCTCTCCTTTGACTAGTACGAGAGCATTGGGTTATATAGTAATATAGTAATATAGATTCACCACCCTAATCCAATCCAATTTTCATTTCTTCATGTAGTCTGCATAAAGTGCATGTGTATTGTGTGTGCAATATAGTCAATACTAAAAAAATAATAAGAAAAAAATCACAAAATTTTGTAACAAAACACCTAAAAAGTTGTATCCGATGTGGGTGTTGAAAATTTTACAATATATATATATATATATATATAGAGAGAGAGAGAGAGAGAGTGTACACGTTCAGATTGATTATGAATAGCAGCAGCCCGACTCCTCTTGATCGATAATCTTGAGACAGATGAGGATTTTCCAGTTGCCTTCTTGTCTTCATCATCACATGGCTTCTTCCTCTATAAAATCATAATCAACTAGATAAGAATTCAAATTCCTATAAAAAAAAAAAATCACTTTTCACCAACTATAAAAATTAAAAATGTTGTCTAAACTCAAGGATGAAACTTTTGTTTTAAAAAAACGAGAGTTCTTCGTTTTTTTAATGAAAATTGAAATAAATTAGTGATTAAATAAATTTTAAATTTTTTAAAAAATATTTCATAAACATTTTGTGAAATTTTAGCACTTAAAGAGTTTAATAAATCCTTATGAAGTGCATGCAAGAACAAAATAGAGGGAAAAGAGCACAAGAACATATCTTGCCTGACGCCTGCTGTGACGGAAAGAGTCGTGGTCGTCCATGGTGGTCGCCTTGCTGCTCTGCTTGCCGGAGCTGGTGTTTTCCGGCGACCCCGTGGAAGTAGAAGTAAACGCTCCCACACCCAATTCCCTCTCACACGTGTCAACACTCACCTGCTGGCTGTCTCTACCGCACGTACCACTGCCAGCGACGCTCCGGTCAGCCCGGCTGCTCCACTCGTTCGCTGCCCCAAAACCCCCACGGGCGGCCGTCGCATACTTGGCGTTATCGGCACTGCAAGATTCTACACGGGTGGAGCAACCTACAACGCACGTGCCAATCCCCGGAATAGAGTCCAGCACCTGCGTGGACGATTCTTGATCGTTTTTGGTACTGGTGCAGGGCACCAAGGCGTCCATGGTCATGGTGGGGGTGGCTGAGGCAGCGGTTGTGATTGCACGTTGATGGTCGAACCACGGCACGAGATCCTCGCCGCCACCGTCCACGGCGGCTTTGGGATGGGGAAAGCAGGTGGCTTGGTTGACTATGGACTCGAGAGTGCCGCCGGCGCGTGGCTTGTCCCATGTGTACTTGGTGGTGGCGGAGGAGGTGATTGCGGGTTTGTTTGGCACCCGCGGCGGACCTAAACCATGCAAGGCAAGTTGTCCATTTTCCCATGTTAGCTCCGCCACTTCATAGTCTAATCTGTAACACATTCAACCACCATAATCAACATCTTAGTTGCAAGATAAACAGGGTTATCCACATATATATATATATAGAGAGAGAGAGAGAGGACCTTGAAGGGGCAGCGGTGGGATTGTCATCCAGGCCCCAACTAGGAACGCACTGGTTCATTTTGAGAGAAGTAGCTGTAATGGAAGAGAGGATTAGAAAGTTGAAATTCAATTCCCTTGCTGCATTTTTCAAAGTTGTATGACTTGTGGAGAGAGAAAATAAGAGATGACTACTGTTTTCCTGCTATATGTTCCCCTTCCACATATGCATGTGTGGAATCTGAGGACTTTGGTATAAAGAGAGAGGAAGCTTTAATATTTATTGCACATATAGATGTAGATAAGCACAATGTATTTTGAGAAAGAGGGAGAGAGAGAGAGAATGGTCCATATGATGAAAGAGAAAGGGTTTCTCATTGGGTGTTACAGATTGAGAATCTACAAAGAGATTTCGTGTGGGTTGGGACCTGCATGCTTTAATTGACTTCATCTAAGTGAAAAATTCCACCCAAAAGTAACACACAATGATTGGAGATACTATAAATACCGGAATGCCACATAAATTTAAAAAATAAATTTAATAATTATAATTATTAATTTTGTTATGGATCTTAATATTTATTAGAATTTATTACCTATTCAATTGTTATGATTATCAAGTATATTTTTTAAGTTTAATTTTTAAATTCATATAGCATTAATCCTATAAATATGTGTTAAAGATATATACACCAATGCATAGTTGCACCACATGTAATTAGTAGCATAATTGTGGAATAAAAGTGTAGGAGTTATTTACAACTATTTTTAACACGTTATAACTTCTCAATTCTAGCTTTTCAAATGGTGTGTGTGAGAGGAGAAAATTTCGGGTGTAATAATGACGCTACATTATTATTGTTATATAGTATTATTATTTAATAAAAACATAACAAGTGAGCTAGCGGTTTTTACAAATTTTAGTAACCATCTATCCATATCATTTGGTAATCATCTCATCTGTCAAATTAATTAATAATTAGGGTTTATCTTACTCACCTATAAGTTTATCAGTTAATCTTTTCTCATCTCATATCTTCCTCTCTCACCTTTTCAATCTCACTTTTTTTGGAATCATGCACACGGTTAATCATGTTCAGGACTAGGTGTGTCAAAATTGGAGTTTATATGAACACCACACGAAATTAGAGAGTTTGAGTCTTCTTTAAGTCATCACTAGAGTAGGTAGTTTAATGGTAAAGTGTTCTCGTTTCGGGTCATTCCCTGACTCCCAAAAGGTTAGCAAGCAGGGATCGATCAACAGGCTCTCCATGCTTTACTTATTAGTGTGTCGGTGGTGGTGTGGTGACGGGCTACTCTAAAAAGGTCTGTAATTATGACTAATCGAACATTTTACATCGGAGGAAACCCTCATGGTCACGCTCAGAAGGGGTCACTACCGACTGGTTGCCTCTCTCCCTCATTTTTTGTCCCCAAAAAAAAATATTCTTTAAGTCGCTCATTTAATAAACAAGTGGACCTGAGACGATCCGAGTAATAAACGAATTGGGTATGAGTAAAGTTAATCAATAGAAAAACATAAAACGACTCGTTTATATACCAGTTATACACGGTTCATATGCGATACAAATCCGATATGACACAATTTGTTAGACACAAATTAATAAAACAATAGAATATGAGTGAAGTATTTTTTTAACATGAACTTGATAAGACTCAATATGAATTCATCTTATTTGATACGACTGACAGACCTATTTAAGACGCTCTAGCCTATATTATATATTATTATATTCAATTTAGTAGAAAAAGTGTTTGAGAATCCTTCCCTCCATGACTAATAAATTCTCATAACAAATATTTCTATAATTTTAGGTTTCTGATACCTATTCTGTAATATTACGAGAATCTCCAATACTATCTTATATAAAATTGTGGTCAAGACCAAAATTACTTGTATTGTATGTAGGGATGTCAAAATATATCAAGACTCATCAATTCTGCACGAACATGATATCAATTAAGGAGTCTTACTTGAGTCACTCATTTTGTAAACGAATGAATCTGACACGACACAATTAATAAATGAATCGGTACGAGTGAAATCAACTAAAAAAAAATACACAATATAATATGATTCGTTATATACAAATTAATAAATGAATCGTATATAAATGAAATTCTTTTTAACACGAACTCGTTAAGAGCCGATACAAACTCGTATTTATCCGACAAAATTGAGGGGTCAAATTGTATGAGGCTGCCGCTAGTATACTTACATATAAACATAGGGTAAATATTGTAGTTGGTCTTTCAATTTTGCCTTCTTTTTTAATTTGATCCTTGAACTTTCAATTATCCTATTTTAGTCCTTCAATTATCAATTTTGTCATAATTAAATCTTTCAATCAATTTTCATTGTTAGATCAAATGTAACTTGATCACTTTAGTATTGATATAACGGTAAAAATAGACAAAATGACTTCATTATGATGAAGTTAATAATTAAGTTACTAAATTAAAAATAAAAATAAGAGTTAATTTTAAATTGCATCCTGAAAGATTGTTTGAATCTCAATTTGTACCCTCAAACATCAAAGATAAAAAATCTTAATTTGTATCGTCAAAGATTAAAATTTGTATTAATACGCAACGAAAATTAACAACTGTCAGTTTGTCATCTAAAACTAAATAGATAAATTATACTTAGACTCACTCATGCTTATCACTTAATTATCTAGACCTCTATTGAAATATTACACTTATATCCCTTTAGAATTCAAATAAAAGTAAAAATGTTCCTCCAACTGAGCATTTAAATAATTATGTTTAAGTGATGTATTACATTGGATATAAAAAATATTATATAGATACCTGCATTATATTGGACATTTAAATGGTAAGGTTTATTTTGTACTTTAGAGTATAACAAACCCATAAAATAAAGAATAGTATTAAAATAATAATTTTTTATTAGAATGAATCATATTTTTTAACGGTTATGTTAATAGCTATTAATAATAAGAAGTTATAAGTTACACGTGCACAAAGATTAAGAGGTGTAAGAGTAATATTCTAGATGTAAAGGGATCCAAATGATTAAATGACAAGCATGATGGGATTTATATGTAATTTATTCATTTAATTTTAGACGACAAACTAACAATCGTTAGTTTGAGGTGCATTGATATAAATTTTTATCTTTAAGGGTACAAATTAAAAAATTTTATTTTTAAAAATATAAATTCAAATTCAAATAATCTTTTAGAATACGATTTACGATTAACCCTAAAAATAAAGTTGATTGACCGACTATAATTTTTAACTAGTAAAACAAAAATGGAGGCATGTGTAAAGAAAAGTTTGTCATATGTGCCAAGACTTGGGAATTGATCGCAAAGGGTGCCAAGGAACTGTGGGGAAGTGAAATCTTGGAATGGGGAGCAAGTGATGCGGGTTTTGGACACGTGTGGAACTAATGCTAAGAGTGAAGGGGCTGTAGACACGGTAGGGGCATCCACACCACGTGGCAACATCAGGCGCTCTTTTAGCAAGCTGCCAAACAACGATCTGAGCCAGATCACTGGCTCAGTTCCTCAAACAGTCACCACCTTCTCGTGGCTAAGATATCACAGCCCACCGCATGTTAAAGTAAATCAGTTTCGTTTTGTTCTCGAAACATTAATTTTAATTTTAGATAATTTTTAATTATTAATTTTTTACCACCATTAATTTAATAGATGAGGCATTTGATTTTTTAATCAAAAAAATATGGATTTAAATGTCATTAGTTGTGATGATACCAGAAAAAATATAAAGAATATGAGCTCAGACCAAAGAGGTCATCCCCGAAGGGAGGTCGGATAAGCAACCCTGAGCTAAAAGGAGCCGACCCAGAGCTCAGTCTAGGCAAGGTGATGGAAGAAATATGGAATGAACGACTGGCCAATAGCAAGCATTCCCAAAACAGTAGGAAACGATAAGCAAGGCATGAAATCTCAATCAATCAAGATCCTCTCCTAATTAAAAGGGAAATCCCACAAGGAAAGGGAGGAAATCTCGCCAGGTATCCCTTAGAGATAGGGATCTGACTATAAATATTAGACGGGGTCTCCATTGAGAAAAAAAGACCCGAGAGACAACCCTAGAGGCTACAGAGCCACGACAAGACCCTAATTGTCTTTCTTACTGTATTGAATAAGCATTCCAGCGATCAATAAAGAAAAAGGAACAAGAGTCTCCATTGAAGAGTGGACTGGCCGAGCTCCAAGGCCGGTGAACCACTATAGTTCTTGCTGTTTACATTCCCCTTAATCCCTTTGAGTATTCGATTATCAATTAAGGAGGCCTCACTGCTTAGATCCACTATTTTCACTACCAGTCACATCCCATCATTATTCATAAGCGACGAAAAGCACCATCAAGTTGTATATTTTTAGGGCATATTTGGTTCGAGTGCAAATAAATGATGGAATTGAATAATTAATTTTCATTCAATTTGAAGACTATTTAATTTTATCTTTATCTAAAAAGTTTGAATAAAGGCTGAGATAAGATATAAATTTATAATTATAATACTAAATTATGATTGGATTATGCGATAGTTTATGGTATTAAATTGAAAATAACAAAATAAAAATTGAGAACAAGAAATTGCACAATGTATTACTTTTATATGAATGTGTGAGTCTAAGTTTAAAAGAATAATAAAGTTATTTTATTTTTAATACTTAACTTGTTAAAAATAATACCACTCACCATATGGTATTAATTACTATCGAATATTCGGTGTTATATAACAAGAACCTAATCAGAATTAATGAGAAATTAATACTGGATCGCTAAAACTTAGTCAAAACTTGGTATTATTATCACCAATTTAAATTAATCCAATCCAAAAAAAATTAATCCAATAGAATTAAAAAATTATCCTTATACCCACATTTTAAAATCAAACTTTTTATCTTACTTATTATTGACCATAAAATTAATGAAACGTGACAATAAATCAACACATTTTAATCAAATATGTTGAGTCTCTTTTTCTCTCAAGTGAGGTTTTGTTCCGTGACCAAAAATCACTTAAGTTTTTTTTACTTGTTTTTTGCTCTGTGACCGATGTCCAACCTTGTTGGGTATTATATCATATATTATAAATGATATTTTAGGCACTTTGACAATGTTCTTTTGGAGGGAAATAATGAAAACAAAGTCCACAACATGTTTTAGATTTGTAGAGCACACTCTCCGTTAACTTGGATGATTAAAGTAACCATTTCACTTTAATACATAACTAAAAGGAGGTAATGTGCAAAATTTTTGACATCAAGTAAGTAAAGTATTTGTAACCGAAATCACAAAGGGCATGTTTGGTATATTTTTTGGGTGATTTAGAAGCTGGTATAATTTTTTAGATTTATTTAGACAAAAGTACAATGCAAAAACTTATTTGGGATAAAGTGCATATTTTTAAAAAATGATAGTATTGTCATTCGGTAAACAACTAGGTAGAAAACCATTTGTATTTCTTCCTAAAATTTCTGGCTATAATCAAGTAATGCGAGTTAAAAAATGGGGGCTTTAATTATCTAATCCCTTAGTGGTTAAAGCAAATTCAAATGAAAAAATACTTTGGAACAAAAATTTTTTGATACAAAATAATTACGTAACCGTTTTAAGTAATTATTTGTGATTCAAATTATAAACAGTTCATGTTCAAAAATTAATGTGTTTAATTGTGTTGAGTAACTATTTGTGATTTTAAATAGTTATGTAACTATTTATTATTTGTGATTTTAAACTAAATAACTGGAAGTCTTTTTTGTATTGAATGAATAGTTCAAGAGTTGGAATTATTTGATCACAAATTATAAACAGTTCAAAATAATTACACAAAATTATGACACCAATTTAATTTATAATTCAGTTGTTTAGATAAATTAAATAATTGCACTATTGAGTATTGCGACATTGTTACATCATCATGCATTAACAATTGAATGAGATTGTGATTGTTACAACCATTAAAAAAATAGTTACACGCATTAAAAAAATAATTACACCCATTAAAAATCAAAACAGTTTTTTTTTTCATTCATCCCAAAAACAAACAAACATAAAACAAAATCGAATATAGGAATTTCCCAAAAAAAAAATGATCGAATAAAAAAAGAAATATAATTATTAACAACTTACCTTCAAGCCGATGATGATGATATATCAAAAAAAAAATCTCATCCGTTGAAGACACACTTTTACTGTAGATATACCACAAAAATTGTTCATTCAAAATTCAAAAAATTAATTATAACCAATATGTAATCTTTACATATTTGTTTCCTCAAATAAATGTCAATGCAAAGAGCATAAATTAAGGAAGTGCGTTTAAATAAAAATGATTTTAATTCATTTGAATTTTGTACTTAAACACAAAATTTTTTTATAAAAATTGTATTTAATAGAATAAAAAACTTATTCATACACTTTTGCTCAAATAAGTCTAAAAAATTGTACCTACACCTAAAAAACTTATGTATTTTTTAGAAGGGTTTGGATTGGTTTGTCCAAACTCTTCCAAACTTAAAGATGGGATTCAACATTTAAGGTTGTTCATACCCATGTTTGCTATGTACAGGAATATATGACTATTATAATAATATATTTGTATATATATGACTATTGTACCTCTTAACCAATTTAATTCAAACTCATGTTTGTTTACGTACATTTTCTTGTGTCCTTATGGTTTAAATATATTAATAAATTTCTTTTCCTAACTTATGAAACAAATCATGAATGTTGATAAAATATAACTATTATTCATTATCATAATAAAGCGCAATAAAACATTAACCCAACAAGAAAGTGCACCATTTTAACATTTACATTTACGAGGATACATACAAAATTTGTCCCAAATACATCAAACTGGATGGACATATTCTCAGTACACCATATTAAACATCATTATATTGGCTATAAAGTACTCACATCTATTGATGATATTAATCATCAATATATATAAAGAATATATAGGGGTATAAATATCATTTAGATGTTAAACTCATTAATCCACATATAAAACCCACCCACCTCCATGGATTTCATGAAACTCATGAACTTAGGTTTGATGATCGGGCCTAAACTGGATTGGATTTCAAATTATGGGTTAGATGTCTCAAACTCATATTCCAAAACCTCCCCAAACTCATACCAAACCGGCCCAAAGAGGTAAAAATAACTAACCCAAGATAAAATGGCTGCATTGAATAAGCCAATTACCCCCTTCCCTTGGTACTACAAAATCAACAAGAAATTAACTGATTCGGTGGATAAATGGACTGAATAATTTAACTTGTTAATTGATTGGATCAACTCATATTCAGCTAAATATTATACAAACTTAGTAAGAGCAATGTAATCGGGACCTAAACTGCTAACTTAATAATGCGGTAATGACATAATTCAATAATGTTATAATGACTGCAATTTTTAGACTTTTTCATTGAAACTCTATCAATTGACATATTATCATATCTATAAATTTGATTAATTTTTTAAGTCTCAATTAAATTATTTATTCAACAAATGTGGATTATATACATAATAAACTAGACCCAATACAAACTCATTTATGCAGAATGGGTGTTGCTATTCTCACCTCCATAAATATCCATTTCCACTTTATTTAATTTTTTATTATTAAACTACTATGCTTACCTTTTCTATACTTACCAAATTAGTAACTAAGTTCACCCTTGCTATAAACTCCCCCAAAATAACTAAACTCACTCATTTTATATACACTCCTTTAATAACTAAACCCACTTCATTATGTACTCATTAATTCGTCACTAAACTCACCTCATTAATGATTGAGTCCACGTTGTTATGTACCTCATCATTTGGTTTGAATGCATAAATATATATACCAAAAAAGTCTATTGCAAAAGAAAAAAAAAAGAAACAAACGACACAAGAAAAAAAAAATCGAAGGAGCAAGTAAAGATGAAACAAGAAAAAAAAAAAGAAAACAAGAAAAAAAAAGGAGCAAAAAAAATCTATATAATAAAGTAACTTATAATTCAAATTTTAATAGATAAACAAAATTATTTTTGTTATTCGCGGTTGCATTGTTTTAAATTTTACTTTAAAGTTAATCGAACGACTAATATTAAAGCTCTAAATGTAATAGGAAAAATAGGCCCGCCCCTAAGAGTGTATTTGGAGTGATTTTTTAAAAATACTTCTAGAAATTTTTTCTAATAAATACTTTCAAAAAATTAATAGTATTTGAAACCGCACTACCTCTACCTTTATTACCACCGCCACTACAGTGATCGTCGCCACCACCGCCGCCACCTTCACTGTCGCCGCCACCACCATCGTCGTCGCCGCCACCGCCACCACCATCACCCCCCACCTCCACCGTCGTCTTTGCCGCCACCACCATCATAATCTCCACCTTCACCATCGCCGCCACCCTTGCCACCACGGTCATTGTCACCCACCACAACCATCACCGTCTCCTACTACCACCACTGTCGCCCACCACCTCTCACTCTCATTACAAGCCGATGTTTAAATTTTTTTATCTCTTTTTTATGTTTGTGATTTAATTTTGGATATGAATTCAAATATATTTGTTTATTATTTTTTATTACACTGTGTCTTCAGGCACAGACAATAACTAGTAAATAAATAAACAACCAACATCCAAACAAGCAAAAAACATAACAACTTAAACAAAAACATAAACAAGCAACCATGAAACAAGTAAAAAACAAAATAAGAAAAAAAAAAAACATAGCTACAGCAAAAAACAAAACAAGAAAACAACAATGAAAGAAGACAATTAGTGGTTGTAAAAAATACGAAAATAATAATCTAAATGCATATATATATACACATACATAAAAATTCTAAATTAAAAATTATTAAACTCACCAAAAATAATAAAAATTCACATAGAACACATGAAATCAAACATAAAATTAAATTAAGAAGTAATACTAACTTTATCCCACTAAAAAATTTATATTAAAAAATATTTTATAAGTACATAAAATGATATAGTGAATGAAATTCTAATTATTGATAGACTTTCTTGTTAAAAAGGTGTGTACGACATAAGATGGATATAAAAAAGATAAATTTAATAATTTTGTGTGGTGAGAATAATTTAATGATCTCACTCATTCAAAATTCTAAATTTATTGAACATGGGCTTGATAAATTTTGATAAGATAGGAACTTGATACGACCTACCTGATTATAAAACCCTAATTGTGATAGGTCGAGCAATTCCATCGGTTATCACCACCCTAGTGTACGGTTTTGACTTGTCTAGCTTCACCATTAAAAAAAATGTCTTAGGCAATGTTAGATTCACAGAAAAAGGACGGTTTGTCTTCGTTGAGGTGTGTGTGAATTCATAAGGACTCATGACATTTTTACTTTTAAGTAAAAATATTTTAGTGTTCTCTGATTTAAAAAAGAAAGGGCTAAATAATCTCCAAATAACTCAAACAATAGGAAGGATGAATTATAAATTTAAATATCTTGAGTTTGAATTTTTATAATTTTATGGGACTAGGTCATGAAAAATTTATATTTCATAAATACTCAAATCTCAGTGTGGGTGATCTGTCTTTGATCAGACTAAAAAAAGATTAATCAAAATATGTGTAAACTGATACGAACAACCCTAATCGTTAAACAAAAAAAAATTGTGGTGGTTAAATGACGAATTTTGGGGTTCGGAAATTGAACTCCACAAGTGATACAAAATAAAAAATTTATAAGGTTATTGTTTTTTTTTGAAATAAAAAATAAAGATATAATATTAAAAATTATTTTTCAATATTAATGATGCACAAAAGTGAGTTTATGTGAAATCAATTAAGGATGAAGTAAAAAAAGGTAGACATAAACAAACACAGATTAGATTGGTGACCTACCCATTGGGAAAGGCGATGATGGTCGAAGAATCTTATTACTTGAAAGGTGTAGTATGCTGAGAGGTGTGTGTTGTCCCCCATGTGTAGACGAGGTAGTTGAGACTTGAGATGTGTACCATGATTCCCTTCCTAAGATGGAGATCTCACGTGTGTTACTAATAAACTGGATTTTTCAAAAAGATGGGTTTGGTCCTTATTGACTTGTATTTTTTATCTGAGCTTGGTTGCACATGTGACCTGGACTTGGTTTGTATTTTTAAACTGTGCTGAGTTTGGTCTGAACCGAGCTCGTCAAATATCGCACCCGAACCCGTCAAATATCGCACCCGAATCCATGAATTTATTAATCAATCCAATTCCTAAACAATGTCTATCATATTCATTATAATTGCTTTCGAAACTTCACCGTACCTCTCTAATGTAGTTTCTTAGATCTCAGATCAATTTAAGTCATGCTTTTCTTTTCTCACATTATCCCGTTAATCTATATAATAAAATAAAATATAATTCAAATATTAAAAAATAAATAAAATAATTTTTACTTTTCGCCGCTAAGACACTTAAATTTTATTTTAAAGTTAATACAACAGCTAATATTAAATCCCCAAATTTAATAGAGAAAATAAGTTCCCTAATAGAAAACCATAAAATAAAACAATATTTTTATAAGTCTATGTAAAACTTTATAGAAAGTCCTAAAATGTAACAAAACCTTCTAAAAAAGTCTAAAAGTAATGACTTCTAGTGTTATAAATAACACTGTTTTTCAAATTCTTTTCACATATTTTTCCTCCACTCTCATCACCTCTCTCCAAATCTTTATCTCCCTCTCATTCTAATTGTATTTCTCTCTCTTTGTTCTTATATCTAACTATTTTGTTATCTCTTTAAGACTTCAATTAATTTATTCATGTGTAAGATCCCGACTTCATAGCACCCAATTAATTGTCCAGTCTCATCCGATCCCAAAACCACTAAAACATTGAAACTAAACCACACCAAAATTATCTGTAAAATATCTAATAATCATGAAATTTTTTATTATCTTTCTAAAATATTGATCAGGGTCTCATGTAAAATTCTTGCTTTAAGCCCCAATTTATATAAGCCGCCCTTACTTGTTTAACAAGCAATGCGGTCTCAACGATTTTTGAAGAAGCTCTCTTGTTGGGTAAGTATTCAATTCCATTGCTGCATATAAATCGTCATTTGACCCTTTGAATTATAGAAATAAATATTTGTAAGTATTTATTACTCAATAATTTATTTCAAGAGAAATCAAATTTATCTGTTAAAATTTTGTCTAATGTATCATCCTAAAACCATCTCCCTCGTCTCCCTTCGATAATATGTAATTCATTTTTTTTATTTCTTGTTATAGAAGATTTCACACAAAAACATAGCTTGAAATTTACATCTTATGTATGTTAAGTGATTGTCCAAGAATTTTGGGAGAATGTTATGTCCATAGGAAATTGTGCTAAAGAACTTTACGTCATGACGTTAAACAATTGATTAATTGAGTGATTATCAAAAGTCCAATTTGAGAAGTTTTTTGAGTCCTAATTTTTCCGAAGATAAGCATAATCCACAAGAAAGGACTACTGTAACACCTTATTTCACAGTGTACTCGGTGTGAGTTTATAAAGTCTTTCGATTAAACACAAATTGTATCATAGCAAAGTAGAGAGACTAGCAATGGAGCAATACTAAGATAGACAGTAAAAAATGTGGTACTACCACTGTAAGTATTGATGCAAAGTATCATATGAGCAGCCTCAACTTTTTAATCAAGATAAATTTCTTTTTTTTTGGCTTGGCTACTTCTCCCATAAAATTTGCATATATTGTCGACATGTGAGATTTTAGTTTTATTAATTTCAGCATAGCCTTCTCATATCTTCTCCTCTACCACCTCTCCAAATTTTTAACCAATCTTGCCACCAGTCTTCTTCTAAAATGTTATAAGCATTTCAATTGACTTTCTTTCATTCAATCAGCCAACGTAGCTATTATGTTTTTTTATGCTCTTCTTAAGTTGTTTATGTTATCTTGACAATATTAAATGTTTTTATTCAATCAGCCAGTGTACTATTCAAACTGATTTCTAAAAATGACTGATGAATGTGCAACTGAAATGGAGTAGTATTCATCTGGATCGACTGAATTTGCGGAGGGATTTTACTTCAAATGTCATACACAAGGGTAACTATGCAACATGTTTTGTAGCATCCGCAGCAACTGCCGTAGAGTAGGGGTGTCAAACGTGTCGGGTAAAACGGTTACGTGTCGGGTTAAACGGGTGACGGGTGAAAACATGTAAACCCGTACACGACACGTTTAATAAACGGGTAAAAAATTTAAACACGGACACGAATCGTTTAATAAACGATTAACACGACACAACTCGTTTAACACGTTTAATTTTATTAAAATTTTAACCCACACCAAAAAATTACTCTATTAAAATTTTAAACTCCATTAACTATTAACTATCCACAATATTTGTACTCTCTTAAATATAAGATTTTCAATTAATGGACACTTATAAAAACAAGTGATAAAGTTGAATGATGAAAGGAAAAGGCTTCAACCATTTTATAGGCAAGGGAGGAGGTCTCCTTCCCTTGAATCTTCCGATGTGGGATTCAAGTCAAGAAG
>CM042189.1:3619210-3657942 GCA_023539305.1 Ilex asprella
CCACCACTGCTATCGTTGCCACCCCACCACCACCTCTGCTACAATCGTCACTGGCCCACCACCACCACCACCACCTCTGTTATAACCACCATTGCCCTACCACCGCCACCCACATCGCCCCAACCACCAGCACCCACCTCCACTACAATTGCTACCACCGTCGCCCGCCACTACCACCTTCCACTATCATCATCTCATTTTTATATTTATTACCACTATCACCATCACCGTCGCCCACCTTCACCACACATCATCACCATCGTTGCCAACCATCACCCACTGCCACCCAATACCATAACTCACCACCACCCGTTGTCACCCACTGTCACCCAGCCCACTACACCTCCCACTACTATTGTCATTCGCTACCACCCACCACCATCATCGCCCACAAGTACCGTTGTCGCCCACCACCACCACGTCGCCCAACCACCTCTACCGTTGTCACCCATGACTGTCATTACCACAATTGTCACCTAAAACTCATCACCACCATCACTGTTGTTACTCAAGATTGCCACCACCACCACGGTCATCGTCGCTCACCACAATCATCATTGTTTCCTACTATTGCCCATCATCACTACCACCGCTCACCCCCACTATCGATGATTAAATTTATTTCTCTTTCCTCTATATTTGTGATTTGATTTTAGGTATGAATACGAATATATTTATGATTGACAATCTTTTTTATTAAGACACAAGCAAAAATACATATCTAACGTTGTAGGTCAAACAATATTTATTAATTTGATATATCTCTACATCAATAGCTTATGGTTTTATTTCACTCTATTTCATATTCAGAAGACAGTTGGTATTTTCATTCGTAACATAATTGAAATTATTTTGAGACAATATGACACTAAATCAAATAATTGAGAAAGGAATGAAAATTCAAAAGTTAAAAGAGTGAAGTGAAAACGTTGCACTAGAAATTGTAATATCCACTTAACCTTATGATTGTTCCTTCTCTTGTGAAAAGTTATCCAATTTATATAATAAGAGAGCTAATAGTTTTAACTTTTATCTCTAAATATTTTTTTCATCAATTTCTATTATATTATCTATTTTTATTACAAATTAAATTATTTAATTTTTATTAATTGTAACTTAATATATAATTTTTATTTCAAACATTATTTATATATGATAGTATACAATGTTGATATTTTTGTTGATCATGTATTTTGTAAAAATTTTATCAATTTTTTTTAAAATAATGAGTAAAAAATTTCTTCTTTGACCGCCAGGGATAACCTATAAATCGATGAATAAAGATTGTAAATTATATAATTAAAAAAAGAATGAAATATAGAAATTATTATATCGATGAAATAATTCGGAGATATGCTTTAGGTGACGATAACCAAGCCTAAAAACACAACACAACATATAGTTCGAGCAGCAAAAGGACCCACTGTATCTTCATACCAATCCTCAATGTCGGATCCGAACAAAACCTACCAACCCGGTGGAAGAAAAAACTTGGGCCGGATCCCCTAAATTATGTTATCAGTTTCAATCTATCTATTATGTTATGATTAACCATTAAATGAGACAAATCAACGGTTAATTTTGATAGAATTTGTCTCATTTAATGATTAATTTTAATGGCATCTGTCTCAATTATCAATTAATGAAAAACAAAAAGGGTCGATTAAAATAAAATATATAATTTAGGGGACAAATTATAACAATTGAAAGTTCGGGGAGTAATTTTAAATAAAGGGCATAGTTTAGGGTACATTTATTAGATTTACCCCTAGTTTATATTTGTGAAATATATTGTACTCATATGATTTATTATTATTGAATTATTTTTTTTAGTTCAACAGTCGTAGATGTCTAAGTCAATTTATGCGTACCTCGACTAATCACTTTTTCAGTTCAATTAAAGATAAGTCATCCACGTCATAACTCTATTTTTGAATTATGAACTTGTTCAATAGTACTTGTAAATTAATGCCACAAGACTCCCCATCGGCTTTGGCTTATAATTCCCAAATAGGGTCACTACTAGTTACAAAAATGGAAAGCAATGTGGTGTGGATAGGGATGTCAATGGACCGGAGAAAAACGGGTATTCGTCCAAACCCGTCCCGTTTGGACCGGGGATGGACTATACGTATTGGACGGTGGACGTATACGGGAATACCCGTATAAACCTGTACGGGGATGGAGGCGGGGATGGACTTACCCTTATCCCCGCTCCGTACCCGCCCTTCCCCGCCTCGTCCCCGTTACCCGCAAAAAAAATATATAAATATAAATATATATTGAGTTGATTGAGATGATTTTACCACCATTATGTTATTTTGGACATTTGTTTGTGTTTTGTTCAAATATATAGTGTTTTGAAGTAGTATTTTGGACATTTGTTGTTTGTGTTTTACTCAAATATGTTATGTTATATTATGTTGTGCTAGATTATTTAGAATGTTGTTGGATTATTTAAAATATTGGATTTAATTAGCTTTAGCTTGGGCTTGGACGGGTACGGGGGAAGCGGGGACGGGGATGGAGATTAAAAATTTACCCGCGGATGGGGATGAGGATGAAAATTATACTCGCTAACGGGGGTGGACCGGGGATGGACGAAAATTTTTTAAGCGGGTACGGGGATGGAGACTACACCCCCCGCCCCCGCTTCGGTCCAATGACATCCCTAGGTGTGGAGTTAATACCACTCTTACACTGCGTTTGGTACGCAGTAATGCATTTATGTAGGAATGGAATGAACATGAGAATGGAATGGAATGAGTATTACCATTCCAATGTTTGGCAAATAATTGGGATTAAGTCTTTGAATGGAATGCCCATTCCATTCCAAAGTTTGGATGAAATAATTTCTATTGGAATGGAATGAAATTTAATCAAAATAAATTTTTATCATAAAATTTTCAACTTATTGCATACTTCATTATAATGAGTATTTCTGTTAATTTTAAAATTTCACAAATTAGATTAAATATGTCATAAATAAAGTCACAAAGAATCACATAATGAAAAAATTCACTAAAAAATAATAAAAATCAATCATAAACAACAAATAAAAAAAAATAAAAATGTGATACGTTCATCAATTTCCTACATAATTCTTCATGAATAACTTTTTTCATGGAAAACATAATTTTTTTTTTGAGGAAATTTCTTTTATTCCATGAAACAAAATTTACAAGAAGCAAAGAGGACCAAACCAAATTGGCTTAATCTTTCAATACACCCTATAATCCAAAAAATTACATCAATGAAATTTCAAAATTGCAAAAGGAAAATCAGATAAATTTCCTCTTCTTCCTCAACAGTTGAAACACTTGCTAGTCATGCAATAACAACAGTCTTGCCTGCACAGGAATAGACTGATCTTGGAAAAAACTAGATCAGACTCTAACCAGAGCTCCAATCATCCCCAGCATAGCAGCACCATAGCTCATCAGCTTAACCAGGGGTTTACCAACGAAACCACACGCATGGAAATTTTTTGTCATTATTAATGGAAAGATCTAAACATAGCAACAAGTAGAATCAAATTATAATAAAGCCATCCTTCCACAATAATTTATTCCCATTTGGAGAAACAGAGAGCAGAAAGCACTACAACCAAAAGGTGATGAAGTTATAAAAAAAATACTATTAAAAAAAACAGAAAAATGGACAAAAGAATCAAAAAGTGAACTACAAGATTCAACAATGCCCACACAAAAGCTCTGGACATCACATGAACTGAAACAAGTAAAAATGCCATAAACCTATAGTAATTTCAATTTTTTTTTTGAAAATATATATCGTAAGATATTACAAACCTGGGAGATTTGATGATAACTAAATGGTGAGGATGACTTGGAAGAAATTTTGTTGTACCTTCAATTAACAAACTAAGAAATTTTGTTCAGTAACAAACTAAGAAACACAAGTGGTCTGCAACTATGATCTTAAAGACTAGTGGTATTCCTCACAAACCACTCTTAAAACAAATTGCTACAGTCTGTTTTAGGATTGGAAATATTCAGGAAGTCAAAGCATATTGATTCATTGGACAGCTATCAGCTTGATTCTAAGCATTACACAACCTCAAATAATAAATTAAATAGCGAATTTGCTTCTGAAAACCACAGCTTTCTTTCAAGTTTCATCTCGAATTGACACAACAGCAACACAGGTAATCTGCATAAATAAATAAGAAAAAAACTGTCTGATTTGTAGTCTCTCACCACCATACGTAAAATGATCAACAAGTAACAAAATCATTCTCAAATATAAGTTCAAAAAATTACACTCTTTGTCTACTTACTCTCCACTCATCAAACATTTTGTTTGCCAAATTCAATCTAAATGTTGACCACTTGTTAGATGTTTCAACTACGGTAATACGATCGTCATGTGCATCATTTTTCACAACACAAGTGAATACACTATATGATGCAGGGATTGTCAAATAGAGGACTGGTGCATATACACAGAGAGTGATATGCACAACCCACAAACCTGTCTCTTCATATCCCCTTTCCTGGTCGTTAGAGCAACCGAGAGAAGCCTTGGCAAGATACATGTCTCAACTCTTCTAAAGATGATAATTTCTATTTCATCTTGGACAACACATAGACTACGCTAGAAACTGGTCGTGTTATGGTTGAGTGAGACAGAATACATGGCCAGGGCATGTCCAAACAGTTGTGGAAATCACCAAAGATACCCAACAATTTGTGTGGTTGGTCTGCCAGAAGGAACACATCTCTAAATCTATCAATGGTGCTTTTTCCTATAAATTTCCAGGCAATAAATTGACAACTACATGATACAAATCTTTTCTGTAAACCATGTTACCTAACAGTCAAATATGTTTAGCACAAAATGGGAATGAAATTTCATCTCATTTCTAAGGGTACTTTTATCATATAGTTGGCAGACATGTTATTCAAAATGGGAAATAGAGAAACAAAATTCTTAAATTGGTTTGAGATTGTTGACTAAACAAAGTGAAGAGTTACCTGAGTTTAGTGACAATGTCAAATCTTGTCTGGTCATCAATCTAGCCCCTTGCATCACAAAGAGATGAGGAAGAAGCATACAATGGCTACAGAGGGATGGACCACCATGCTTCCCGCTGATGAAGGAAAAGTCACATAGGGGAGGAGAAGAGAGAAGAAGGATTGGGGCCAAAGAACGATGGGCAGTGATGAGAGAGAGAGAGAGAGAGGATGGGGCTGAACGAGCGAGAGACGAGGAATAGGCCTTGATTGGTTTTCGTCGACTTAATTAGCTTGATTACCGAGGGAATAGGAATGACTAATACCTTGGTTTATTTGGGAATAGTTAATCCTATTATTTATGGGATTTATTCCTTAGGAATGGGAATGAAATTTTATTCCCACAAACCAAACAAAAGAATGGTATTACTAAGGAATGACCATTCTATTCCAGATATCTAATCCCATGTACCAAACACAGCGTTAGGTGTATGATGGCTGAACATTTAAAAGCATCACCGAATCCTCCATAAAACCATTCAATTAACATGTACTTTATTTTTAAGAGTTTTTTTTTAATTATTTTGTTGCCTTTTAGTCAACACCACCATTAAAAAAAATCATTTTACCGAGTGTAAAGTAGAATAAAAATATTTTTTATACATTAGATTGTGACCCGGAAAAAATTAATATTTAAGAATAAAAATCATGGATAGCACTAAGGTACTTACAAAAAATTGTGGGTACCATGTTAAGTTGTTAGAGAGTCGGTGGATTAAGTCGTCTGAGTTTGACATTGAAGGCCGTACGGATAAAATAATATTTTTTAGCAAAAAAAATATTTTTAAAATAAATTTTATATTATTTAATCAAAATAAATAAAAATTAAATCAATTTTATATAATATTACAAGTTATTTCTCGTGCCTGAATACAAGGAATAAAAAAAATCAACAATAAACATATTTATATGCACACTCAAAATCAAATTACAAAAATAGTAGAGATAGAAATGAATTTAAACACCAATTGTAATAGAGACGAGCAGCAGTTATGGTGGTGGGTAAAAAACGGTAATAGTTGTGATGAGTGATGACGAGTAATTGTGATTGTGACAACAGTGGATGGCAAAGGTGGGGCGGTGATGGTGTGACAGTAGTGGTGGTGGTGGTGGTGGGGGTAGTTGTGGTGATGGGAGAGACGATAGTGGTGTAGTTTCAAACTCTACTTTTTTTAATAAAAATATTTATGAAAAATTATAAATTTTATAAACACTTTTAAAAAATAACCACAAACACATTCTTATAAGTCTATTTTCTCTATTAAATTTGGGATGTTAATATTAGCCGTGAGATTAATTTTAAAGTAAAATTTAAATAGATCTCAGCTGCAAAAAATAAAAATTATTTTATTTATTTTTTTAAATTTAAATTATATTATATTTTATTATATAAATATACGTTAATGAAGTTTATTTCTTTGGTGGTGATAACGTATGTCACATCATTTCAAATAGAAATTTAGGAAAAAAATTTGATAAACATAGCATTGTTTGGTCAAAATTAATTAAATTTTTTTAATTTTAATTTAATTAATTTGTTTTCAAATTGTAATAATAATAATAATAATAAATTATTATCAAATAAAAAATATTAATAATTTGATCCAATTATTCAAACTCAGAAATCGCATACACGAAATTTAAACCCGCAACCTTTAAATTTAAGCAGTAAAACGATAGTCCATTAAACAAACTGCTCACCTTGGAATCATTATTTCATGATAATGACAACATATAAGGAACGTAGGACAGAGAAAAAATTTTGCGCCCCACAAATCTGATCTCACTATGTTATTGAAAAATCTAGAGAGAGAAAGTGGAAGAAGCCAGGGCGATGCTGCAAGCAAACCAGTTCCCACGAATTTATTTTAGAGAGAGAGAGAATCAATTCAAATTTACCAGATTCGGAACCCAATTTCAGAAACCCTAGTCTGTGTGCATTTCTAGAGAGAGAAAGTGGGAAAGAAAGGGAGGGTGGGATTGGCGATGCGGCGAAGGAGGTTGCGAAAGGAAGAAGATTTGAATTTGAGTTTTCGAGACCCTGACAGTAACAATAAATGTCATCTTCACCAGAGGAAAACCCTAACCCTGACCCTGACCCGAACACTGGCGCTCAGGCTCAGGCTCAGGCTCAGGCTCCGTTGCGGGTGAAGAAGCGTACGTCGAGCTTGCCAGACTCGTGGTTCAAAGACCAACGAACTCAAGCTCTCAAGCATGCTGTTCTCAAAATGCATCTCAAATCTCTCTCCAATTCCACAACTCCCCCTTCTGAACCCGAAGAGACACAGGCCTTAGACGACGACACATCTGGACCCGATTACACCTCCCAGCTGTCTGACGAACTGATTTCTATCGTCTTTTCTAAGCTCCCTGAGGCTCAACACATTTCCAATTCTTTGGTTTGCAAGAGATGGTCGAGACTTAGTGACCGATTAGTTCGGTCGATTGAGCTATTAGATTGGGATTTTCTTGAATCAGGTCGGCTTATTTATAGGTTCCCTAATCTTATAGATATTGATATTGTCAGAGCTTGTGTAAATTCGCCGAGAAATTCAGGGATTTTGTTACGTCATAGATTTGTATCCGTACACGTTAATCCGAGCTTTTCCGATGGTGGGTTTGTTAGGGGAGAGGATTTATTGGATACGAAATCTGTCGATAGAGGAGTTAGGATTCTTGCTGGAGGCTGCCAGCATTTGAGGAGGCTTGTGTTGATTAATGCGAGTGAGGAAGGATTGTTGGGTGTTGCCGTCGAGTGTTTGACATTGCAGGAGTTGGAGCTACATTGTTGTACAGATTTGGTGTTGAAGGGCATTTCGGGTTGTCAGAATTTACAGATACTGAAACTGATTGGTTTTGTTGATGGGTTTTACAGTTCGATTGTTTCAGATATTGGGTTGACGATTTTGGCTCAGGGGTGCAGAAGATTAGTGAAGCTTGAGCTGGTTGGGTGTGAAGGGAGCTATGATGGGATCAAAGCTATTGGCCAGTGTTGCCAAATGCTAGAGGAATTGACCCTCTGTGACCATAGGATGGATAATGGGTGGTTAGCAGCACTATCTTATTGTGAGAATCTAAAGACTCTCAAACTTCAGTCTTGCAAGAGAATTGATTTAAGTCCTGGGCTTGATGAGCATTTGGGTTGTTGTCCGACTCTTGAAGAACTACATTTGCAGCGGTGTCAAATGCGGGATGAACAAAGTGTGAGGGCTTTGTTTCTCGTATGTGAGACTGCTAGGGAGCTTGTCTTTGAGGACTGTTGGGGATTGGATAACAATGTATTTGCAGCTGCATGTATCTGTAGGTATGACTTTACTTTCATTTTGCCGCCAGTTCTGGATCATCTTTGAATGTGAATTAAATTGCAGAAATACACCTGTATGTGTCAAAGTGATGCACCCTAAGAAGCACAACCTTAAAACAATTGAACCACTGCCTGAGATCTTTGCGTCCTTGGTAGATTGTTGCCTCATCAACCTTTCATCGCTCCTTGGAACAATGTAGATGATAAAGCATGTCTACATCTAGTTGTTGTGACCAAATGCTGCCTCCTTTTACACCAGAGTTGTGCTTTTTGCCTTGCCAAAAGGACCACAATTGGACCTGTCTTATCAAAAAATAGGGGCACCGGAAAAGGCACAGCTTCACTTATAAAGCTGTATACCAGTTATTCCCTTTTGGGTGCATTTGAAGGCTAAAGGCAATATCCTGAATGGAAAATGTTATGGTTGATGCTAATCAAGGGAAAAGAATGTTGCCATAGATGGAGCTCCCTTTCAATCGGAGACACTGATAATTGTGCATTACTGCAGGCTGAAATTTGTTATGAAACATGTTATAAAGTTTTAGTTAATTTAGCCTTGTCCTTTAATCATTATCATTGTTCCATGTGGAGAAGTATTGCCGTAGTGAGATAGCCTCCTAATTGGCTTCAATTTCCAATATCTTATTGTTGATTTTTTTTTTCTTTGTAGGAGGGTAAGGTTTCTATCTTTGGAAGGATGCTCATTACTAACAACTGAAGGTTTAGACTCGGTAGTTCTTTCTTGGAATGAGCTTCAGAGGCTTAGAGTAGTCTCATGTAACAATATAAAAGACAGTGAAATTACTCCAGCATTAGCAGCCTTGTTTTCTGTTCTTAAAGGGTTGAGTTGGCGGCCAGATTCCAGATCTCTCTTGTCATTAGGACTTTCAGGGACTGGAGTGGGACAGAAAGGTGGTAGATTTTTCAAGAGGAAGTGAAAATCTACTTGCTGAGCATCCAAGATTCCTCTGAATAAATCGTTTGATGATGTATATGGTATCAGCAGAAGAGTTTGTGGTATTACACTCAGTATAGTTGCAGACATTACACCACAATCGTTTTGTCTCAAATGGCTAGTATGATTGCTGACAGAGGATGATTTCCTTTCTTGCCACCTGAGGGAACTACACATTCTAAACATCAATTATTCTGTTCCCTTATGTATATCGAGTAACCTGATTGTCCAATTTTAGTTCTTGAAGCCAAATTTTTATGTGTTTTAGTAGTGGCACTGTTTAGCTGATAGCCCAAAAAGTTGGCTGTGCTAATTGTTTCATAGAGAGTAGTTGTAGTAATTTCTAAAAATAAAATAATTCAATTTTACTTCACAGCTTATTTTTATTCTATCTCTTTTTGAATCTTTTGCCTTAAGCATCATGGTGGTGTTCTTTTTTTTCTCACACATATTGTTGAACTATTGCATTTTTAACCTTGAAAATTTGTTCTGCTTTCGCGCAACTGCTACTGTGCTGCAGAATGAGTTGACTCGCACATTCATATGATACAAGGTCTGGTGCTGTACCACTCCGGTTGCTTTCTAAATGGAACACATACCTTGTGGCTTGGAATTATTTACGAAAAAACTCATCTCTTATGGGTCTTACTGCCTTTTCTCTTCTTGTAAATTGTCTTGCAGTCACAAAGGAGCGCTACTGAAAAACTAGGTTGGTGGAAACATGCTGCAAATGTAACTGGAGACCTGGACATTCCAAGTTATACTGAGATTGACAGTATAGCTTGAACATATTCCCAGGCGTTGAATTGTAGCTTGAGCATATTTCCAGGTAATTGATTGAGATTGACAGTTCATTATACATTTTGCTTCTGTTTGGTCATAATTTATTTTCTAACCATCAGCCCATAGGAAGGCCAATGCCTAGTCCAATTGTAAAAGTGCTGAGTGAATAAATGCGATATTGTGGGTTGGAATTTGTGGATAGTCACTTTTTGTAATCCATGCAAAAAGTTATGTCTTTACATGGTCCACAACTCCGAGAATCCTCGATGAATGGAAACCAAATTGGATAAGGACCCTCGTTGCCCAAAGGTGCTTAGTGGTGTGGGACACATTCTGATAGTGTGGAAAGAAAATTCGTAGTGAAGTTATTTATCTGGACTTTATTGGGGAGGGTGGGCACAGTAAGAATGAGTTTTATTAGCAAATCAAACCAATGCTTTGAAAGATGAAAAAATATCAACCCCAGAAAAATAATGAGCTCTCAACTAATATCCAATAAGAAATAAATGAGAATGTGGAATGGATTTGTAAGAGAATGGAGAATAAAATGAATGTGACTCTGGGAAAAAAGTATTTTAAGAATATTTTGGTGATATGATAAAAAATGAAAAGGAATGCACAGAGCACATATGATGAGTGATGTTTGGGTTTGATTAGGATGATAGGATGGTAAATTATTCTTGTGACAGAACCAACCCATCAGATTATGCCTTTTTTCCTCCTTTAAAGTCGACTATTAATCTTTATGGGCAACCAAAGAGCAATGAGATTTGAGTCATTGAGAAAAACTAGTTTACACCTGTGAAACTATGATGAATGGAATGGAATCGTAAATTGGTATTCATTTATCGACCTTAAGTTATTGGAAGAACGCAATTTAGAGTTCATTGTTTTACTTTGGAGCTAGTTAAGATGTCTTTTAGGAAAGGTTTTGCTGTTCAATCACTTCCTGGTAATCAATATTGTTAGAAATAGTAATTCTTGCAATATGACCTTGTGTTTTCCAGGAAAAGCCATTGCCCTTGTTGGGCTTCCCATACAATCGAGAAATCTGCACTCCTGGGTGTTATGATGATTTTGCTTCATTTGTATGTAGGAGGTTTTAGGGTTAAACACTGGAACATGGAACATTATATGCTGCTGACAATCCATTGTACCAACGTTGGGGCAGGTAAAAGTAAAACACTCTTGTTTGAATTTTGTAGTTATAACATATCTGTTTTCCGATTCTGCAAGTCATTCACATTTGTATTTCAAGATTGTAACATTGATTCATTAAAATCGGATCGTCTCAGGGTAAGAAGTTTGTAAACCCAGATGAGCTGTGGTGGGTGTGTTGAAGATATCAACCCTTCAACATGAAGGGTAAAACAGATATGTCATCTATATCATTGGAGGCATTTTGGATGTTTGTTTTCTCTCTTGGACTAGACTAGTTGTGAAACTCCTTAGGGTTGGTAAGGTTTTTTTTTTTTGGTTGAAAGGGTGTTTGGATTAACTTACACGTACCGTAACTTATCTTCTCTTTGATCCAATCAAAGATCCACATCGGAATTAAGGTATTCTCATGGTTTAATTCTAAAAAATTATTAAGATTCGAATTTAATACTTTTAAGCTTACATCTCGTTCTTATTATTATTTAAGTTACCTTTGAGGTTGGTAAGTTCAAGATCTGATTATGGTGTAAAAAAGTAATTTTGATATTGTTTTTTTTTTATCAAATAAAAAATTGATATGTATAAGATTTACTATTATAAATAGTATTATTATTTTTCAATAATATAATTTTATTTTAAGTGTATGAGGAGAATGATATAGGGAAGAAGAAATTTCCGTCCAATCTCTTCCAACTCCTTACAAATATGAGGTCCAAGGAGCTTACGTGGCACGAAAAGATTGGCTAAAGTACGTGGCCTGCCCTAGGATAGTCTACTCCCACGCGTATACATATTAAACAGTCATCACACCAAACGTATGCACATGACCACAGGTCGACTCTCTCTCGCGGCTCTTCAAAGGCGAGCGATCTGCAATTCAGCGAGACAGAGAGATCAATCGCTTCCGTTTTGTTTTCAAACCGACGAGATTAAGGTTAGTTCGTCTTCATTGAGATACTCTCTCTCTCTCTCTCTGTGGTAATATACATAAATACGCACACAGGTATATGTAAGTATATATACGTATATCACTGAATTGATGTTTGAGACTTGGTTGATTGATGATGTATGTGATCGATATAGAGGACTTGATGATCTAGGGTATTTGAGGTTTTTCGTCTTGTTTCGTCTCCGTTCCCTCTCTCTCTCTCTCTCTCGCGTACACATATTCATATAAAAAGGTATCAATGAACTAATATTTGAGACTTGGTTGATTGATTGTGTGTGTGATCGATATTGAGGACTTGATGATCTAGGGTTTTTGAGGATCGCGTAATTTTTTAATAGAGTTTGCGGATCTGTTGAATTCCTGAGCTGAAAATTTTGAGATTTGTGAATCACATCTGCTAGGGTTCCTTCTCTGTTGTCAACGTGTATTTGTTTCAGGGAATTATGACGATCTATTGTCTTAATATAATTTTGTTATCAAGGACGGCATACTTTGACCGATTAGGTTTGAAATACTTGATTAAAATTGTTGTCATGATATAACAGGGTTATTGGCCCCTCTTAGCTTGGAAATAATTAATTAAAATTGTTGTGGTTTGGCTATTGACTCTTACAATGATAATAATAATAATTTTTCCTTCCTAGTCAGAATTTCTCTCTATAGACTTGTCCAACAGATTTGCTCCCCCTAGACCTTGCTTCTGGATCCGTTCGTTACAGCATGGTTAATTTTGGACCTAATGCTGGACTGCTGCTTACTACATAGAAGAAAAGGACATATGAAACAGGTTCTCTAGAATCCAATTCCTGCATCGATACATTCACTAGTAAGAAAAATCTGCACTGGGGAAACTGTTTTATTAATATGATCAGTGATAAACATGTGCATATCCCCAAACAATCAAACACCATTTTGAGAATAAAGTACATCTCCAAAATTGGGGCATTAGATTGAAGAAAATTAGGAGCATTAACATAAACATCATGCCCAGCTGTTTTTAGAGTTTTGGAGTGGTGGTGTCATTCATGGCTTCGTTTTTTTTTGTGTATCAATAAAAAAAAGGTCTATTTTATGTTGTGATGCTGGATTTGCAGAATATGATGTATTTGCACATCATCATCTGTGTGATTCAATCATATGGAAAATGCGCATCCTCTTATATGTCAAACAGGACATCCTGAGGTTGAGGTTTTGAATTCAATAGTTCTTTGTCATGATTCACCGAAGGTTCTTGTAGCTTTACTTCTTGTGAGTTGTGTACTTTAGTTGCAGCTGATGATGTAGCATATGCAGGCTTCTCTAATGTTCTTCATTTCATATCAACTGAATTTTCTGACAAATCTGGTGAACAGATTATTTTTCTATTTTCTTGTACTGTTAATATCGAGTGCTGAAGAAACCATCAAGGCTTATTGTTATATTGTTTATTAAATTATCCATTTATTTTCAATTTCTCTCGGTGTGT
The DNA here is from genome assembly GCA_023539305.1 of Ilex asprella. Taxonomy (NCBI): domain Eukaryota; kingdom Viridiplantae; phylum Streptophyta; class Magnoliopsida; order Aquifoliales; family Aquifoliaceae; genus Ilex; species Ilex asprella. The sequence goes on from CM042189.1 coordinate 3,632,858, forward strand.
GTATTCTCAATGTTGTATGTGCATGTATTTTTGATTGTACAATGTTTTACTAACGTGTGGTGTGTGTATGCATGTCTCTATCAAAGCTCCGCTTGGGGATTTTGGACCCCAGTGAGTATTTGGTTCTAAATTTTGAAATGGTTAACACAGGAATGGCGTTGAATGGAGCAGCTCCAGCAAGAGGCACTGCAGCTGCTGCTGCTGCTAACCTGCGTAGGAGGAGAACAACAAGTGGTGGGTCTGCGAGTGGAGCTAGTGGCACCATGCTCCAGTTCTACACAGATGATGCCCCGGGACTCAAGATTTCTCCCAATGTTCTTCTTGTCATGAGCATTGGGTTCATAGCTTTCGTCTCCATTCTTCACGTCATGGGTAAGCTCTATTTTGTTCGTAGAGAGGCTTAAGAAAGGTACCGACTCTTGGTGCCTGTATCAAGGAAGGATGCTTGATGGATGAAGATGGAATGGGGGTTGATTGATAGTTTACTTTTTTGGAGTTTTTTTTTGACTTGTTTTGAATGCTTGAAATAGAAACATTTTTTGGGTTCTCTAGTAAATGCAATTAATATGTGGACTTAGGTGGCACTTCATCTTGTCATGTTTCGTATGTCAACGTCTACAAGCTAATAATGGTCCTTTTTAATCCAAAAAACTTTCTAAATGGAGAATTTTCGTCGGATGACTCCATAGCTTATTCCATGAGATGCAAAGTGGCAGTGACGGTTTTAGGGTGAGAGCACTCCAATTTTGAAAACGTTTGCGTTTATCGGTAAAATTTTGAAGATTTCGAAATTATATAGATTTTGCACTCATAAAAAAGTTGGACAAAAAAATCTAGAGGGATTTTTACAGATGGATGTACTAATATTGGTTGGATGTACTAAAATTGGTTTCTGTGATTTAATGTTGTTGGATAGTCAGATCCAAATATTTAATCAAAATTGGGTAATTATTTAATCATAGATCAGATTGCCTTCATAAATTATAAAAAATAAATTTGTTGGATAGTCAGATCCAAATATTTAGAATAAAGCCTCCTAACAATTTATTTGAGGTATAACTTAATATTGTATAGTGAGATCCAGATATTTAGAACAAAGCCTCCTAACTATTTATTTGAGGTATAACTCGTATTGATGATCGTCATTCAACTATTCTCTTAATATAATTGTGTCTCCCACTCTGAAAAATTCCTGATTCCATCATCCTCGAGGAGGGGCATATATATATATCGTACGCCTGAAGGGAGGGGGACAACATTCGCAGCCAAACAGAAAGGAAATTGTTCATTGACTTCTTGGTCGCCTCTCCAAAACTCTTTTTAAGATTTTTGCCTATTTATTAGCCTTGTTGTTTATACTATGAATGTTTGATTTACACTGCTTGTTCAGCAATCCCCAACATATATCATCCAATGATTTATAAATTTTGTATAAAGATCACTGAAAGAAAGAAATAAATAAATAAAATAACTGTCAGGTCCATAACTTTGTTTTTTGGAATTAGTGTTCACGCTTACGGATAGAAAATTTGGATTGCAAACCCACAAGAAAAAAAGTATTATTAACATAAAGACCGACAAACTTTGACGATCGTGATAGTAGGAGTTGTCAAAAGTTTGCAGATCATTTGTAGTTGAACAAACAGATCCAATCTCAAATCAAATACATATATATATACACCTCTACATACGATATCAAGGATAAAAGACCTAGTGCATGTTGTCAGATATCCCGCCCGATATCACACTGTCATCCACAGGTTTTGGGCCTCCACATGATCGAGAGACTGATTCGAAGAGTTTCTCAATTTCTGGCGCACACCTTGTGAAAGATCGGCTCCAGAAGTTATACCTTGGATTCTGTTTGATAAAATACAGAAAATTAGTTTTAAAGAAACCTTTAATTTGAACACAGTAGATGATGTTCTCCGAGTAAACGAACAGAAAATACCTTAATGAGTTCAATGAAAGTGATCAGAAGTCCCCATGGATGAGGCCGGTTAACAATTAGGCGTTCCAATAGCACCCGGGTGATTTGCTCCTGGATCATTTCCTGCTCCAATGAAAGCCAATAGCCAAATTAAGAAGGCAGATCAAATCCATTCTCCCATCATGTTGAGCACATCGGAAGAATAGCAAAGATTCTCAATAAAATGAGGTAAATTATGAACACTACTATTTGCGTAAAGATTCTCAAGAAAATAATCAAAAGATTTGATGCTCAAATACCCCTATAAAGTCACGAACTAGTGAACCACTTTTTTTTTTTTCACTTCACCACACTAAGTACAACAAAAATAAATAACCTCTTACCTGGTTTGACTCCGCAAACAAGTAAAGAAGTATAAAGGAGAAGTAATGTGTATGGTTGTTCGGATAACGTAATTGGTTGGCAACCGCATTCAGAAAAAGGTAGCGCCCTTCAGTATCTAGATCTACAATCAAAGTCTGGAAGATGTCCAAAGCAGCACCCACCAAGAACACAGCCAGTGGACCACCACTGGTCATTGACTGTGCATGAGGAGTTCTTGCCTGCAGCTGCTGTATGGCCTACAGCAAAGTGCCCTATAATTAGCTTAATAAACCACATAATAGCACACAATCCATCAAGTCCCTCTCAATTCTTGAACTGGAAATCTTCCATACAAAAAATGGGTGACAAGTCAAGAGGTTGGATCCTCTATTTCCTCTCCCCACATCCCCCACCAACACAGAAGGCAAAAAAATGTCATTATGACTGTTTAATCCCAAAAGGCACACAACACAAGCAATCCATTGAAATAGAGTCCAGAAAAAGCTCTGTTAATCACCATCAATAACTTTCCCATAAAGGGCGCAGCCTATATGTCCAGGGAGTATACTCATAATAGGGTTATTTAGAATATCATGTTTCACCTTTTAAGTACTGCGACACATAATGGAATATCATACTACACAAAATGGAAGTCTAGTAATTTTTGCTGTCCAGTTTTCTCAAAATCTATCTTGTTAGAAGCAGATATATAATTAAATCAACCCAAATGTAAACAATTATCATATCTGACTTCTTAATTTGGGCCAAATGGATGATGGTTTGTGCCTCTTGGATGAAAACACAGAATCAGGCAAATATGCCCAACTTAGTGCAAACAATCCCATTGCAACAAAACAACTCTCGATCCCATGCAATTTGCAATAGAGTAAATATATATTAGCATTATTGGTCAAGGTCCTCTGCGTTGAATGTTTTTTGGAAGGTGTATATTCATTTTTTTTCCCTGTAACAAGAACCACACAGTGGGTGATTCAGAAATCACTCAGGATAATTCGTGAGTGATACTGAGAAATCACTCAATATATTGGATATGAATGGCTGATAACATTTAGTTTAATCAGTATGTTTGAGTTGCACAGACAGAAAGAACTCTGCAATCTTTGCCAACAAAAAATCTTCATATCAGAAAATCTGGTGAAGATCCACTGAAGTTCCGAAATATCTGTATTTGAAAATGATATCAGGTGATTGGTTCAAGGAAAATCGCCCTGAAGTATAGCCTCAAGTTGTTTTCCTTGGAATGAAAGCTCCGGTCAGGGAGCGTCAAACAATTATGTTGATGGATGCTCTTTTGGCAATCAAGGCCAACTGAAAGTGGTGATATCTCTAGAAAACAACATTTACGCATTGTACACCAAACTAGACGGGGTTTTCGGTTGAGGCTTATTCAAGCTCCCAAATAAAAACCTTAAGGAAGTTTCCCCTGACTATCAACACCGTTTTGCTTTTAAAGGCATTTGGACGTCATTGACTAGACTCAATCCCCAAGGCTCTAGACACTATAGTAACTCCAAGAAATGATTCACACCTTACATACATAAGAGGTGCAGAAAAAAAGGGTTCCCAAATCAGCCCACTAGAATGTGGATTCAATTGAATAAAAATTACCCCATATGTTAGAATGGGGTGATGCTTTTATTTGCCTAATTTTGTTTCAACAGCAGCACATAGAGTTGAATTTGCACTTGATGTATTCTCGTGGAAGGATTTCTCGCGCTGTGTTAATATTTCTAGTTTATGAATATCATTTTCTATAAATAGGGCAGAAATACAAAAGGAATACTTCGGCATACCTGCATTCCAACATAAAGTACAAGGGAATTGATCAGTGGCACATTATACCGGGTCCCAGCCCGGGCAGCATCACTTGGTGGTAGCAGCAGTTTTTGCTTCAATTCAGTAAGAAATGAACTCAGTTGCCTCGTCTGCAACTAATAGCAAGCCAGAGACAAGAAAAAACAAATGAGCAGGAATATAAAGTAAGGACCTCCAGATTAAAGGTGTCTGCATCAAAAGTGGTTTCCGATTCATCTTTCTTGTTTTTCCCCTGGAAGTTTCTCTTATAGATAGGGTCTTATTTTACAATAGTCAAATACGAACATCGAGCTTACAAAATCCAGATACCTTCAGATACTCATCTACATCATTCTTGATCTGCTTTGCTTTAAGAGCTGCATCAACCTCAGATAGAATGCGCGGAGATTGGCTAATCTCTGCTAGCAGATCAATCTAAATAAATAAAAAAAGAAAAAATTTATTCTGGGATTAGTTGTATTAGCTAAACAACTTACACGCCATAATTTGAACAATTATATACCTTTAAGTTTGGAGTGGAAGGATCTGGTAGCCTCATATTGCGGGGAAAAGCACTGAGAATTATATTTCTCATTTGAATGCAACTTGGAGGAATGACATCACAAAAGCTGAAATGATAATCGCAAAGGAACTCCGGGAAATCATGAAGTAGCACTAACAGCACCCTGAGTGTGCCTTTATACAGAAAATGAACCTGGATGCAAACAGAAAGAAAAGAAATGTGAGGTACTATCTGCTGCAGGTAACCATAAAGACAAATATTGTGAATGGCCACCAAAGATAAGATGCAAACCGGCTCTCCTAGTTCAGCATTCCTCAAGAACGGTTCCATGAACTGGAACAAATCTACCAGCAAACGTTGAAAGTAGGGCCACCCCTTCTGATGGCTCACTGTAAGCAATTTTGGCATGAAACTTCGGTGACTCACCAGCTCAAGCCACGCAAAACTGTGACAAAATCCAGCCAATTCAGTAATGCACAAGGCTTTTCAAATTTATTGAAAAAAATTAGCTCATATTTAAGCTTGTTTCCAAAAATAAATCTCCCTAAAAGGGATCTTTAGTAGTGCATTCATGATGGCCAGCAAACAATTATTTCTGATTGGATACTTACAATGCTTCAAAACTAAAATAAGACTACAAGTCATATTATCTTTAACCCTAGATTTTAATAATGCTCCAAGCCAAAGTATCAGAGGACTAGGGAAATGATTTCATAGGTGTGGCAATTTTAAAACAAATATCAAATCAAATCGAATCAAACACAACAATACACTAGCTTGAAGAAGTATGTCTTATTGCACTGATAACCTTTTGGAACCATCTTTCAATTTATAAAATAAAAGCAGCACCCTCAGGCGTTGAGGCTTACTATGGGCAAGGACAATAGTTATTCAAGCCAAAATTCAATTCAATTTATAAAATAAAACATGATGTTGCATCCCACCAAGTAGCAATGAAAGAAATTAATCACACTGACCTGAATCCAGGAACTTTAAGTGGCTGCAAAGCATGGAATGCATTTGCTAAGGCTGTCAAAACCTAAGCAAACCCAACCAAAATTAGTTATTGAATAATTAGAACAACGATAAAAGTGAATGCATGTCACCATACGCGCTGATCAGAAAAAACCCATACCTGAAAGTTTGCACCATCAACAACAGGATCCAGGGAACTCAAGTCCAAAAGCCAGTTAATAAATAATCTGAAATATGGCCTCGGATTAAAAGATGCTTTCTTTTCCTCTGCATCTTTCTGAATCAATTTCATAGTCACTGCCAGAACCTATAGAAATGCCACGTATGCCATCAATATAGGAAAATGACAGCTTCCCGAGAACAAAGCAGGAAATTAAAGAACTTTTCAGTTGGGAATAAAACCTTTGGCAGAAGAGACAGTTTACTTGATCCCTGGTCAACCGGACAAAACTGAAAATTGTATGAAGACAGCCAAAAGAATGAAATTAGATTGCCAAAACCCAAGCAAATCAAATAATATAATTTAAGAGGAAAATACACCAACCTTCACAATGGAGAAGACAAGTTTTGCATAAATATCAATAGCAAGGAAGGACAGTGGCTGCACTTGTTGGTGCAATTGCAGAGGGTTGGAACTAATCACCTCAGATGATAGGCAATGTGATACAGAAAGTTCCTGAAAAAAAAGTACGAGGTAAATCTTACCCCCTGCTCCTCCTCCTTTTTGGTGTGATATCAGGTAAATTAGATAGCATCAGAGAAGCAAAAATACCATGAGACGCCGGAAAAAGCGATCGGACATATCATCCCCTTTCAGAAGTCCACTCTGCTGCAATTGCAAGACAAAATGAGCACAAGCTGCATCATTTGCTCCAGGAAGTTCGCAAATCCGATACCACTCAGCAAAAAGCATGGAAACCTACAGAAAATAAATTTTGTCCAATCTCAGATTCCCTCATCAGTTGAAATATGCCAACAATTCATTCTGCTTCTTTAGAACAATAAATGGCATCAATAGCAAAAAGGTTTGACAGCTACCTGCTCACCGAAACCAGCAGGATCTGATTCAAATGAATCTGCGACGTTATAGCCTTCCCTGCTCACTACTGCGTGCCCAGATGCCTAATCAAACAGATATTGAATTATTAGGATCCAATGAACTCATTAAGGCACTCTAAGAAAGAATAGATTAGGCATTTCTGCTAACCCATTAAGGCACCTAAGCAAGAATACAACAGTGGCATTTCTGCTAACCTTCTTGTCCCTAGATTGTCTACTGTTATCCTCCTTGCCCAAAGTAACACCAGACAATGCAGCAGCATTAGCAGTAGGGTTCCTGGCAATCTCAACCAGCTGCTGTAATGCCTCAGGAGAACCTGGTCTTGCTGCAAGCTGTGTGTTGAAAAGCAGAGTCAGAAACTAAAACAACAGAATGATTGCACTGGCTCACAAAATAAGGATTGGAATAAACCTTTGCCAGTGCATCAACGAGATTCTGAAGTTCTGATATAACCCTAGAATCATTAATCACCAATGACTGAACAAGGGAAATGGCAAATTCGGTAGCAGTCTCTGCACAATATATCCAACTAGTTAGTTGCTTCAATTCTTCTAACATTACCCATGTAAAACTGGTGTTCATCATACATACTATTCCTTCCCGCATCAAGAAGTTTTGCCATGTGAACATTATACTCCGCAAGGTTAAGCAATTCACTGTGAATAAGGCCAACGGTGATATCTTTGTTGAACTTCCGATCTTCGTCCGAGTAAATCACCTGCACAGAATTACAAACTGATTTATCACACAGCAATAAAAAGCCTAATGCAAACAAAAAATGAGATACCTAGGCCTTCCAAATAAATCTAAATTACTGTGATTTCTAGCAAGAAAGTGATGGAGATTTACTTTCATCACATTGACAAAAACTTAACAAGTCATATGACAGTAAAGAACTTTTGGGAACAGGGAAATGGCATCATTTCAAAATTCCATATAAGGAGAAGATTTAAACACCTTAGCAATAGTGCCAACATTTTCTGCCCCCAATGATACTCTCATTGGCAAGGCCCATTCGAAAGACCCATAGGTAACATGTTAATTCAAATTTTGAGTGAAATTGGTATCTAAATGATATGCCTTAACACACTGAGAACTAATGGAAAATTTTCGGGCTATAAATTATGCATCCTTGCAAGATTAGAGTAGAAATCTTTCACTCTTGAGACGTTAAGGATAGAATGGTCCCTTGAACACTCAGGTAGTGCAGCCATATTTGAACCAATTGAAACTTCTGCTTGTTCAGATCATCTACTAACTGAAAAATTGCTAATATTGCTGAATTATCAGTTGGTTTCCCAGGGTCTGAATTAAGCTATAATGGCTAGAAGTATGAACATCAGATCAAAGTGGCTAGCAATGAGAAAAGAAACCAATCTATCTTCATAAACGACTTGCCAATCTCCTACACTTAACAAGAAATTACATCTGCACAAACAATAGTCATTGAATATTCTGGACCTTTGGTAAGGAAATCAACACTTGACTTGGACCTCTACACATGCTAGTTATGACTAGTAACCAGTAAGTCAGTTGACAGCTCCTTTGTAAAGAGATCAAACCATAAAAAACTGTCAGTGGAAAAGTGCTCCCAGCACCTGGAGTAGACTGGTTCTAGCAAGCTTCTTCTCTTTTCCTCTTTTTTTTTTTTTTGTGTGTGAGATCAGGGGGAGGAGGGGGTACGCAGACTCCAAACTTAGGCCCAGGTCACTACAGAGCAACTTTACAACTACGCCAAAACCCACTAAGAGGGTTCTCTAACGTTTCCATGAATTCCTGACCACAGACACTACAATAAAAATGATACGGAAAGCCCACCAAGTAACAAGTTAAGGTCCTAAGACTTTGGAAGGACAAGCCGGATAATACCTTGATAAATTTCCAATATAATTATGTTGTGATTTACAAAGTATCATATCTCACTGTAAATTCCTAACTTGATAGCAACATGTAGCATTATTCAACTGAAACATCCATCTTAGCCTCCAAGGACATATTAAGAAGTGAGTCGCCAAAAGCATACCCAACTAGTCAGCTCCTTGACAATAAGCTTGCTAACATCACGAATGGCAGCCAAAATTGCAAGATGAGCACCGATATGTGCACTGTTTGATGTATTTTCATATAAACCCTTGAAAACCTGTGACAGTGTGAAATCAAATATAAGAGACTGACCAAATGAAAATAAATTAAAAATGACCCCAAGAAGAAAACAGACTTTTTGAGCCACAGCCAGGGCAGCCTCATCTCGACTTATACATCTGAGAACGATTCCAGGAACTTCAGCAATAACTCCCTGGACAAAAAGATAATTATACTGACTGAAATCGCAAGGAAATTCTGAGTAACAACACACATAAAGACTATTTTGGAGGGAAAAAACACCTCAAAAACACAAAATTACATTCTTGGTATTCAAGCAGAATTAGCGAAAACATATCTAAAATTGAAGAAAGTGCTTATCTACCAACAAAAGGAAAGAAACCAAACCTGAATTTCAGCTTCTTTCGCTTCATTAGCTAGCAGATTTTCAAGCTGAAATGATTTTGCAGAAGAAAAAATCAGACAATTTCCATTAACTTTGAAGAAAAAAGTAGAGGAATATTGTTTGTTGCACACAATGTTCTGAGAAAAGAACTATTCATAAGCAAGAAAAACTCAAAAGAAAAGGTCCCTTTGGGGACATCCAATAAACTTGGAACGAAACTTAAATAGCAAGAGACAAGAAAAATGAGTTAAATAACAACCAAGAAGTAGTAGTAGGAGTCGAAGAGGTAAAGGAACAAGAAGAATGATGTGAAACCTTCTCTGAAATAATCTGATACTTATCCAATGCATCGCCTGTGGTCAATGAAGATTCTGATCCAAGATTCTCAGAGGCTGAGGAAGGAGGCAATGGCTGTGCAGAAACTCCAGCATCCTTGCAGCCAAAATAAAGCATACATTAACAAAATCAAATGCATGGGAATGAACCTGGATTGTTATGCATACCAAAAAAAGCCCAAAAACTCCAATTACATTCAATACATCAGAAAGTTCCACTGAAGGCAATTCTGGGGAGGACGCTGAAGGAAAGGACGCAATAAGAGTCTCGTTTTCAAAATTGTTAGAACTAACACCGTCAGCAATCCCAATATGAGTTCCTGACCCACTGAAATATTACAAAAAGGTGAAGACAACAAATAAGACAAGAGCATCCAGATAAAATAAATAGTTTAAGAAGTCATAAACCAAGAAAAGGAAAACGCACCTAAGAAGCTGAGTTGAATTAGATTCCATTTCTTCAGAGACAAGATCCAAGGGCTGTGAAACAGCACCAATACCCGTGCTTCCTAAGCCAGATGAGTAGATGGCAGCATTGAGCTGCCCAGATGCTGAACCATATGCCCTTGATAAGCCACCACTAGTGGAAGAAGGTGGACCAACAGGCACAGCATTTGAGCTCTGGCTTGCTTGATTTTGCCAAGGTAACCGAACAAAATCCTGCACAAAAGGAAATAATAAAAAAAATAGCACTCTGTTATCCTAATCATCCTTGATCATACAAGAAAGGTGGTCAGCAGAGGCCTACCTCATAAACTCGCTGCTGAGAATGGGATAAGCGGCCAGGTTTAGGACGGAGAGCCTCTGGTAAAATACCCATGTGACCTTGTGTATACATGCTTGCATCGAAAAAAGTGGGGCCAACACCCTCCCTGTGCTTCCTTCTTATAGAAAGTTGTTGAGCTATTTCCCCATCAATTGTCTGAATTGCCTATACCCATCAACATGCACCAGATAAAAGATTGCCCCAAAAGAACAAGAAGACGAACAAAAGGCAAAAAAATTACTAAATTCAGACTGGCAGAAGAAAAAATAAACTGAGACTGTTCGATAAAAAAAAAAAAGAACACACATGTATGTGTTTTTAAATGAATTTATGGTAACCACCTTAGTCACAAAGACCCAATTAATGCTAAATACATTAGTACATTTGGAGTCAATAAAGAAGCCAGCAAGCAAACCTTCTCTGTTGCAGCTTGTTCTATCAGTGCACATCCCAGATCAAGGTTGTCGTTGGTAACAAGTTGTACAGCTTGTTCAAGAAGTTCACTTGCAATATTCAAACCCTGAAGTGAATTCCTCAGCTGACTTGATATTGAACCACGCAGAGGTTCCTAGCAGTGAGAAAAAAAACCACCATCAAACACCAAGGGATAAAGACACGTATTACAAATGAAAATTGATCTTAAAAATATCAAAAAGCAAAAGAATGCAAGAATTTCTGATCTAAATGGAACCTTGCATGTCACGTGGGCTAAACTTCCAGCCAAACTTGCAACCATCAGGTGTGCTGCATTACGAATGCGGGTCTCATCCGACTCCATGGCATAGTCCTATAATTGCATTTTTTATTCACAAAAACAATTAAATGCAAATTGTAGATAAAAGGTTTGCAGCATGTGTAAAAGAAACAAAATGACAAAATAACATACCTTCAAAACAAGCTCCTTCGATGTTTGAGTTGCTATAGAGACACTGCGCTGCACAATACTAGAAACTATCTCTTTAATAGCTCTATCCATGGCGATTGGAAGCACGCTGTACCAAACAAATAAGATCAAGTTATCCATAGGCAATGACAAGTTTACTTTACAGATACAATCAGGGAATTTAATAAAGAGCTTCTAACCTCTGAAAATGCAAGTGCAGGCCCAGAGCATGGAGCTTTGGGTTGACAATAACTTGATGTTCAATATTAGACACTGGAGCAGGAAGCTGCAAACCAAACCACAGCCTTACTATAGAAGCCAAGTAAAGACTTGTCAAACAAATCAAGAAAACTGAACCCACCTGACTAGAAGAAAATGGTGCTTGGGCTTGTAGAAGTCCTTGAGCAGAAGGAAGCTGATCAGATAAGCCTAATGCTGCCAGCTTATCATCCTCCATTAATGTCCCAGAAGAAAGATGGAGAGGAGCTCCATACTACATCCAGCATATTAAATCAACTTCAAGAAACTACAAATGAGATAAACAGCTAGCATCCAGTCAAAAACATAAAAGCAAAACAAACCTGAGATAATATGCGAGAATGACCAGTAGGATGAGATGGACTAGCAACGTCTAGAGGGAGTTCCACTTGATTCAGTGTAGATATTATACCAGATTTGACTTCACCACCAATCTGTGCCTGGGAAGACCCAACATCTTTGTTGGAGAAATCAGGATTTCCTTCAACTTCCCTCACCCTATCCTTGAGAAGACAAGTTGGAGTTACATCCTTCATATCCACACCAAGGGTCTTGAAAAGCACCTGAAAGGCCAAAATATAGGAACTGCGTGAGAGATACTCCCAAAATTCAGATAAACACTATTGTACTAGTATCCACGTAGATCCACATACCTCGATGTCAAACTTGAGGTTCATTTTCAAATTTGGCATTGCATAAATCTCAGTGAGTAATCCAAGAATACCCATAGTCCAAGGATTGGGAGGTTGATATGCTAGACTGTTTTGACATGGTTCCAAAACCTGCAACAAAGTGCCACCCCATAAATGACACAGAAACCAGGCTCCCAGAATGTGAAACCAGGCTCCCAGAATGTGAAATCAATCAATAGATTGTGCCTACCTTGGAGGTAAACGGAATTACAGCAATCATCAAGCCTTTTTCATATGCCTGTCAAGAAGTAATAAATTAACAGACTATAAGTTACTATTTCTGAAGTAGCAAATGGAGTAACCAATTAAATATACAATGAAAGCTCATCTCCAAAAGTACTCAATAGGCAAAAGAAAAACCTCTATGATTAAACATTTGGGATCAATCTCCCGTGCCCGTAAAACATGATTTTTGCCAATTGTAATTTTCCCAAGCCAGCTTCCTAGATTCTTCAGCAACGAACGCTCTTCCGAACTAGACTTGATAAGCTCAGATCCTAAAAGTACCTAAAGAGTACATTGGCAGTTGGTATAATTTCCAGTAGTAGCTATCTATAAAGGCATAAATAAATTATTTTAAGAGGGTAAAAACCTTGCAATTCTCGTAAGTGGCTTGGACAATCTCTTTGTTCAAAGGCTTTGAATTCACTTTGTCCAGGAACTTCAAGTACAAGTCATGGAAATTTGGCTCAATGCTAGCTCTGCTCAGAGGTTAGGTAAGCCATGAAACAGACGGCCAAATGTAAGATGAAAAAAAGGGCCCAAAACCAACATGAATGTACTCTCTCTCTCTCTCTCTTGCATAAAATCAATGAAGCAATAAGTAATTCACATAGTTCCTAACCTTTTCATCACCATATACTGTGCAAACCACGGATAGTACTGCTCTTTTATAATTTCAGCGAATTCTTTTGCTTTAACTTCAATATTTGCAACAGATAAATTATTAATGATGAATGATATCTTGTCCTGAATTTCGGATGCTGGAGCCTGTAGAAATAACACAAATACTATGAAACAATCTAGAATCAAATAGATATTTGACATGCAACTACTAGATGTCCCAAACAATTCATATAGGAATTAGGAAATTCCTATTTGGGTAAAAATACCTGTATGGGGGTTTCTCTTCTCTCCGCAGCAGCAACAAGTGTTTCAATATTTAAAGCAGATCCAAATTCTGTATCAGGTGGATGTTATCAAAGCAGGCTAGGAGAAATTTAAATAAAAAGCCTACCTCTAATATAATTATGTATAGATGCATATATTCATATGACAATAGAAATAGATATGCAGAATTAACAGAAAATTACTCGCTGAGGGAACCGATCTGGTCGATCGAATAAAACCAGGAGAAGAAGATGGAACTGCTGCCGTGCTAAGTAAACCCTGAGACTGCATTTTACCAAGGATAAAAATAATTGATTACAATTAACAAATTAAGTGGTAAGGGTGCAACAGAAGATCCAATGCAACGCAAAAAACACAACTGAAATAGAGATACAGTGCATGCCTTCTGATTCTGAATACTAACTGCATCACTTGGAGGAACAATTGGAGGTTGCCCAGCAGGAGATAAAAAGGGCTTCATGTAGTTAGAAGATGTCACAGATGTTTTATGCCTCTCATCCAGAGCACTTTGTTGTCTCTGTTGAAGCTGGATAGCAGAAGAAACTTGCAACCCTGGATGTGCACTACCAGATCCAATTGAGGGGAACAATGAAGCTGACATCTACACAAGAAACATCTATTAGACAACATAAATCTTTTTAACAATTTGTGTATCAGTGTATCTGAAGAGGATCATTTACCCGTAGCAAGAGCGTATAAAAATCAGCCACGAAAACCGAGTAAAATAAATTTATTGCTATGGACCGTGAGCAAGACAGTCAGATCATCCTTGTTTCTTTTTTAGGAGTAAGCCATTAGAAGTCATTGTCATACAATCCTTAAGATGTACGAGTGGAATAGAAAAGAAACATCGTTGCACCCTTGACCTATTAACTCCTCAACAAAACCAGAATGGGGAAGAAAAAGTTGTAGTGCTAACAGCTAAATGGTCATTTTTACTATTTATTGTATTACATCATCATAATAATTATTAATATTTTTCCTTAAATTGCTTTTACACCTTTATTTATTTATGAAATTCAAGAAAATAAGAGAAGGGAAGCAGAGAGAGGGAGAGGGAAAGGAACAAAGAGGCAGCAGCAGCAGCGGAATCAGAAGCAGAAGAAACAGGAGGAGGAGAACCTTTAGCACTTTAACTTTATCTTGCATCCAAATCTCTGCAGTGAACCTTTAGCACCAAGAATGGTGGCAATTCTTCGTGGTAAATTTGAGCGCTGCAGCACTCTATTTTCCCACCAACAATTCTTACGCAAAGAGGGAAAAAAAACATACAACAAATTGTGGCCACATGTCCAAAATTGAGAGAAAAGAGTGTTGACTACATCTTTTCTTGCTTCCCTGCTCTCCCTTTTTCTTCTATTTAGATTAGGGGTGTGGAACGGAATGTTAAATGATATTCTGCAATGGTATCAGATATAACAGATGTGTATCATAAACTGGTGGAGTTGCATGAGCTCATCAAACTATTGAAATAGCTGTGTGCACTATTCTCATGGTCATATAAGCCAATTGGATATACCCATAATGCACAGTGAATCACAGGAATTTTCAAAGCAAAGACTGATTACCATGGAAAACAGTAGAGCACATCCAATTCACAATCATGGTATGAACACCAGTTCTTGATTTGTTTTCATGGTAATCGGTCCTCAGTTTTGTATTCCTATAAGCCGGTCTTTGCTGCCTAAATGCTTGGAGAATTTGGTAGTTTTTGGCAAAGAAATGTTTACAGCCACTCAAAAAATTCACTATTCCAAATGAAGCCTAGAATTGGGCTTTCCTCACAGCAAAAAGAGGAAGTGCTGTATTTATGCCCTAAACGCATGCCGAAGAGAGAGGGGGAGAGATAGAGAGAGAATAACATTAGTCAACATATGGGGAACTACACTGATTTTTGGATTTGTATCTTCTCACCTTTACAGTGGTGTCATACCATCTTGATTCAGTTTTCTTAGAAAATTTTCTGGAGGGGTATCATTTTCATTACACAGCCATGATTTCCATCATTGTAAAATTTAGGCATGAGCTGCATTGGATTGACAGCTACCATTGTATCTCACCAAAAGCTTTCAACCGCCATCATTGCAACAACAACACACCTTGCAATCAGAAACATCAACAACCACCATAATCCCATCCCCCATTAGCCACTACCATCATCTCACATCCAGATCAACAACAATCAACCATAATCATCTTCGTTGCATGAAAACCTATCATGCCTAAAATCTATATTAATATGACGTAATTAGGATAATTCCCTGTGAAAACGGGTTTTCTGGAGAATGGAGGGAGCGTAAATCTGTTGATGGGTAATCTTGGCTTGGCAGATAATGGCAACATACCTCTGCCCAATCCCATGCAAGGAACTGTCTCCAATCACAGACACACCTTTCCTATGAACCACCAAACATCAACTCTACTGCCCTCAACAGTTCCTTCAGTCAAAAATTGCAAGGCACCAAGCCTCTAACTGTCATATTTTCTTTCTTTTCTGGAATAATAAAAATCGCTTTCTATAGTCCTGCAAAAGCTTTTGTTACTCGGATGGATGTTTGTTGTTTCGTTAAACCAATGTAAGGAATCAATCAACCACAGACAGGGCTAATACTTATCAAAGAGGAAGAAGATCGATTTCAATTAATTTGATCTTTTCACTTTTTCAAGAGTGGATAAAGGCATGCACAGGTAGTAGAAAGAATGCCATTGTACTGTGCTATGGACACTCATATTGCAGAACTACGACAGGGTTGATCATAGTCTGAGAAAGATAAGGATGATGGCTAAGGTTAATCAAAAATGTCGCAGTGAACATCAAGTGGAAGAGTTCCAGCTGCATCTTAAGAATATTTATGAGGAAACTTCATGCCATTAGGTATAAGCTATAGGTTTCTTTTCAATTTAGCTTATATACCCTGAATTTTGGAAATCTTATCCAAAAAACCAATAATTAAATATCTACATTAAAAAGGAAAAGTTGGCCAAGATCAGTCCATCATGCATTCGATGCTTTCTCATATATTCTCACTGAATGCATTAAGAAAACAAAAACTTCAATAAACCTCATACTTCATCCACTATAAAGAGAACGTTATAAACAGAAAAAAAACAAATAATTAGGTCCAAGTTAATCCTACATAAAGCAGGATTAAAATGACTTCAAAGTCAGATAGAAAAATGATGTTTGGATGCTTGAATCTATCAAAACATCATGAAACTAGTTGTTGGATGTTTCAAATGAGGGTTTTGCGACTGGGAGGGATAGGATATTGTTGTCACATTTTCATTTTGCACATGATACCATTTTTTTCCTCGGGGTATGAGAAGAAATTTTGAGTTTTAAGAAGATTGTTGATGTTTTTGGGTTGATCTTTAACCTTAGAAACAATTTAGAAAAAAGTTTGATTGTTGGAAAAAATTCTTTCAAGGATAAAAATAAAATAGCTAAATGGCCTTGGCCTTGGGGTGTTCGGTGGGTGCAGTGACCTCTTAAGTACTTAGATTTTCATTTAGGTGGTAAATCAGCCTTTGTTTCTTTTTGGGATCCAGTCATTCAAAAGGTATGGAAAAGATTGGATGGGTGAAAGAAGACCTTCATTTCTAGAGGGGAAGATTAACTTTACTTAAGTCTGTGTTAGCTTGCATTCCCATTTACTTTTGTCTCTCTTTAAGATGCCTTGTGGGGGTAGCAAGGAGGATTGAAGGGACGATGAGAATTGAGATCACGTTATAGTTTGCAAAATTGCCAAAGCAAACATTTGGCAAAAAAAATTATTATTTTATTACCTTGGCAAAACTTTTATGGGATGCCAAAATTTTCATGATACCTTCCTATGTTGTTTTTCACGTAGACGTGCAAGTTGAAGTTCATGGCAGAGATCAGGAAGCAAAATTTCATTACTGACCTCCACATTTGCCTCAGTAGCCTGGATAGAACCATGATTTTGATCAGCAACAGCAGAATGACCTACATCTGATTCTGAATATCCTGATGAAATCCTAGCGAGTGTCCGTTCAATGAATGCAACAAGCTCTGAATGAGTGCCACGCATATGAGATATTTGCAAGATATGATTGCAGTACTGAGGCCACTCAATCAGGCGGTCCACAAATTGTTCCAAAGCCTTTGTCCCAAAAACAAACATCTGCATACAAACAGGGATCAATGACATCACAAAACAGAAGTCAACAGTGGAAAATACGCCAGCACCAGATAGTATACGACCTTTGAATCTGCAGGTTTCCGCAATGCATCCAAAACAGCCCGCAGCGCAATCCCAAGTGTAAGATGAGTTACAAGCTGATGCTTAATGAGGGACCCTGAAATCAATGTTTAAACCATGTCGAAAATACACTCGTATATATAAATCAGCTGAACAAAACTATAGATCCAGCTGTGTGACCTATCTCCTAAGGAAACTAATTTCGGCTGGTGAAAGGGTCAAGCAATCATGCAGCATGTTGAAGCAGCAAATAAGTCCAATGTATATGTGAAGAGAGCTTATCTCTTGCATTGAAAAATTGGGGCCATGCAAGCTTGAATAAATAGTTAAGGGGCCTCTTCACTAATCGCCAATTGATTTTGGGTTGGATGTCCTGAAAATGGTCTCAAATCACAGCCTCGAGTGATGGATCCGCCAGGTCTCTCATACATTTGAATCACCATTTCAGTTTTATTTGTTTGGTCATGTGCAAGTCTGGGTCACATCTGAAGGAGGGTGTGAAGAGATACCGTATCCCACGTCAGAAAAGCTAGGGCCACCAAGCAGGGATATATGTTTAAGGGGCTCCCACACTCAGAGACAGTTGGTTTTGGGTTAAGAGGCATCAAACAGTACACCATAGAGTTATGGGGTTATAAAATATACATTCCATGAAAACTCACCAAAAAGAACCGCAGCAGTTTTGAGCTGCCTTTCTGGGTACTTGGAGAAGAACTTGTATTCCTCAAATAGGTTGGCAATCATGCATTCAAAAATTGATTGTTCCCTGTCAGTTCACACAACAGTTCAGACAGGTAATATAAGGTCAAAGGCTCTTTTCCGGAATCAAGCCACTTACCTACAATGGCTCCCCTAGTGGATGTCATTCAAGGAGGAAAACAATAGATCAACGGAACAAAAGTCCAAAGATGCAACATGCCATAAATACAGATGTTTTCCTTCTAAAAATACCTTATTATGTACTATCCAAATGATATTTTCGAAAGCTCAAATTTTTACGTTAAATCTTCTTTTCTTTGAGCTCTGCATACAGGTGGATATATGAATTTTCCTCTTTTTAGTGCTTTTAAATATTGTTTTTGCATAAGACAATTGTTTTCGCAATGATTCAATACATTAAATAGAGAGGAAACCAATATAACAGCTGACTCAGCACCTACAAAGATGGCATGCATGTAGAATGTGAGTCTAACTAAATGAAAATAATTGAAAACCAAGAGTCAAGTAGGGGTGAAAACAGTGAATAGCGAGGAAGTCACCCCTTTAATAAGTTCAGACTCAAAAGGGCAATTTAGTGAACCTCATGCTCTTCAATATTAGTGTTCATTGCCTATGAACCATTGTAGGATATAGGAGACTTAACACGTCACCTCCAACATTATCATCCTCAAGGATGATGTTAGACAATACTTCTAACAGCATCCCTCGGATGCCTACATTTTTTTTCCCCGTGGTTCCATTCAAGGTGACAAAATCTAATGTGAAGTGAAAGTTAAATGTCAATGGAGCCAGTCAATTTCATGGGCATCCAAAGGAACTGTAAACTTAGGGTGCAAGGCACATATAAAACTTCAAAAATGCGAGAGTAGAGAAACAACGGTGGATTTGATGTGGACAAGCATATTTAGTTAACAAAACTCCATTTATATACACTTCTACAGTTTTTTTATACAATACAAACAGCGTACAATAGTACAGTGTTGAACATGTTATGTGAAAAAAAAAATTATCATACCCAAAAAGAAGGGGGAAAATAAGCATTCATATAGAGAGAAACAAAAACAGCTTTGCTGAAAAAAACAACCTTTTTTCTGAAGCTTCCTTGAATCGTGAAAGCATTTGTATCATTGCGTCAATGGTCAACTGACCAGAGAACATTTGATGGAAATAAGAATTTGCTTCTGCCTCAATGTCGTCAGCATACACGTCTGCAGTTGATGAATCAGTACCACCGCCATTATTCAGTCTCGAATTAGCACGCATAAATGTCACATGCAGCTTCTCCATTTCCTCAGAAAGTTGGCTTGAGGGAGCAAAGCTGCTATTAGCTTCAAGAACCTAGAAAACAAGTATGCAGACTGTTAAGCTCAGTGACATTGAAAGCATAATTGTATTAGAATAGCCTGAATAATCAAGTCGTGAAAACCTTTAAAAAGGTAGAACATGTCTCGGAATAAATATTCCAAAAAGCACTGGAATGATGGAACTGATTGGCAGAAACATCCTGAATGCCATATTGAACCTCCTTTAGGAACTTGAGGCACTCCTAAAAGCAGCAACAAGCAAATATTAGACCAAATTTCTTATCATCTCTTGAAAGATAAGAATAATAACAATAAGGAGCACAAATTTGGTAGAAAAGCCTCTTCTAACTGCTTGACTTAGTTTGGAAAGAGGTAAAGACAAGGAGGTTCCAGCATTATCACATACCTCAAAGAAAATAACTTTATATGTACTTAAATTATTGTTCAACCACTTCTCCAAGTCTATGAGATCTTTTCGAGAAGCAAGGGCAGCCAGTCTAATTCCGAAAGAATAAGGAACCATATCCAATACTGGTGATAAAACCTGACATATGAAACAGATACAGATGAATCCAATCATTGGAGGAACAAAAGATAAATGAAAGGTATTTTTCAGGAGACAAACAGCCTATGTACAATGCGTGCATATTATTCATCCTCTGTTGGACACAAAATAGCAATAACAATGCAACCTCACAATGTTGTTCTCAGCGTATACCCAAATTAAAATTAGAAAGTATGAATGCAACTTTAAATATATCTTTAAGTGGGAGGGAACTAACAGCAGTTAGGGGCACTGATCACATAAAAAAAAAGGAAAAAAAACAAAGCATTGAGCCAACTATACATGGTCAGCATAAATTATTAGGCTTTTTGTTGTTTCACCATATATCATAACATATTGTGTTTGTGTCAGATCATGAGGTCACCCAGAAATTACAAAATAAATTTGAACTTTTGAGGTGTTCTTTTTTTGTGTGTGTGCAAGTGTGTGAGTGTGTGTGTGAGTGTTTTTTGTTGGGTGGGTGGGTGTGTCTTTTGGGGTTTGGGGGGATACGTAAAATAAGATCGGTACAAACTCAAACCTTTAGCTCCTGGCATATGTCTAAAACTCTGTTCATACAGTCTGGATCAATGTTGACAGCATCTATGAATCCTCTCAACAAGATATTTGGGTTAACGTGCCAGAGATGAAGAATTACACCATTCCCCAAAGGATTCTTAAGTACCATGGGGAAAACAGCAGAGGACACTTCATATTGAAGGAGATTATACGCAGTCTGCAATGATAGTGGCAATATTATCCACCAAAAGAACATATGGAAAAGAAAATAAAGTAGAGCATTACACATTAAAATGAGAGAACAGTACATTGATGTGGGCCATCCCAAGAAGCAAGATTTCAGGACACTGCTTAAGAGGATACTCGAGCATTGACCGAACAGAACTTGCATGGCCTCTCTCAGCTAGCTGACCCAACACCTCCAATAGGTCAAGACATAACCATGCATGATTTGCATGTCCTAGTTGAAACTTATGACCATTCACAGCATCCATATATGCCTGCAGGAATAAACTGGCTATTAAGAAGATTGAGAGACAACATGTGACCATTAACAAGAACTGAATGCTAAAAGTATCGTACCAGTTGCCTCCCGGAATGTGCATAAGTAAACACTTCAGGTGGCACTGAAACAGCATACTTAAGGAATGATAGCTGGCCTTCAGCATTCTTCCAAACAGAACCACATACGGCGTGGAGTGGGAATGGATCCTGCAATCTCAGTTACAACGATTCAGTACTAAAGGCAATGATTTTCAAAATTGTTATGTTAATCGCTGCAAGATCAGATAAACATGTCTGGCTGATGTAATTTGAGACTTACAGAGACATACCTGGCACGCATATCTATAAGCACGCATGAAAAAAGAAAATGCAGCCTCATCAGGTACATAGAATCCCTCATGGTCGAGATTCTCAATTACATTTATCCAGTCGATCCCAGGAGCCTGTACTTCAGCATAAATCATCAATAAGGGAAAAAGCACTTTACCAAGTCGTAATTGCCATAATCAAGAAAAAAGGTAGACGAAGAAAAAGATGGTACAGAGAACTCACAAGCTGCTTAATTGAATCTATGAGGACCTCAATATTCCAGGAGCTCAACAAGGGCAGATCAGACACATTGCTGCTACTAAGAGCAGAACAGAATGTCGAGAATGTATTATGGTTGTCCTCAAGACTTGCATGGGTGCGGGCAATTGTGCCAAGGATCCGAGCAACAGTGACTTCATTCAGGGGTGAGAAAAGAGATAACATCTCTTTGCACTGTGAGACATTCGCCGTGCATTCATAACCCAACTCCTGCATTATGTCAGCCATGCTCATTTCCTTCTCCATATCTGCTAGAAGAGCATCAAAATCATCTTCACTTCCCTCGGTCAGCATATCCAAATTCCTACAGCACGTAAGGCCAACAAAGGTGAAGTCTGATTAGATCACCACCACAAAATAAAATTACACTCAAGACAATGCCAAAAGAAAGAGAAATAGTACAAAAAGAACTACCTCAAGAAGTTGGCCTCATGCAATTCATCCGAAAGCAATGGAGCCAAAATAAATTCAGTTCCTTCCTTCAACTGTATTAAAGTTATCATCTGCATAAATGAATCTACATACTTGGAAAGTCCCTCAGACAGATTAAGAAACATAAGAACATTATGAATTTGCTCAGCAGAATCCATAGACAACTGGTTAGCGCATAGCTCCTCAATCTGAGCCATGCAGAACTTCTTTCCTGCAAACCAGCCAAAATGTAAGTTCCATACGGAAGCAAGCAAAAACTGCAATACAAATAGTATTTAGCACGGCATATTCCAAGGAACATGCATAAATTCAATGCTCTATCCCTAAGAGAAGGAGACAAGGAGGGCTAACCACAAGTTCTGATATCAAGATTTTCTGAATCCGATAAAGCAAGACCAATTCCAATTTTCTCAGATGCCGACAGGCGTAATGCATTAGAGAAATTCTCCAGAAAATCTTCACTGATAGCTGTACTTTTTAGCGATTCACAAAACACCGTAGTGAAGTTTGGTTTATCCAATATGTATTTAACAATAGAAGTAAATATTGGTTCCAGATGCATTTTCTGTAAATCTTTCCCATAAATATTCAGGTGATCCAAGCAGGTTTGGAGCAGCAATATACTTCCCTCAACTCCATAACCAATATACTGCCAAACAGAGGAGCATATCAGCTAATAGATATTTGAAGCACAAAAAGAACTCAACTCAATACAAATAAGCTTTATCAAATATTTTGGAGTTGTCTGCACTAATCTTCTCTGTATCCACACAGTTAAACGGTAAGTCTTGTAACCATCATGACCAAAAAGGTTTACCCAATAGGATTACTTCTGAAAAAATAAATAAACTTCAACAATGCATGTTTTAATTCTAGTGTTAATCATAATGGGATATAAAAACTGACAGAATTGCAATTCCAACAACCAATGTATCTTTCAAAACAATAAACTGTTGCCTAAATAACAGCCAGCCTTTTAATTTAGGTGCCTCAAAACAAGACAAATCTACAGATACATGGCCTATCAAAAAAGATAAGAAAACTTTAAATAAAAAATCATTTCCCAGAAGCAATTATAGGGAATTTCATACAGGAACAATTCCTCTAGGTTTACCCTCACCTTTAATTATCACTCAAATATCTGACCTTCACAATATGTCCAACAAATGGAGATCAAATAAGAACATGCAGAAGTAGTCAATTTACAGTACGTACATCCAAAGTTAAACATATGTGTGCCTCACATTACATGATTTACTTTTACACGGTACCACAATAGGAATACATATTCCCAAATAACTGGATTAAACACACAACTCAAACACCAATAACTAAGCTCCCTTGTTACAAAGCCATAAACCCTGCTAAACTTCCTGATATGTAACACCCATTTTGATTTTCCCCCAAAAAAAATTTGTTTTACACGAGAAAACGCATACCCAACTTTCAGATGCATCTCACATTGCTCATTCCAGGTCAATTCCAAGGCTCAAACAATCAATCAGAAACCAAAACTTTCAAAATATAAAAACTTGAAACGAAATATGAAACAAAAAGAAGAAAAGAAGCAAAAGTTACAGAAAAGCAAGAATTAACAACTTCAAACTAAAACTTTAAGTAAATTTTGAGTAATTATCCCCAATTATGGTTGATTTCAATAAAAATCTACGATTTTTTTGAGAAACCAAGACTGGTCATGATCATTGTCTAATAGAAGTCATAGCTTTGTGAATGCAACGTACAAACTACAGATAGATACACAGACAGAGAGATAGACTAAGATAGAGCGAGAGAGAGATAGATTCAACTATACCTGAGAGAGCTCTTGAAGAACGGAGTCAGAGTTGGATTCACTCAAGCTTTGCAGCAGATATCGAATCTGACTCGAAGCGGTTGAAGAAAAAGGAAGCATCGCGAATAGGGACTGAGAGCTAGGGTTTTCAGAGAGAAGAGAATTGGAGAGAATTGGGCGTGAGGTTTGGTGAATTTGGTATGACCGATAAGTAAAGAGGAGATTTGGGGCGATTAGGAGACTATGCTTAGGGGTGGGGGCCGGGGGGGTGCTATTTATACGGGGCGAGTGAATCGATGTTTATCATTATCCTCCGGCAATATGGAAAAAAAAAATTAGATGGGTGAAAAGTTAAAAAGATCGATAAAATGAAAAGAAAGGAATATAGATATACACATATATAAATTTCAAATAAAAAATTATTAAATGTTATAAAGATATTAAAATATACTAAAAATAATAAAAATTTATATAACAAACATGAAATCAAATATATAATTAAATTGAGAAATAGTATTAACTTGTATCTCATTAAAAAAAATTATATTGAAAAAATATTTTTGTAAGTGTATGAGATGAGACAGAGAATGAAACCCTAATTATGATAAAATATAAAGTAATTTTATTTATTAAAAAAGGTATATGTAGTATGAGGTGATTTTAGTTTATAATGGGCTGAGTATACAAAAATGTGAGTTTAGTAGCTTGATAATGATAAATTAAATGAAGTGAGAATGAAGATTTGTAGAGGTGGGAATGGCCCCACCCAAACTTATATCGTGTGATGAATTTAATTTTATAATTTATAATCTCTATTACTGTAAAACGTTAATAAAAGTGAAAAAAGTTTATTTGATTATAATAGTCTTAATACAACTACTAATGTCAATACACCCATTTTTCATTTAATTTATATATATATGTGTGTGTGTGTGTGTGTGTGTGTATGTTTATATTATTGTATAAATTAATTCTTCGTACTTATACTTGAATAATAGTTTTGTATATTTATTGGCATAAAAAATGAGTGCACCAGTTGGTTTGAGCTACAGCTTGTAGCAGTGGAAAATGAAAAGTTTTCTCTTGATACATTTATTCAATTTTAATGCAATAGGGACCAAATATTCAACATGCATTGAATATATGACATGCTAAAGCTTGAAAATGGTCATTTCATGTTTCCATATTCACGTTATACACAAAAACAAAAACTCATATATATATATATATATATATATAT
>CM042189.1:3658809-3699044 GCA_023539305.1 Ilex asprella
ACGTTCTCGACTCAGCAATATATATATATACTATTAATAAAAGTACTTTAATATGAAAAATTTTTAATTCACTATTTTACCCTTATAAAAAACTATAAAGACTAATATGTCATTTTGTATTTAAATAATCATTGTTTGGTGTTTAGTTCAAATGACAAAAATGTACTTATGATTATTGTATGTTTAGATAGAATTATAGATCTACTTGAAGAAAAACTTTAAGCCAATAATTATAGTCAAACAGTTTTTAGAAAGAAAAAAAATAGCATGTGAATCATTTTAGGAACAAAATTAGTACATTGGGTAAACATTTATATGTGATGATGGTTTTTGTTTGATAAATGAAAATTTGAATTATAAGATAATATTAATCTATTAATCTAAATTAACTGTCTAGCATCTATAAACATATGAGAAAAAATAAGTTACAATAAAACTAGATAATTCAGGCGATCTCTCTAATCTTAAAATATATAGCGATTAGTGCACATTTTATTTCTCTTGTGGATAATAACTTGCTATGAAGTAAAGCACGTAATTGGGTATCGTTCTCCATGTGAATAGTTCAAGGTCCTGACAATAAATATTAGTTTTATTGATAGTAAATTATGATTAAAAAAATGTGCCTATATGTTTTGGTCATGTTTTCTCTGTTGGTTTATGGAGAAATAGTGAAGTGTCTTCAAATTGTTATTTTTAGATCAATATTTAGCAATGTAAAATGCCAGATTGATATCGGAACAAGATTTGCAAACACTATCTTAATCATGACAAAAGAGACAAGAAATTTCGCTATAAATCTTTTGATGAATACCTATAAGAACACACATAAAATATTGAAGGTTTATATGATTAAATAACACTTATATTGACAAATTTTATACTCGAAATTATTCATGTGCATCGCACGTATGCACTAACTAGTTTTAATAAAATATAAAAAGTTTAGGCAACATAAATGGATGAGTAAAATAAGGATCTAAATGATGTAAAAATTATTTTCTTAAGAGTCCAAACTGGTATAAAAATTATTTGTTGGTTGTTGCCCCACAATTGGAGTTGGAGAATAAAATATTCATTTTCTTCTGTTATACCACAAATGGTATCACCGTTGTATTTAATATTTACTCGAGTTGGAGGATAGTGGAGACAAGGACGAGGTATAAACCAAGATTCGAAACTTGACAACTCTCTTGGGGCTTTGCAATAAGGAATTTATCTCTTATGAATTTCCTCTAGTCTCACCGTGGATGACTTATTTTTGATCGGTTTGGTAAAAAAATTAGTCAAAATGCACATAAACTAACCCGGACATCGCTTAACGTAATGCCAAATAGTGTCTAAAGTTCAAGGGTGATGAATTGATTCCATCCAAAAAAAAAAACTACTAACTAAATCAAAATCAAATTGGCATTTTTTGATTCGAAGTCTTTTTTGATCATTTATTGGCAACTGTGGAAGGAACGCTGTAGAAGGTGGGCTGGTGAAGGTAAGCTTTACTCTTATTTCCTTTTTGTTAGAATATGCAGTGTTCTGCGCTATCAAGGATAGAATTTTAAGCCTAAGGCTAAAGATGATGTTGCTAGGAGGGATTTTTTGCATTTTTTACAGATTGATTCGTCTTATTCTATTGGTTGGAATTTTGGGTTAAATGGGTTAGTCTTCCTCGTGGATTTTTGAAATTAAACACAGATGAGGCTTCAAGGAGGAATTCTTGTTTGGTAGGTGGTGGTGGTGTTGTAAGGAATGAATGGGGGAGAGTGGTATTGGCTGCATCTTATTCTTATGGAGAAGGCTCGAATATGTCAGCTGAGTTTAATGCCTTATATGATGGACTCCAGCTAGTTATACAATATGGTTTATCATGTTATGAGTTTGAAATTGAATGTGATTCTCAGATTTTGGTTAAAATTGTCTTGGGTTCTTGTGAATGCCCTTGGCAATATCTGGGTATCTTGAGGAAGATCAAAGATATTTTAAATGTTTTACAGTTTAAATTAGTTCATATATTTCGTGAAGCAAACTGGGTGGTTGATAGACTTGCGGATCAAGCTGTACTGTCCAGGTAATCTGTGGACTATTCTGTGGAGTTGCGTCTGCCTTGTGAGGTTGTTGCTGCCTTGGGGAATGATCAGATTGGTTTGTCGGTGCTAAGGAAAAAGAAATTTGTTGTGTTTGATGACAAGGGCTAATGGAGTTTTGGTTATGATTGTCTTGAGATTTTGAAAGAGGAGGTGAGCTAGAATAGAGCAGGTGGACTGGATGTTTTTACTTCTGGTATGGGTATTTTGATGTTAGTTTTTTTGAAAAGGCGTTTGTGCCTTAGTTTTTGGAGGCTGTTATACCTTGGTTGTTTCTTGTAATATTTTTGTTTTTTTGTGAATAAAAAATATATATTAAAAAAAATCAAAATCAAATTAAGTTTGAATTTTGGGAGACAATGTTTTCCAAATACTACTTCTAGTAATATATTGGATAGATTGCTTGTAAAAACCTCCACCTCCTCCTTCTTCTTCTTGTGTTTTTTTTGCTTAATTAAAATGTGAGTAAACAACTAAAATATTGGACGTGGTTAAAATATAAACAGGTGATTAACATGTCAATTTAGTACAACTACTTAATGTGTTAAAAGGTAAAAATGTGAATTATAAGGTAAGCGATCAAATCTAGACGATACGAGTCATTATTATATTTTATGCAAACAGGGCATTTTGTTTATTATATATATTACAAGGGTACAAATTAGTTTGCAAGTGAAAAAGACAAAGTATCTCACATTATACAGTGAACTTAGTTAGCAGCCGAGTACGTGGGCAATGATTATCATCAAGGTCCTAAACATACAAACCATGTCAAAGTAAGATCATTCTTGATGTTAAGAGTAGGGTAGGGTCACCAAAGACACTAGGGGGTGTTTGGTTTAAGGGATAAAAGGTGATAAAGTAAGTTAGATTGGACAAAAAAATTGAAGGGTCTACAAAATCCAACTTTGGATCCCTTTTTTTTTTGAATGAGATAAACATTGGGATCAAAAAATCGGTCCGTATGAAATGAGGTCATTTATCCTAGCTGACCTGGTTTCATGTATCCCACATGAACTTTGGGATAACTAAGCTCATGAATGAGATTGAAGGTGGAATTACACAAAAGCCCTCCAACAGTAAAAATTCTAGGGTTTTTATTCCATTTGCTCTCCACTTCACTAGGTCTCTTCCTTCCCGCAAACGGCGCTATGTGGTCCCCCATTACCAAAGGTATTCCACTACCTCTCTCGCTCTTTCTCTTTTCTCACTCTCTCGTTGTATGTATATATCAAAAAAATGGGTTTTTTGTCTGTATTGTGAAGAATCTTTTTCCATGAATGTGATTCGTGCTCATTAGGGCTGTCAAAATTCAACACGACACGATTAACCGACACGAATTAAACGGGTTTGGGTGAGATCTTAACGGGTTGACACGCCTAATACGTTTAATAAACGGGGCGTGTTTGGATGAGACCTGTCAAACCGTTTATCACACGTTTACCCGTTAAAATAAAATTAATATAATAATAAATTAATAATTATTTTAAAAAAAATAGCAAGAAAAAATAAGTAAATAAATCAATACAAAAAAAAAAAGTAAAGTAGTAGTTCAAAGACAAAGGAGGGGAAATGAAGATCACTTCAAAGACAAAGACAAACCAATGTCTTTTGTTTTTGTCCCACATTGAAAAATGAGAGGAGAGGGAGAGGGTGGAGTTGCCTATAAAAAAACAATGAGCTCTTACCTTTTTTTTTAAGCCTTCAAGTTTTGTTTTTGTCCTACATTGGAAAATGAGAGGAAATGGAGAGGGTTGAGTTGCTTATAAAAAGACAATGATCTCTTACCCTTTTTTTTTAGCCTTCAAGTTTTGTTTTTGTCTCACATTGAAAAATGAGAGGAGAGGGTAGGGTTGAGTTGCCTATAAAAAGACAATAACCTCTTTTTTTTTTTTGTGAAAGTCTTCAAGTCTTATTTTCTATGCGATTTGACTAAAAATTCATTTTTTTGAGGTAAGTACACTTAGGAGTAAAAAATGGAATATTAAAATTTATTGATATAATTATTTTAAAATTAAATGGGTTAAACGAGTCGTGTCGTGTTATTCGTTTATTAAACATGTCGTGTTTGTGTTGAAATTTTTCACCCGTTTATTAAACGTGTCGTATAAGGGTTTACATATTTTTCATCCGTCACCCGTTTAACCCGACATATAACCGTTTAACCCGACACGTTTGACACCTCTAGTGCTCACCCTCTCTCTCTCTCTCTATATATATATATTTTTATTTATGTACATAAATTGAAAATGTGGGTTTTTTTTTGTTTTCTTCCTCCACTCCATGATTTGTTCACAGATTATTGTATATCTAGAAAACGACATTGTTCTCACCCTCTCTGTGTCTGTCTGTCTCTCTCTCTATATATGTACATATATATGTATGTAAATACAAACAAAAAAGTTTTTATTTTGTTGTTTTTATTTTTTTCCCATAACTATGTGGGATAATGCTAACTAATCCATTAATGTGGTCACATTTGTCATTAGAAAACTAAAAAAATAATATACAAACCAAATTATGTTCGGCCTTTTCACCATGGTGACACAAATAAAAAGTAGAATGAAATATAAAGGTGGACAACATTAATAAATTTTCAAAGTCAAACATGATTTTGGATTGGATAGGAGTGAATGTTAAAATTGTAATTTAATACGAAAGTGAAGAGATTTGACCAACAAATACAATGCTTTGTCCCTGGGCTCCATAATATACCAAATCACTTGTCAAATCAAGTATATGATTACACCCCCTTCATTTATATTTGGGTTTTCATTGGATAGATTTAGATTACAAAACAAATCCTATCCTATCTCCCAAAGCATTGCCAAACACTCCTTATGAATATAATACAAAATTAGAGAGTTTGAGTATTTTTTAAGTCATTTGTTTTATAAACAAATGGACTGACATAATATGATTAATAAATGAATTAAATATGGGTGAATCAAAATAAAATAAAATAATATAACTCATTTATATACAAATTATATACGATAAAAATTCGATATAACACGATTCGTTTTACACAAATTAATAAACGAATTGAGTATCAATAAAAAAAATTTTTAACACAAATTATCTAAGATCTAACACGAACTTATCTGACTTGACATGGTTGACATTCTTAGATAGGAGTCATTGAGCAACCAATGATAAGCAAATTAATAAGTAAAGAGATAATTTAATATATTTGGGGTACCTAAGTTAATTTTTAATCTTTTTTCCCTCTTGTCACACTAAAATAGGGAGCAATAGGTTAATTCTAGCACCAACGATTCACCCTAAAACGGGGAGATCGGTCCAACATCAACAAGTCGGGACGGAGTCAAAAAATTTCTTTTGGGTGGATACTTTAATTACATATTTTGATTTTTTTTCTCTCCTAATAAAGATAAGTATTACATTATATTTATTATATCATATTTAATATATAAAGTCCATTCACTATAAAAGAGTCAAAAAATAATATATATGGTGTATATGCAAAAAAAAAAAGGAAAACTAATTACCGTCCTTGTAAAAAAATGGGATTAATTGTCTTTTTTGTAATTTAAAAATTATCGTTAATTCACTGAGATCCATTAGTTTACACGATCGATTTTTCATGTATCAACTTTTTAAATTTATTTTATAAACTATCTTCCAAATATTATCATTGAGATATTGAAATAGTATAATACTAAACTAAATTTTAAGAACTAAAGAGAGTATAAAATTTGAAAATTTATTAAAATATCATAAATACAGTAAAATAAATAATCGAATAAAAATAGAGGTAAACTCTTGCAAAACAAGTAAATCTCACAATGTCAATGTATTAATTATTTAACATGGTACCTATTGTAAGTTACAAAAATAACAAAATTCGTAACACATACAATATGTAATAATTGATTAGTAATATCACTGTTATATTAAATATTTTTTTGTTAAAATATATATATATATATATATATATATATATTTGTGGTGTGATTTATCCATAATAGGAACAATAATGCTACATTGATCAAATTTTGGGACTAATTTAGGGCTCAAATGACATGACAATTGATTTGACATTCTTTATTTTGTATCATGTCATTTGAGCCCCAATAAAGATTTCAAATAATATGTTGTCATATCATTTGGGCTCAAAATTTGGTCACAAAATTTGGCCAATCTAGCATTATTTTAATAGAAATATTTTAGGTTATGCAAAATCAAATTCAGCTTTCAAAAAAGGCGGCAATGGACAAATTATCAGAAAAGAAAGCAACCATGTCTATCTCACCATTGCCACCCCCACCATCAACAGGGAGCCAATTGCTCTATGGATGAATAAAAAACCCTAGAAAATGCAATTCCATGGACCGACTACGCGCTACAACAGGCAAAGGTTCGTAGAGAAGACTGTAGAATCAACAATCGTAGTCACCAAGTCTCGTCTCAATCAAATTCGGTCCTTCTCATCCTCGCATTCCAATCAAGTAATTTTTTTTTACTCCCTTTTTTTTTTTGATCAAAAGAGAAAAGAATTGAATTCAACGCTTTATTTCAAGTTCATAATCTATACTATTTATAAATGTCAGCATCTGCGAATTTTTTTTGATTTTCTATTTCACCATTAATTATTACACTAAAGATAATTATGCCAACAAACTATTAGTTAGATAAATTCTATCTCTATAACTTCTGAATTTTTTGCCAGATAAATTTTATCACTATATATTAGTTAGATAAAAATTATCTTTATGACTTCCAAAATTTTAATTAGATAAACTTTATCACTATGACTTGTCAGTACATTCTTTTTTCCCATTCAATTCGACAAATTCAATTAGAATTCTAATATGACGTGGACAAAAATTGCTATTTTTTAGGATATAAATACAATCATAAAAAAATTATTATTCATTGTTACATGATACAAGATTAGAAGAGTAAAGAGCTAAACCCATATATTTTTCTTTTTTTCATACCTATTAGACTTCAAAAATATTTTGAACAACTTTATTTTTCTTATTTCATCCCTAATTATTACACTAAAAATAATTATGCCCACAAAATATTAGCTACATAAACTTTATCTCCATGACTTCAAAAATTTTTGCTATATAAATTTATCACTATATATTAGTTAGATAAAATTTATCTCTATGACTTTCAAAATTTTTACTAGATAAATTTTATCACTATAACTTATCATTACATTCTTCTTTTCTATTCAATTTGACAAATTCAACTAGAATTTTAATATGATGTGAAAAAATGATATTTTTTTGGTGATAAATACAAAAATTCATTATTTATATTTTTCTTTCTTTCATACCTATTAGACTTCTAAAACATTTTGAATAACTTTATTAGAAAAAATATATAAGTAGATATAGGAAGATAGACATATATCTCTTTAATAACTTTATTAACATATTTGATCTTATATCTCTGCAAGGTCGACGGTGCTTGGTGTTGTCAACCTGTGAGTTTTTTTTTTTCCTTTGTCAGAACATGCCTATTGCTGGTATGATATTTTTTTTACTTTGTTTTTCGTCTATTTGGGTATAGCTATTGCATAAATGCTCTATTTACCTTACAACAGTTTTTGTAATTGGAACTAAAATTAATTTGTGTTTAATTGAATTGGTGTTCCCGTCAAAATGATAATGAACGCCCAAAAAATGTACTTTTCATAGAATGAAGAGTTTAATCTGTTAAATTAATCTCCTAATATTTAATTATTTATTATTAGTAGGTTTGTAATGTTTTAGAAGTTATTATATTATGAGTAGAATTAGTTTTGTTACCAGACTTCTTGAATTCATATGGTGGTGAAATAATTTTAAATTAGTAAATTATATTTAGGAGTTTTTTTAGTTTTATGTTGTAATGCAAGAAATTCTTATTGGATTCAAGAAGTCGTTGAATGCATATATCAACAGTCTTTTGCTTCGTCAACTTCATACACTTCATATTTCTAAAAAATATAATCAAAATTTTATGATCTAATTTTTTTCACATGCAACGCACGTGTGCATTACTAGTGTACTTAAATGCATTTACTCAGCAACCAATTCGCACCCATTTGCATTCTGTCTTGTTGTTGAAAAAATCGAGCTTTGCAAGCGAGCATGAAAAGTTATTCAAGTTTGGTTGTCCGAGGCTGAGCCCAAAATGAGTTGAGCTAGCTTGACCATTGTAC
Source organism: Ilex asprella (assembly GCA_023539305.1). Classification (NCBI taxonomy): domain Eukaryota; kingdom Viridiplantae; phylum Streptophyta; class Magnoliopsida; order Aquifoliales; family Aquifoliaceae; genus Ilex; species Ilex asprella. The sequence goes on from CM042189.1 coordinate 3,667,075, forward strand.
TTATAAACGGGTTGAACGTTGCAAGCTAGAGCTGCTTCCTTTAAGTTGTTTTTTTTTGTGAAAAAGTCTAAATAATTGTTCAAGCACGGCTCATTTTCTAATAAACCCGAGCCGAGCCCAAGTCAAGCAACTTGACTCGATTATCTGGGGTAGTTTTCTTTATTGCTTTTGTTTTTCTAAGAATTTGAATATAGTAATATGTCTAGAAGCTCAAATAAGAGAAGTGTTGTCTTGGCTTAGTTCATTCATATTTGGGTAGATAAGCAATTTCTATTGATGGCTTAACATAATCATCTGATGGCTTGAAACTTGAAAGATACCCTCAAATGGCTTCATAGTAGAGAAGCATCTCGTTTCGGGTCGGAAGTAAGTTTTATGAATGCTTGATATACGAATTTGAACCCTTCACTATCTTTTTCATTCTAATTTTTTTTGCTTGGATAATTCTTCTCCATAAGATGGAAAGACAGAACTTCGACTAACATAGTTCAACTAGAGCTATGGAAATATACTAGGCAGAATGACGAGATAGGAGTGAGATGCCTCATTTTAAATAGTTGGGATACGGTGTTGTTAAGATATCATTAACATATTTATAAAGTGACTGGAGAAGACAAATTCATGTATACTTCCTAATTCTAAGTAGTTTGTAAGAGGCTTATTGAGTTGAATTGAGCCTTATGGTCACTGCTAGGTCATGGTTGAATTTCTCTAAGACTAGCTTTGGATTGCTGGGTGAGTGAAACAACTTCATCGAAACATTGAAAGTGACATGAAATTCTTTTTTAGGTAAAATATGATAAGTTTTGGGTTAATTGCATCGAAGGTTTTAAAAGTATGAATTTTGTCTCATTTTGATCTTCAATGTTTCAATTGCATCATTTTGGTTCCTAAAGTATTTAATATGTTTTTATATGATTCTTCAAATAGATGACATTCACATTGCTAACGATTTTTTATCATAAAATTGTCATGTAATACCCAAATATGGACAAAAAATAAATTTGATATTTCTTAAACAAAATTTGGGTAGTTCTTAACAAAAAAATGTGTAATATGAGTAACTTTTGACCAAAATTTGGATAGCTCATAATCAAAACTATGTAATTTTGTTGGATATTTAACTAAAATTTGAGTAAAAATTTGGTCAAAAGTTATTCAAATTATTTTTTTGTCTATATTTAAGTATCACGTGACAAGTTTATGATAAAAAATCATTAGCAATCTAGATGTGGTTTGCTTGAGGGACCATTTAGAAACAAATTCAATACTTTAGGAATCAAAATGATACCATTGAAATATTGATGACCAAAATAAGACAAACACCATACTTTAGGAACCTCTCGTACCATTAACCCTTAAGTTTTATTTTGATGCAATTACCTTTTGATCCTGGGTCATTGATGTATGACCTTGGTCATTGTCCAATTTTTGCGTATCCTTGGTGCTTTCGAGAGGTATTTTGTAAATTTTCCGTTTATTTTTCAAAACCCGGTCAATATTCGGCACAACAACTATGAGATTGTGGGTTCGAATATGTAGCAACCATTTATGCTAATAACGAAGGTTATGTCTATACGCAGTGCCACACCCCAAATTAGGGATAAAATTATGCAGTGACATTCTATTTACAACATCCGGTCTATTTGTACCTTGGTAGGTAGAGATATAACTTTTTAAGTCGCAAGATTGGATTGTTTGGTGGACACTGTATGGAAAGTAGATGAAAGACCATGCAGACTCTGAATTCTTATCCTGTCTATCAACATGCCTGTTATATTGATAACAATCCTCCGCTTCCACAGCTCCTGTTTAGACCTGAATATCATCCTTTCTACTATTTTATACTAGGACTGTACACAAACTGGATTAATGTCACGAGATTCAAATTCAATCAGCATACCGTTGGATTGGATAGACAAATGGTGGAAATATTCGCGTGTTTGGAAGGAAGAATGTTATGCTTTCAAGCAATTGCATTGTTATAATCTTTGTTCTCTGTTTATGGTGAAGATGATCTGGAAAAGTGATACTAAAACCCGCACCTTTTGAAGGTGTCTTTCTACTAATTTTTGCACTTCTCTGTTCATATGCTTGTGAAATGGTGCACTTGGAACAGTGAACTTGGGTGACCACGTTGAGTTGGTAATGTATCTTTTTGCTTTATGGCATAATTACTTGTGATGGACCTTCTGGTTTTAGGTTTCCCAACCTTGCCTCTGAGGCTAAGCGAGAAAGGAGTGTTCTTACCAAGGAGGTTACAAAGACCAGTAATTATGCAATTCCAGTACAGACTCCTGTTCTTTAGACTGAAGATACAACGTTGCATTTGTTTGCAGTTTTAGATGCCAGAGACGACTTTGCTGCTTTTTTTTTTCCACATAAATTTTACCCTTAACATCGATACTATTTGCATTATGGTGCAATGTTGGAAAGGCATGATATGTGATTCCAGGTGGACCAATGAACGTCACAAGCTCCATATCTGTTTCTTCATGATGAAATTGGTGAAAATTTATCTAACATTGGAATTTAAATGCGGCTATGGTTTGTGTCTTAGCCACCAGTTTTATTTTCCTGAAAAGTGGTGTTCCATTTTGATGATTGCTAAGTCAAAAGTGACATGACATAGGTTTTGTTTTGTTCCATGTCCCACAGGTTTTCGAGCTTTTGTCGAAATTCGTTGAATGGTGGTGGTTCCAGTATTCAAATGCGCTTAAAGTCGTCAGATGAGACATTCGATTCACGAATTGGAAACCCATCTCCACAGTAAGATCCTCAATTTGACCCGGTCCAAAGGTTTGTGTTAGCTCATCCAGTTATGAGTTTCAAACTGACCCTCCTGTATGAACTTTCAGTCACATTTGTAATAACATTTCCCAGGGTCCCCATACCCTAAAATCAAGGTTATTGATTCTTATCACGACCCTTTATTCTGACCGAGCAGGTCCACTGTATGGGAGTATTTGGGTCACTGAGATGGTAGAGCTTTGGCAGCACTCGCACATTAATCACTCTCATTGACTCTCTCTCTGTCTCACACACACACAGACACAGTCCCTCCCAGTCCCCACCATCTGTTGGCAACACGAAATCACATCCTCACCGTCCAGTGCCGTCATTCAAGTAACTCTGCCTATCTCTTTCCATTGGCCCCTCAGACGCCATGTGATCAGCACCAGACCCTCCCAATTTTTACAGAGAGAGTCAGAGAGAGAGAGAGGGAGTTAGTATATGTGGATAAGAATATTCGCTGAGCTTCATCTAAGGGGTATCACGTGTATTGTCACTCTCATGGCAAAAAAAATATTATTCTCCCCCAACTTTCATGGCCACCGGCCACGGTAGTTGAAAATTTTAAACACTCATACCGAGAATAATATAAAATCGTTTAAAAATCAGCTATCAATTCAATAATTTTGTTACATTGAATTATCGAATTGAATCTAAATAATATTTTTTCATAATGAATTTTTCCCCAAGAAATTCAACAGAAAAAGAGAAAATTTCTGATATAGTAAGTACTAACCCAACAACAGTAAACTGGAGATCAACTCAGAGAAGTGAAGAACTCTCCGCGAAAAACGCTAGGATGCTGACACGTGTTCGAGATGACGTCAGCGGTTCTCGAAGTTACAGTGGTGTGCTGCTGATGGTAAATTTGCGGCGCGTCCTGTTGTTGTTGACGGAGGTGCTCTTTCTGTCGCCGGAGTTCCAAGACCTTTCGGTGAGAGTTGGAGTGCTGAGTCAGCACGAAGGTAGGACTCGCGGCGGGTCGGTACTCGGGCACCAGGCGACCCGACTTGAACCTCACGCCACAAGCATTGCAAAGCGTCTTGGGCCCCAACGGTCCCGTTCTCCACTGCGGCGTCTTCTCCGACGCGCAATGCGTGCATCTACGCCCCACCATATCCGTCGACGCCGATCTATCTCTGGTAAACGCACTCTCTCTCTTCTTTGTATCGTTGCTGGTTGTAGTGTCTGGTTTGGAGCTAGGGTTAGCGATCGTAGTGTTAGATGAGGTCCAGGTGGAGGTGGTTGATTTGGAGCGTTTTCTGCGAGAGCAGCTGTGAAATGAACTGTTGGATTGAACATTTATGGTTCCGGCAAAATGGTTCGTCGGAAAATCGGAGAAAGAGTCGTCGACGAAGGTAGAAAGCCATTCGAGCTGCGCTACGTCGTCATTCTACAAAAAACCCCAAACAAATAATCAAAATCAGAACAAACTAACTAAATATCGAAGAAAAGCTCTCTCTAGCTACTAGACCAGTCTAGCATGCAAAATCAGGAAAAATTCAAGAAAAATATGGGTTGTGTTTGTGTTTACGGGGACGCAGAGGTCGTCGGTGAAGTCGGTGAGAGAGTGATTGGGATTGGAAGTGTGGAACTGGCTGGCGGCAGCAGAGGTGTTTGCGTGGTGGTGGTCGGAAGAGGAGTCGGTGGTAGTGGTGGAGGAGAAGAGATCATCGTTCGAGAAGTCGAGAAGGTCGTCAATGCGAAAGTAGTCCGGCGTCGAAAATTCACCGCACATGTCCATCTTCAGTTGTGTTGTATATACACAACCTGTATATATATATGTGTGTGTGTGTGTGTATAACAGCGGTGGAGGATTTTGAAGTGGGTCTTTGATAGTCAGGAGGCTCTCATCAGTTCTCCAACTGAGAGGAGTGAGAGAGGGGTTTGGACTTTGGAGAGTGGGTTTAAAATAGGAGCAATACTACATGGACTTAAAAAATTGACTTGATAATCTCATCCATTGATTTTACTGTAGGTCCCAGTATTTATTGGAAGTTACTACCTATTCAATGGTTGAGATTATCAAATCAATTTTTTAAGTTTAATTTTTAAGTCCATGTAGCATTACTCTTAAAATAGTAGGAGAGGAGCAAGGGAACGTGGGAGAGTGAGAGTGACCATGCAAATGCCATACCTCTCTCTCGCACACACACACTGTATCAGGGTTATATTTAATCACTTATATAAATCTTAGCAACATTTTTAGACGAAACTACGAATGGATTGTTAATCCACACGATTGAATTTGAGTTTGTCGAATTTCTTTTTTTGTACGAATGGATTGTTAATCCACACGATTGAATTTGAGTTTGTCGAGTTTCTTTTTTTGTATGAATGTATAAATTTATTCAACTTCAACGTGTTTAAAATTCAAGTTCGAATTTAATCTAAATAGTTTGGCTATAAATTTTGCGGGTTTGAGTTAAATAAATTTATTAAAAGAAAAAATAAATTTATTAAATTGATAAATTTATGGGAGAGAAAGGAGGTTTTTTTTTTAAACCAACAGCTAGCTCGAGCTGTATCATTTTAAAATTTTTTTTTGTTGCTTTCCAGAGGCAATTGCATGAAACAGGGGCGATGAATTAATGAATACGACGCCTACGACGGTGGCTGAGGGTGGCGGTGTAAAAGGTACAGTTCGTACAATTACCTTTTTCTTAAAATGAAGTACGTGTAATAATCATCATCAGCCGGAGTCTTGCTTTATTAATTGAAAGATAGCATAGCACTAGCCTATGGGAAAGTTTTTTTTTTTGGTATTATACATCCAAATGATTTTCGCCTTTGATTTTATTTTTTTAATTTATTCTTGATTATTAATTATAAAAATAATAAATTAAAAATAAGTAATTTTAACACTTGTCAATATTTTATTGAAAGAAAAAAGAAAATATGACACTTTAAACTGAAACATTTTAAATTCAAAATTTAGTAATTTTTTGGGGATTAGATTATGAGAAATTTATTCATCGTAAATTTTTTAGTATTGGCATGGGTAACTTATTTTTAATTAAGTTAAAAAAAATTAATCAAAATATACGTAAATAAATTTAAATATTTTGACCATAATTAAAAAGAATAGGAAAAAAAGAACATTGTGGATGGGTTTAAGATATTGGCATTGGGGTTGGGGACAAATGAGAGACATAACTGAACCATGTGACGTGAAGGGGTGTGTGATTCCCGATCCCGAAGCAAACGGCAGGGCACGTGCACAGTCACGTGCTCATTAAACACTATCTGATTATTTAATTTCTCTTATGTGGTAAAATATTCCCCCTTAGGATTTGTTATTTTCACCGACTGTCATAGTATTTTTAAATCCAATCACATAATTTTTTTTTTTTTTTAAAAAAACCGGCCAATCTCAACTATTATATATTGTGAGGAACCTATGCCTGAAGTACGGTATAATGTGAATGATTTTGAGAAGGATGTCGATGACCGTTAAATAAGTTTATTTGAGACCATCGAATAGATTTAATAAAATCTAACATATTTTATATTATAAATAACAAAAAAAAAATAGGAGAGGGATTAAGAACCTTTCTCTTTCTCTCTCTCTCCTTTTTTTTAGTTTTTAAGAACTTTCGAAATATCTAACAAGTCGAGTATTTTGTTAGTCATAAGTCATATAGAATACTGACACATAGAAAAGGATTGAAGGAACTAGTCCATGACTTGACATCGATAGAATGTTACCTCCAATTTTCTGTATGTTCGATAGAGCCAAAAATTTCCTCCCGCTAATTGGAATGCGCCAATTACTCTCCTAACCGTACAAGATAGTTACCACATAATTCTAAATTATTAAGTTAAAAATTAAATATTATTTTCAATTCTTTTATATCATGTTCCTCTTTTAATCGATCATCTCTTTACGGCCATAACTATCCAGTATTTATTGATGAAAAACTATGACTTGGTCTTATGACTCACAACCCTACTAACCACAAATAAATTCAAATCCTCGTAAAATACACGATTAAGCAAAAAAATGAACTAACCATAAAAATTAAGAATATTAATGTCTAGAAAATCAAATATAAAATCGACTAAAATCAATTCCAGCTTCGGACAAAAGTTATTACCTTCATTTTTTTTCCTAAGATGATAAAATTGCAGAATTTAAAGACGCACAATAGAATTCGACCAAAATTTGAAAAATCTATGATGAAATGATGTATGTGAAGATATTGGTGTTTCTAATCAAACTACCAAACACATTCAAGTGTTACAAGAAGGTCTACTACCTATGTTATACATCAATAACAATAGAAAAATATAATTTGTACTTAAAATGTTGACTTGATTCATCATAACTATTGAATATATAATAGACCAAAATATTTCATTAGACCCTAATGATTAAAAGATTTTAACGTAATAAGGTTAAAATCTAACATGCACATGAAGGGACGTGTTAAAATATAAATATTTAAATTATATCCTTTAATAATTTAAATTTTTTGAGTAGATAATTATTTATTCCTTACCTTTACAAGTAATTTATTGAAATGAGTTGTACAAACTTGGCTTAGGAATATTCAGTGAGTATTCACAAGATGAGACTGCAAAGCCATGTGAGTCCGTACGTCTTCAAGTAAGACAATGCACATGACCCATATGTTTTTTAGGGTTAGGTGTTCCCTATGTTAAGGCATCTCCTTTAACAACCCTTCCTAGTTGTGACCATAACAACTCGAACCCGCTAGGGTAGTCCTCTAGAGGGACCTAGATTGTAGGTTCCACATGCGCTCCCGAAGGACAACTAAAGCCATAACTTAGAACTCAACCCCACCAAGCCACTAAAAGTAAATCAACAGTTTACTCCCCCCAGAATTGAACCTGGCTGATTATCATTACCAGGACGACTCTTACGGGCACTATCCTGCGACTAGAACACTGATTTCGGTAGTCAGTTAGAAAAGGAACTAAAAAAGTATCTGATGTTACCTACAGATCCACTCTTTGAACCCAAAATAATACAATCTGTATCTGCCACAGCACCATGAATGTGCAATACAGAAAGATGATTACCTCAATTGACCAAAGGAACCAAACATTTCCTTCTAATCATAAGACGACATAGTCCAATCCAAAAATGATAGAATCTACAATGCATACAGATGATATTCATAATACCGCAAGACCCCCCTCCAGCCTCCCTCATCCAAAACCTCAGTTCAACAATATTCTTTTTCAAACATAACCTAATCCTCATTCTGACTTTCATCTTTGACAAGCCTTATCATGTCATCAATTCGAAGAATTGTTATAGCTGCTTCAGTAGCAAACTGGAAAACAGAAAAAAAAAAACACAAACGGATTTTGATTAGCTGTTTTCCTGGTAAAAATTATTAAATGATATCTCTAATTTCTAAGATCTACCTGTAATATCTTTACTTTGCTCATTGCAGGCTCAAGTACTCCAGCTTCTAAGTTGTTACGCACGGTTCCCTTCAAGAGATCAAGTCCCATGCTGCAGTGACAAAAACAAAACCAAATCAGAAAAGTACTTGAAAAGTGAATTGATTATCCATAAGAATCCCTAGATAGCCATAAGAATTTCTCCCAATATTACCCAAAAATTCTTCCCCTTTTTGACACAAAGTGCCAAGCACACAAACATAGTAAGTAGAGTAGAGAAACATGGTATAACAAAGAGATATCAAGACAAAGCATCTATCAAGAATAAGCATAACAGAATAAAAAAAGGCAACAAATGTCCGGTGTTAAGAAATTATGACGCTCTAACCAACATTTCTCTCAGTCAACATCTTCGTCATGGCACAGTAAACATTTGAAAACACATGATTTGTGGCAATGCCTACCTATTTAGACCACTAAAACCAGGGATAGAGGCTCCAAGAACCAAACCATTGTAGCTCGGCCATAAATTTATAAGCTCCACAGTTGGTATAGTCATAAAGGTGAGCCCACAAGTCAGTGGTGCAAAATATATATATAGAGAACATTACAAAGAAACACGAGTATTTATTTATATCTATGCAGCATTTTATTTGCCACATATAGCCAAAACTTTTATTTGTTCTACCGTCAAAAGCAATGACATAGCACAAAGTTAGACTGATGATTAGGCATATTAGTGCAGAGCACAGCTGCATAGATGCACACCTGTTACATGTCCACCCCCAGCAAGGAACCAGGTCATGTTAGTAGCCTGCTCCGGGGTTAATGTAACTTGCATGGTGAACCAAACTTAATAAGGTTTTTGGTTAAAATTCCAACAGATTGGACTGTCACAACACCAAGTCGATCCTTAGTACCAGCAGGTTCCTGCAATGCCTTGGTCAGTCCATGCATGGAGCAGCATTTAAATGCTTGCTGCACACTCCCACGTGCCAAACCCGCAAACACTCCTAGGTCACCATTACAACCACACTCACACTAGCTATGGGGGTACTCAGAGAGAGAGTCAAATAGGTCGTATCAGATGGTGGCAAAATCATCCTTCCAAGAGCTCACACAGCTGATAGAAGAGCAAGGGATAAAATGTAGCAGAACAAAGCAGCATCAGACTACCTTGAAAGATGCTTTTTATCTGCCTTGGTTTGTGCAGTGTGGTGGTAAGCCCGTAGTTTTGCGACTAATTCAGTTGCATCCTTTGCAGCATTGACAGCAAGCACCTGCACCAAAAAATCCCCCCGTGACTAAATTAACAATCAGAAAACCGTCAATAAGAAGATGAAAATGTATATGAAAGCACTTTCTAGACAGGACCTTTGGTATGATTAGCAAAGATTCAGCAAACTCTGCGATTGCGAGCTGCTCCCGAGATCCTAAAGTGGTAGCCAGATACTCCAAATAAACAGATAAGGCAGCCTCAACTGCACCTCCGCCAGCAACAACCTGTTTTGCCACTTCACAATGGTAAGGAGCACGTATGGATACAAAGAAGACCAGTAAATAAGACTACAAATCTTATCCTAAATAAACTTCCTGCTTTCTCTTTGCGCTATACACACTTATGGCAGCAGGACTTGGATTGTGGGTTGATTTAGTATGTGGTACTAGTAAGGGTACGTGGCACGGGACTTTCTTAGTTACACAGTACAATGGGAGTATGCAAGTTGATACGGTGTTTTGGGTCGCAATTCGTTTTGGAACTCTTATCTAGATTGTTTTCATTACTATACAACATTATATGACATAAACCATTCATAAATACTAAGTCAGTTCCCGTTTATTTTTTGATCAAAAAAAAAAAAGTTCCCGTTTATTTTATATTTATGCTTGATTTTCTATTATCTAAAATAATATATGATTATAATTTTATATACACATAATTAATTAATATGTATTTTATATTTGTGCTATATGTTTCAAAGCGAATTGATTTAGGGTTAGTATTACAATTTGGGATTACGAATCCACCCCATTTGGGATCGATGTACCAAAATCATGGTTTTCAGGGTTTAGTTAGTTTTGGTAACTATGAGTTGGACCCCTGCCAATTTAATAAAATAAGGCATTGCAAAGAACGCCATTTCCAATCAATCTTAAATCCATCATGTGCCTGTAAGAAAATAAACAACTGACAAGTAGTTTGACATCCAAAGTCTAGGCAAAAGAAAGAACTAGGCTGCAATTTCGTGTAACATTAAAGACATCATGTCCAAGGTTTAACCAGCTAAATAATTCCATAGTTAAATTCTTAGAAGTGAACTTTAAAGTAAAAGCACATTACTAAACCTAAAAAGAAAAAAAAGAGTAGAAAACAAGTGCTGGGATTTACCGTATTGGATTCCAGGGTCCTCTTAACGATGCATAAACAATCATGCAAGGCCCTATCCATTTCATCAAGCATAAAGTCATTTGCACCTCTGAGTATCAATGAAACCTGGGAAAACATACCAAGAAAATTTAGACAATCACCCATCAAATCATATACCCCTCGTATATATTTTTGCATCACCAATGCAAATGAAAGAATAACATACTGCACTTGTGTTTTTGGTCCCTTTCACCATAATCACATCATCATCAGAAATTCGCTCCTCCACTACTTCATCTGCAGATCCAAGAAATGAGGAATCAAATGTTTCCTCTCCTTCCATATCAGCAAATGTTGAAACCTACATACCAGAATGGACAAAGAAATACATAAGCATGTTGACAATATCTCTACCACCCAAAGGATCAACAAAAAAGATATGTAACATTGAGCAAAATAAAACAGATAAAACCAATTTAAATCTTTTTTTCACCATTCTACTCTGTCAAAGGCTATATGGCTTCTAGGTCACAAATTAAAAGATAGGATGAAATAAATCAATTCCATGGGGAAATTGCAACTATTTACATAACCGTCTCATGTATTCTTACATAACCGTCTCTCTCTCTCTCTCTCTCTGTGCTATAAAGGGAGAAAACGATCTAACTCCACCTCTATTCATAATCTAAACCAAGAACTTTTGCTTGTTTGATTACACACATCATGTATTCTTCGCTTTCTAGTTTGAATCCCAATATAAGATGGACAACTACAACAGAAGGAGGAAGCTAAACATATATATCTGAAGTCACGTTGGCTTCAAGTTTTTTCCCCACATGTAACAAAAATTGTTTATTTTTTAGAGTTCAGCATTATAAAACCGATGGAGCAAGGAAGACAATGAGACAATCAAAAGGTTTCCATTTAGAGCCATTACATTGAAATTCTTATCATACACACATCGAACATAAACATAGATCATTCCAAAGCTCCTAGACATACAAACAGATATAGAAATTTCAACATGCAACCTCCGGACAGAAACGACATTGTTAGAATGCTGCATAATCATTTGCATGCCTGGAGGAGCCCCTTTTCTATTTATGAGAACTAGTAAAACCTTTGTGCAACAAGCTTCCCTTTACACTTTCAATTTATTGCCAACTATCTTAGGTGGTAAAATCTCTAGGTTGCCAAACTAGAAAAACGGCTCCTTCCTTGCCACGTTGGAAGGGTTTAAAGCATTATGAGAGACACCTTTCAACTTCACTGTTTTGCGTGTAGGTTAATAGAGGTTTCATAATTGGACCATTCTCATAAGCTCACAGTTCAAGTATCATCACTCTTCAAACAGATTTCTACTAAAACTAGAACATTCATAAGAGCTATTTATGAAAGCAGATGAGAAGTTTAGAGATGTACCACAGTTGCACCGGTTGCCTTGGCAACATGGCGTAAATCCTCTTTCCGGACACGTCTCACAGCAATTGCACCAGCTTCCACGAAGTACTGAAAGAACATTAAAGTAAGCAAAATTTGAACAAATATCCATCAAAGCCAGTACCTAACACCGAAAACTATCCACAGATGCTACATCAAGAATGATACCGCATGGAATTGATCAGGGCTGGCTAATTGACCCCACTGAATTTTGAGAATTATAGATATATAATATTTTAAGAAATTTTGGGTGATGTTGTATTGACCTCACTGGCTTTATCAATGTTTAGGAAATTGGTCCTTGGTGGACAAACCAGATGTCCAGCCTTACATCTAACCTTGGTGACATTACATGGTTTGGTTAACAATTTTAGCACCAAACAGAGACAGTGTGAAGTATACAAACAGATTTGTATTCCAAACAGATCATTCTCTATGAAAAACTCCCTCATTCTCTGTCATGCACAAACAGATCTCTCTCTATCTGCCTCTATCTTCCCATTTTAAACATACACATGAACTCTCACATTTCTGGTTTGAGTTTGAGCTAAAAACTCAAATAAAAATCCTCCTCTTCACCATTGGATTTTGTTGTCAATACCTACGTAGTTAAGGTGGATCTTGCACTAATCAGACACACCAAGTATAGTTAAAATAAAGAAACAGATGAACCAGAACACCCGAAGGCATCCATTGAACCAAGACATGGGTCTTAATGTAGGCTGAGTGGTCACTCTCCAAAGGACACCATATGAGTAAATATATTCACAAGGGTATTAAGAATCTAACCACAGCGAACTATACTAATTAAGGAAACAAATCATGAAGAAGCTTGCCTTGAGTGCCATATCATCAATTCCTTTCGAGGTTAAAACAACATTGGCACCAGCCTTTAGAAGCTTCTCAATACGTTCTTTAGTCATATCAGCTTCTCTGAACAGATAAAAGTCACATTAGTTTGCATCACCACATGTAACAAAACTTCTGGAGCAGATAGTTTTTTTTTTTAAAAAAAAATATGACACTACGTCTATAACTTTCCCATCCTAAATAACTGATTTAAAAAATCTCAGAAAGCATGCCATCCAGGAACGGTGATCCCATTTCAGTGTCGTAGTTAGCATATCTCTTAATATCTTTTCTAAGGACAGTGTGACTTCCATGTCTGTACTTTAAAAACTCAGAATTCTTTCACCATCAACCCCTATATCAAGTTGGATATAGACAGGTCATAAAATCTCACTGCACAGAACTTCCAAATCAGACCATCTTGTAACAAAACAATCCTAAAAAGGTTTACTAGACCCCTCACCTTTGACGAATCTTTTCAAGCTCTCGGGGATCAGACACTAGAACCTGAACACCCAGTTGCATTTTTGTCTTTTGAAGATTAAAATCAAGACAAGCAATCCTTGCAGGGGCAACTCTCAGTGGCATCCCTTGGGCAGCTCGGCCTGTATTTAGAGCATAGCCTTTCAATAGGTAGCTCTCCCTTGCACTTTTTCCATGAGCTTTAAGTATATTAATTCCCTGAACAGCAACAATTGCATTAAATATTAAATATCTGAAAGGGAGTTTAAATCTGAATTGACAGTCTGATAAACAAAAATCCACAAATGATTTCATAAATCTATGTTTAATAAATCTAATACTCTCAGAGTAATGCATAATTCATTTATCACTTTCTCCAAAACCTAGGCATGCTCCACAAATTTCATGTGCTAAGAGTACCCATATAAAATCAACTAACCTTAATTGGATACCTAATTTCACCCCGTGCATTGGTCATCTTGACTGCTTGTACCGCTTCCACAACCTAAAAGCAAAATTAAATGTGTCAATATTTTTCAGAGGCTTAACGGGTATTTATTTCTACAAATAAGGGAAACTGAAAACCTTGAATAAGAAAAGGCATCTTTTATAGCAAAAAACTCTTTATTGATAAAATAGGAGTAAAATAAGAAAAGGCATTCACAGATGCAACATGAAGCCACTACAATAAGGAAATACTCCTTGGATAGATTGAGGTATTCAATGAAATATAATAACAATTATGACCAAATATTGCCAGTGATAACACAATTGTATCAGCACACTCAATAAAAGGCAAAGCCTCAAACTTCAATCACAGCAACTTCAACTAAAACAGAAACAGGACTAACTCCTTAAGTTAATTTGCCAACATGAGAGTCTATGAACAGTTGTTCACAGCCAACTTAAATTCTCATTGCAAAATATCAATAACAGTCTAAAAGCATCCATGTCAAAGAAAAAGCCAAAATGACCAGATTTCATTGAATAAGGGAACCACGTAGAATCAAAGAGGCCAATGGAAAAATAATGTTGGGATTCGAACTGCCGAACATAATATAATATTTAAGTTAAGCTACTTTAAAATTCCATTAAGAACTGAAATATTGTCGATAAGATAAATTCACATTTTAAAAAGCAAATCCACATACCAAATTGGCAAAGAAGTCACTATCACCAGCTATCAACTTGGAGGACATGCTCGTCTTGGCACAATTTACAAGTGCATCTTTTCCAAGCTTTTCAACCTATAAAAAAGATAAAACAAAGATCTGGTTAAGATCATCATATAGTTACGTATTAAAGCTATCCACTTCATAGCAGCACATGCAAAAGCAAGCAACCAAAGAGGCCAAACCAACTTCATATGGTTTCTAACCTAGAGATCTTCTGAAACCAAAGTTATTCCAGTCCAATCAAAAAATGAGGTCATTCCAGATAATTGACAATCCAAGCTACAGTCATAAGAACAATATAGTATTAAGCAAGGCATTGTAACCTCAGTAGAATGAGCTCTTTAAAATAATGTCTGAGGTAAGGCCAACGAACAACTTTATGTATGGCATAAGTACCAACATGTCAGCTGTTGAACACCGTCTACTCTAAAAGCTTAATTTGTTATACATTGGTTTAACTTAAGTCTTAAATATTTATACTTCAATACGTCTCCTCACATGCAGGCTAGATTTTGAGTCTATCATGTGGAAATCTTTTAATAATTAAGGTACAGGACCTCCAACTTTGATACAATGGTGAACACCACAACTCTAAAAGCTTAAGTTAATAGAGATGGGTGTAACTTAAATATTTATTCATCAACACCATCCATAAGTCATCATAATCCGTGGAACCAATGGATTAGGCATAGTGATTCACATGCATGCATACACAAGACTTTCAACAAGAAACTTAAGATACAGTTTTGAACACGTTTTCAAAGACCAATTGCATGGGGAGCATTACCTTCACAGCCAATTTGTCATCAACATACTTGCATGCTTCCCTCATTGCAAGCTGCCAAAAAATTAAGAATAATCTCACTGCCAAAAAATGCATGTCTGCACAGTTTTTTTTTTTTTAGGGGTAATAGAAGTATGATCTCAACTATGTCCTATACAAGTTAGAGAAGGAAGAAATCTCAAATTTGAATACTCACTCTGTATCCACTGATTATAGAGGTTGGGTGAATCTTATTTCTCACCAAGTCATTTGCTCTCTGCAATTATTAATGATCAAATTATCAAGTAGAATACAATTTCTGGAAAACTACTCTTTAATCAGTGATAACTGGAAAAAAGTCAAAATTTAGCACGCAAAATGAGATACCATATGCCATTTATACAACGCAAATCAACCAGAGATATAACCTTGAGCAATTCTGCAGCTATAATAACAACTGAAGTTGTCCCATCTCCGACTTCTCGATCTTGGAGCTCAGCCAACTCGACAAGAACCTATAATCATTTAAAAAAGGTAAATGTACAAATAATAAAACCATAGGCGAAGTAAAACAATGGAATGAGCAAAAACAGGTGCTATCTGCCACCTTGGCAGCTGGATGCTCGACTTCTAACATCTTGAGTATCGTAGCACCATCGTTGGTAATTGTTACATCGCCAATGTCATCCACAAGCATCTGAAATAAAAAATTAACAACACGAGAATCAAGTTAGATACTATCATACTAGAAACACATACAATCTGAAATTTCAATTCCCACACCGTAGCAATTTAGAAATATTTGAAGATTTCCAAAGTTATGTTACAGTTGCCTATGCCACAACATCCAACAAGATCATTGATAAGATATTTCAGCTGCCAATAGCATCCCAATTAGCAAATGTAGACAATAAAATCAAGTTTATTTGTTCAACAGGCACTTGTACAATTAATTATACATCACAGGCAAACAACTTCAATTAAGTTGGCACAGTTGAAGAAGCATAAAAAATTTGAAAGGCTGAACATAAAGGCACTCCATTCTTATCTTATTCAACATTTCTAGCTCAATCGTCATTTAATCAAGTTTTGACCCCATGCCACAGAAGCCAAAATGAAGAACAATAAATTGTCACAGGCAGCTTTTGATAAAAAATTTGAAAGGCTGAACATGAAGGCACTCCATTCTTATCTTATTCAACATTTCTAGCTAAATCGTCATTTAATCAAGTTTTGACCCCATGCCAAAGAAGCCAAAATGAAGAACAATAAATTGTCACAGGCAGCTTTTGACTACTTTAGTGACGATCTCTGAACATAATATCTGCTTATATTTGTGAGAGATGCTTGGATTGTTGGGTATTTTAGTCTTGTATGACTACACTGATTTGCAGGATGCCTTCCTAAAATACAAATAACCTCTGTCCCTATCTCCTTCCTCTCAAATATGTGTGCACACACAGAGCTTTCTTAAGAACTCAAAAACTACAACAAAGAGAAAAGAAACAAAATTAAAAGTTAAACAAACATGGTTAGAAATGTTAGCAAGTAAATTAAATCCCAATGTTGTGAAAAGCTCGCCTAAGCAAGAAGCGAGGCGAGGGTCTGTCGCATTGAGCACCCCAGGCCAAGTGAATATGGCTGAGGCGAAAGGCGAAAAAAACGACGTCTTTATCAAGTTTTTTAAGTTGTTTATTTTTTTTATTATGGACCATTAGATTATTTTATTTTTGTTATATACCATTGGATTGGGGCAATTGGAACTAAATTATGAGATACTCGTACACTCAATTGCCCCCTTATCCCAATAGATACCCAAACCCTAAATTTGCGATAAAAGCTGTTGGTCGCTTGGTCGTAGCTGCTACTGCTCCTTCCTGATGAAGTTCCGATAGTTTTGCCTCTCTTCTTCTTCTTCGCCAAAAAGTTCATCTGTTGTTGCTTTTGTTTTCTTCTTTGACAGAAATCCAAGGTATTTTTCTTTTCTCTCCTTTTCCTCCACTTCTTTTCTTCTTACAGTGCTACTGTTGCTTTTGTTTCTACTTCAAAAATCAAGGTATGTTCTTTTCTTCTACTTTTGTATCTTCTGCTTCTGTCTTCTGCTTCGACAAGCAACATGTTCTTTTGCTTATAGTTCTGCTGCTTCTATAGTTCTACTGTTGATTCTGTATTGCTTCACATTTTCTGTTGATTTTGTTTTGCTGTTTTTGCTTATGCTTCTAATTTTATGTTGATTCTGTTTCTGCTGTTTCTGAGTCTGTTTATGTTGTTGTTTCTGATTCTGTTTATGCTGGTTTTTACTTATTCTGTTTGTGTTTGTGTTGGATATTTATAAAATTAGAACTTGAATATTTAAAAGTAATTAAACTAAAATATTTGCTTGTTTTTTTACTATTCGCTTCGCTTCACTTCACTTCTCGCCTAGGCCTCAGGAGCCTTGGTCACTTCGGTTCGTTTTACGCCTTAAATAACACTGTTAAATCCCATCACTCTCCATTTGTTTATTCCAAAACCTTACTTCCCCGTCCTTCCCTAACCAATATACTCCCCACGGGACCCTGTCAAATCAGGAGAAACTTGTATAAACAGAAGACAAATAACAATCAACAGGTCATCAACTAATTTCAAAGTTTACATGCACATGATGGTTGTTAGTAGACAAAAGTCACAAAACTTTTCAAACTGTTTGTACTGCAACCTTAAATGTAAAGCCACATAAGTAAGGGAAGCAATATGACATGATTGTGTAATGTTTGGCAGGAATATAAGATCTGGGATGATTGTAGGGTATGCTACACAGTCCAAAGAAACTCAAACACTGCAGCTCATCAAACTTCCAATCGGGTCTCACCATACCCCGTACAGGAGCATCACCATCCAATGATCTACAAGACCCAGTTCGAGCTTACCTGGTTCTATGACACAATGCCTCCAAAACTAAATCTGCTTCTTCCTTGTTAGCTTAGTTCTTTTAAGTAGTTATTACACTGCTTCTTCCTTGTATTTCAGTTTCAATTAGGAAAGAAAAATGGGGGCCAATTCTGGGCAAGCTTATACCATTTTTGGAACTTCAAAAACTAAACATTTCCACTTTTCATTTCGGGTTATAAACAGGCCAAACAAAATGAAAAAACAAGCCAACCTTTCCACTTCTCAGTAATCATTTCGATAAACTTAAAGCGAGTACATACCTTGTCAAGTCCAACAGGACCAAGTGAGGACTTCACAATATTTGCAACTGCTTGACACGCCATCACTGCTCATTCCAACACATCGCTTCTTAACATAACCAACTTACAAATATAATGTATACATACAGATATACTTACATATAATATGTATATATAGAGAGAGAGAGGGAGAGTACCATTTTGGCTGCGTACATCTTGTCCAGATTGGCGGTCGCCTAATATATCGGGAGTTTGAGCAGAAAACGCCATTTTCTGACTGAATTTTCTCGGAAAATCAACCGGCCAATGAGAGGAAAAACCCTAGAAGACGGATCGGAGGCTCTGAGCGAAACAAGAGTTTGCTTTGCAGTTCAGAAGAGTGACAGGAGCTTCCTCTGGAAGGTTACATAGGGTTCGAGGTTTAACTTTGAACTTGGTGTTTGAAAAGCTACGACGTCGCTTCTTCGTTTTTTCGCCTATTGGATAGGCCTCCGCACTTGCCAACTGTAAACTTGGGCCGGCCTTTTAGATTTAGGGAGAATTACGTCAAGATTTATCACTTACATCACCTAATATTTAAAAAAGGCTTAGGAGGTCGGTACTTCTCAAAAAAATTAATAGAATAAAAATATACATGTACTAAAATAATTGGAATAAAAATATATGTGCTAAAAAAAAATCATAAAAACCCT
Source organism: Ilex asprella (assembly GCA_023539305.1). Taxonomy (NCBI): domain Eukaryota; kingdom Viridiplantae; phylum Streptophyta; class Magnoliopsida; order Aquifoliales; family Aquifoliaceae; genus Ilex; species Ilex asprella. The sequence goes on from CM042189.1 coordinate 3,686,163, forward strand.
TTTACCCCTACCATAAATAGTATATACTTAATTAAATGTGAGACTTTCAATATTAGAATGTAAGATTTTTAATAATTTTTTTGATATTTGTGTATTATTTGAATTTTAAAATTTCATATATATATATATATATACACACACACGTAATACAGTGACATCAAACAATAACACGCTCAACAAAAAAATAGTAATGTCAAACAGTAACACACTCAACACAAAAATGGTAACATCAAACAGTAACAAAAAATTTTGTTGACTGTGTCACTGTTTGATGTTACTATTTTTTTTTTGAGCGTGTCACTGTATTACGCGTGTGTGTATATATATATATATGAAATTTCAAAATTCAAATGATACACAAATATCAAAAGGAATCTTAAAAGTCTCAAATTCTAATCTTGAAAGTCTCACATTTAAGTAGATATGCACTATTTATGGTAAGGGTAATTATGAAATGCATTTTAGAAAAAATTTAAAAATATTTTAAAATGTGTACTTATTGACAACTATTTGATGAAAAAAATGACTTAAAGGAGTATAAGTTTGGAGGTGGTACTTAAAGTCAAATAAGTTTTAGAAAAGATACTCACATCTCATTATCTCTATTTAAAATATTACACACAAATTCCTTGTACGAGTGTAACTTATATCTCTGTTATAAATATATCCGTTAATAAATTACACCTAGACCCTTAAAGATTTTAAAAATATATTACTTAGATCCTTTAACTTTAAAATGTTATATTTATACAACAAATATTTCAATCAAAGATAAAAATATCAAATATTTTAAATTTTACAATTAAAATTTATTTTCTATTATATCATTTATTAAAATAAATTCAAAAATAAACATTCATTTTTTTATTAAAAAATTGCAATTAGTATACAATTATATTGTATATTGAAATTTAATTTAGTCACTTAAACAACCAAATTAAAATACCAAACTACCTCAATTAAAGCTAAACGATATTAAATCCATTAAAGTTTGACCTTTTGTTTAATTTTTTAGTTTTATTCTAATAGATAGTATAATTATATATTAACTATAATTTTTTTTAAACTAGATTTTTATTTTTGATTTTATTTTAATAAATGACATGATAGAACATGAATTTAAAATTCATGTTCTATTATGAATGACTTAGACCCTTGTTTGATTTTAGTTTTATTCCAATATATAGTATAATTGTATATTAATTACGATTTTTTGAGAAAAAATTAATTTTTAATTTTAATCTTATTTTAATAAATGATATAATAGAATATGATTTTTTCTTATAAAATTTAAAATATTTGATATTCTATTTTTGATTGGAGTATTTTTTGCCTAAATATAATATTTTAAGTTTAAGCGGTCTAAGTATTATATACTAATAAATTTTATAGGGTCTAATTGTAATTTATTAATTGATATATTTATAGCAGGGGTTTAAGTATAACGCGCGTACAAACTTCAAGGGTTTATATGTAATATTTCAAATATTAGGAGTCTGAGTGATTAAGTAATAAACTTCAAGAGGTCTGAATATAATTTTTCCTTAGATTTATATCATTTTGGGCTTTTTAGGTAAACATAGCGGAGCAAATATTCAATGTAACGGTATCAATACGTTATCACTCTCAAGTGATATCACCATCAGATGAGAACAAAATTAATAAACAAAATACACAGAAAATGTGTGCGTGTGTGTGTGTATATATATATATATATATATATATATTTATTTATTTATTTAGTGCATTCAAAATGTTAAATATTAATTTAGATTATTTATTATGTGTATTTAATAATTATGTTAATTTTAGAATCGTGTCGTTTCAGGTTTATGTTGATGGGTCAGAGTTGACGCAAGATAATTATTGCATTGCATGGGTGGGTACTGGGTAGTTACTTATTGGTGTAAGATCCACTTGCTCACTTACTGTCCTGTTTATCGAACGTTACACTATGTTAACATTGTAGCATGTACTTAGATCTCCTCTAATATATTTTTTTCTTCAATTATTTCTTAGTGGTATCATGCATTCAAGTAAGACGAATCGTTTACAATTAAACCCTCCCTCTATAGAAGATTGTCAAATTGGAGACGTCTTCTTTTACTGAAGATAAGACTGACAATTGATTTTCATGATTTATCTAAAATAATACCTTTTAACTATACAGTTGGAGTCTTTTTGATTTATTTAAATTCAGTGTAAACTGACAGCTGCAAAATAAGACATTCAATTAAACTAGAGTTCTATAAATACTTGTATCAGATTACGTTTATAATCAATGAAAAACAAATAGAAAAATTTCCTACAAATTAACTTTTCACTCTTATGGCGACCCTCATAGAAGGTGTTGTTGCACAAGTCATGACCTACACCACATCATATGAAGTTTGGCGTGCCCTGGAAATGACGTTTTCCTCCCAGTTCTATGCCCGTGCAATCCAAATGTGCACTCAATTAGCAACAGCTCACAAAGGATCTTTCTCTTTCTGCGTCACTGATTATTTCATGTCAATTAAATGAATTACCGATGAGCTTGACATTATAGGTGAAGGACTTACTTGTGATGAGGTCGTCACATATCTTTTGGCAGGTCTCAGCCGTGATTATGACTCACTCGTAGCCTCCACTACTGCTCATGTAGATTCTATTACCTTGGAAGAAGTTTATTCCCTCATCATGACTAATGAATCTCGTATTAAACATAACAATCTATCACTACATGCCTTTGGTTTTGCCAACGTTGCTACTCGACAATCTCAGTCTACGCAACAATTTCAGCCTCACCAAAATTTCCAAAATATTAGAAAAGGTTGTGGAAACAATAAAGGTCGGGGACATGACAACTGTGGTAGTGATGGTGGAGACTGCAACCAACCAACCTTCACTTATGTTATTTGTCAGGTATGTGGCAAACCAGGACATTCAGCTTGCCGCTGTTTTTGTCATTTTGATCTTCAGTGTCAGGACCTTTCCAACCATGTCCATCAACCACAAGCTATGGCAGTTGCTAACCAACAATGGAGGAGATGACTAGCATCCCGACATTGGACTAACACATCATTTGACTAATGATGTGAACAACCTTCATCAGAAGAATGATGACTACGAAGGATCTGATCAAATCTAAGTTGGAAACAGTGCAAGTTTGAGAATTACAAAAATTGGAACTTTCATTATTTCTTCCTCTTTCTCTAAAACTTTTGTTTTGTCCCGAGTTCTTCTCGTACCTGAAATAAAAAAAAAAAATCTTCTTTCTGTCCGCAAAAATTATCAAAATAATAATGTATATTTTGAATTTCTTGCTTCTTACTTCCTTGTGAAGGATTACTCGAGAAGAGTCCTGCATCATGGGCATCTTAGTGAAGGATTCTACACTTTTTCAGTTTCCTTTGAAAACTCTAAACCGAGAGCTTACTCCAATGTTCAACTTTCACTCATGAATTGGCATCATCCGTTGGGCCATACCTCCATTGATGTTTTGAAGAAAGTTGTACCTATTTCTTTTTTAGTTGCAAATAACAAGCACTCTGTCTGTTCAGATTATCAGATGGTCAAAATCTATGTTTTACAGTTTCGATCAAATCATGTTTCTGTTTTAAAACCATTGGAACTTGTTTATTTCGATGTATGGGGGCCAACTTCAGTTATCTCTACCTTTGGATCTTAGTACTATGTTAGTTTTTTAGATGATTGCACTTAGTTTTTATGGTTATTCCCAAGAAAACTTAAATCCGAAGTTGAACATGTTTTTCTCCAATTTCAAAATTATGTCGACCGTCATTTTGATTTGAAACTTGAATCTACACAGACAAACTGGGGGAGGATAGTACAAATGCATTAACAATTTTTTAAAAGAAATAGGAATTGAACATCAGATTGTCTATGCACATGTACACCAGCAGATGGGTGTTATTGAGCATAAGCATCGACAAATTGTTGAAATGGGTCTATCTCTCTTGCCTCATTTCAAATTGCCATAAGATTTTTGGGAAGAAGCCTTTCAACCCGTGACTTATATTATTAACATATTACTGACCCCAATTTTAAATCACAAAAGTCCTTTTGAAGTTGTCCACAAGAAAAAAGGCCAAACTATAATTTTTTGAAAATCTTTAAAACAGTTGTAACTTGACATTTGAAAGATTTAACTTGACATCTAATAATTATAATTTTAGGTACAATACCAATACCAATTTTTTCAGTATCATAACACAATCAAAAAATTTAAAGTAAAAAATATATTAAAGAAGAAAAAATATAATAAAGGATGATAACTATGAAAGTTGGCATATAAAAATTCAACGATTGATTGAATAGCCACCGCTATGTAATAGTTTGTGACTTCGAACTTTATCAATCCCTCTCCATGGCCACCGTTATGTAGTAGTTCACAAATTCGAATTTTATCGATCCCCTTCCGATGGCCATTGCTATGGAGTAGTACTATGAAATGGACACAAACATATCAAAGGCAGAATCAATGTAAGGTTTGACGGTAAAAAGTGTAAAAAACCCAAAATTCAAGGTGCAAAATGTAAATAAATCTGCTGAACACGTGCAACACACGTGCATCCCCAACAATTCCCACCCGCACCATCCAAGCAGATCAAATCCCAACTGCCATCTGTTCCCACACCACCGTCTTCTCTCTCAACCCCCCAACTGTATATAAACCCCCATGGCCACTTACTTCACCATTCCCGCCATTTTCAACTACCTCACTCCCTCCAAACCTCCAAAACCTAACCCTACCTTTTCCATTCCCAGATCCCACAAATCCCAAACCTCTATCATCACCCGCTCGTCGCTCACAGATCAATCTCTCTCAGCCAAACAACGGCTCCTCGACCTCATATCCGATCAAGACCGTGGCCTCAAAACCCAGAACGACCCCCAAAAGCTATCCCAAATCGTCGAAGCCATAGAGGCCATGGCGGTTCTGGGTAGTGATACAGTCACTACCGGTGATTCGCTATCGGCTACTTGGAGGTTGCTGTGGACTACAGAGAAAGAACAACTATTCATCATAAGAAATGCTTCTCTGTTCGGAACACAAGCCGGGGATGTTTTACAGGTCATAGATGTTGAGAAATGTGCTCTGAACAATGTAATTACTTTTCCTCCAGATGGGGTCTTCTTTGTCCGGTCCGGTATTGAAATTGCATCACGACAGAGAGTGAACTTTAGGTACATATATGTGTTGCCCTCATGATTTTGAACTGTGCTGTAATTTGCGAATTGTTTGAGAATTATGACCTTATGCTGGATGAATGATTTGATGTTTGTTGTTTTCTTAGTTTTTTTGGGGGGTAATTAGATTTGATGTTTGTTATGTATCAAGTATTGATGGTTTGTTGATATTTCTTATGATCTGGTTTGTGGTAGATTTACAAGTGCAGTTCTACGAGGAAAGGATTGGGAGCTTCCATTGCCACCATTTGGGCAGGGGTGGTAAGTTTTTCATTGTTTATTTCAATGTAGTGGCAGTCAATCTTACTTTCACTTGTGAAGTTATCATATATATTGTTTTTCTGTAGGTAAGTTAGATGCCAGTTCTTTTGACATAATGCATAAAATTGCTTCAAGTTCCTTTCATTTTGGTTCTTCAATCTTCATGGTTAGAGGACATTTGAACCATTAATTCTTGTGTTATGCTTTTCCCTTAATAGATTTCTTGTTTTCCTCTTGTTTTGTTTTTTACATTTTTCCCAAAGCTTTGGTTTTCTCTTGACGTGTTGGGTGATACACGAGACAATTGCAATTTTACTTGTTCACTATTTAACAGAGCCAGAACGGCAGTCTATTTTGGCTACTCATAGCCTTTGATTTTATTATCCTGTTCGATACTAAGCAACTGAATTGCTTGTTTTTCTGTTCTAATGTATTGTTTTTTTCCCTTTTTTATTTTTGGGGGAAAAATGGGAAGTTTGCAGTGATCTGTTTTCCTTTCTTTTTTAAAATGTTTTTTGGCTTTTGTGATTGGAATCAAGGGAATCTTGTTTATATAGGTTTGAGTCTGTCTATCTTGACGACGAGATTCGGGTTGTGAAAGATATTAGGGGAGATTATCTAGTTGTTGATCGTGCTCCATATTCTTGGAAGGAGTGAAGGTTGAGACCTGTGGTTTGCATCCCTTCATGAAAGTTGGAACTTATTGTGAGTTTCCTGTGTTCAAAATTCAATCATATAATTGAATCAGTTGAACAGCTTCGAGGTTGAGCTTCATTCATCAGTAGATTCAATTCAATTTTCCCTTTGAAACTAAATGTATTGCTTTGCTTCTAATGCTTTCTGTCACGAGCAACTGTTCAATATTCATGTATATTGTGTATATTTGAGGAAATTGGCACGGGTTTCCACTTTGTCTATGTGTGGTTCATTCTTCTTTCTTTGCTGGCACTTGTTGTGTCTCATCTTTAGACTTCTCTTTGAGTGAGCACTGCATGATTGGCCTGTTACCGCAAAATTAGTCCCCTTGAGATATTAGGTCTCTTGACTGTCTTGGAATTGCTTAATTAAATGATTAGTTCCTATTACTCAAAGCATACATTATCCAAAAAAGGACCAAAAGGCTTTTGAAAACATACAACTAGAACTTCTGAGCTAGGGGTCGTTATTGTGGCTTGGGTGAGTCTTCCTACATAGCTGGGTCTAAAACTCTAAATAGGCAAGAGAGTAATCCCTGAGAGCTTTTCCAATACCACCTATACAAGAAAAAAAAAATCATCCCAAGTAATTAGAAAGGGTTGGAATTCGATTGAAAAATAAAGGAAAGTACGAATTCTCTATCATCTGTACTGTTGTTTCCTTCTCTTCAATTAAGATATTATTGAAGTCCAACTTGCACAACTTCTTTATTGAGGAACATGTTCACTTCCTCTTGTTGAGCAATATGGAATGTTGCTATTTTAAGGGTACATTAAGGTGCAAGAAATGTGTAAATACTAAATACTCTGTTCCCCCACCACATACCAAAACAACAATGACATTTATCTTCAAGAATCAGTGTATGGGAAATGGGAATAGAAAAGTCCAGTTTTGTGCTAAATCAAATTGAAACCTCATGTTATAGTAGTGTGAAATCACTGAATTGTACGCGGTCAGTAGTATGCTATAAGACCAATCATATAGATGATGTTTTGGGGTTGTACTAGCAACATTCATTACTTAATTGAATAAAACTGCAAGTTTATTTATCATGTTTTTGTTTTATTTTATTTTAATATACATGATATAGTCCATAGAGTATTAGTTAAGAAGATAGTTTCTCAAGGAGTTGGAAAGAGGAGACCTATACTTCTTAGTATTTAATTCTTAAATGTGTCTAGTCATAGGATTACTATGTGGGTACTATGTAATCCGATAGACTAGCATACACAGATACACTACATTTACTCATATTTGATATGAGGTAATTCGTTCAAGTCACTAGTATAGAGACACTGAAGCAGGTGTGTGGGAGTTTGTTAGAAAACAAATACACTGAATGTGACTATAGACTAACATAGGATATTTCATATGAAGTTTTACATATCTGTCAATGTTAAATCCTAAAGTTATAGTTATACAACTGATCCTTAGAATTGAGACATCATGGTTGTCTTGTACATGGACTTCTATGCTTTAACTATACAATATATTCATATGCTAATCATGTAATTTGGAAATGTATTGTTGGACTTGATTAAACATGCATGGAGACTTATGAATGTACAACATGAAATCTATCACCCTTAGTAAATAAAAGGAGAATATTTTATGTGATCTTCTAGGATATGACTTAAGGAGTCATTGACCAAGGCAGAATAACAATTAGAAAAAAAGTTTCTAATTGATCATTAAGAGTCATAATCCTAAGATTGAACACATAAGATTGAGTTAAAGATTTGATAGTCATTTCATAGCCTAGTAGTTTAATTAGGATATTGTATGATAGACGGATTGAATTGCATAACAACTATAGACTAAATGAGTTTTTTTACCTATTTCGTGCTATTCAAAAGTTGATTATGATATGCTACTAGGTGTCACTCATTATTATTAGAAGCCCAAAGAATGAAATTAATATAAATATATTAATTGTTCTTCATAAAGGAGAATTAGAAAAGTTCTAACTCAAGCTAAGTTTGAAAGAATTCTAATTTGAGATGTTACTTGTAGTTAGTGTCGAATGCCTACAATCGGGTATGTTTGAACCTATAGGGTCACACACAATAGAATTGGTTGAAAACTAAAGGATAAATGAGAGAAAATCAATTTAGAGTTAATTAGGGTAAAAACCTAATTAAGAGTTAATTAGTGACTTTATTACTTGGTTAATACAAAAGTTATATGTAGCTATGAGACAATTGCAACTAGATCCAAACTAGGATTAGAGTCTTCTAAGACTCTATAAATACCTTTACATAGGAGGTGGATATATGAGATAACAACTCGCTGTTGCTAGCGCAAGAAAATTCACCCATTATTCTCTCTCTAGTAGTTTATCAAAGGTTGAGGTAAATCTTTCAAGTTTATCAATTTGTGTGGATACCGATAGAGGCTAAAATATTTCGAGGCTTGGGGTAAAGGTCTAATTCATATGTGAAGATTATTGGATAAAGCTTGAAGGTTGTTAAAAACAAGCTTCAAGGGATAATTCTTAATCTTCTCTATAGATCTAGGATTTTCAGTTTGTATTAAACATAAATAGATCTTGGAATGAGGAATCAATATTTATTTTTAAATTCCGCTGCATTTATTATATGATTCCTTTCATACGCATTATGGTTTTGCATGGGGTGCTAAATTTGTTGTTGCTTATATGCATTTGCGTTATGACTTTCCCATGCTGTGAGACACTTGTGTTGAACCTGCTTTCTAATTTCACTGATCAATCATTGGCAAATATCCAGCTTCACAATGGCATTTGAGGCTTTCTTAGGTTAATTTGTTAATAGGCATCCAAAAGAGGAACAAGATATACAGCCAAGACTCTGCCTCTCCTTTATCATCTGCCAGTCTAATGACACAGTTTGACATTATGTAGTAATTCTGGAAGTCCCCGTTCGGTCACAATTGACGCAGAGAGTATGCTGCAACAATGTGCTCTAGACTTGACACCATGTATTTTGGATTTGGGGAAAACTTATATACTCTCTCTAAGACTCTAAATCTCTTTTTCTCTTTTTCTTTTTATGAAATTTCTTGCCTCAATTGTTCTCCATTTTGCGCAATAGGTGAGTAGCAAATCTTCTTCTATTCCAGTGACTCTTTATCCTTCCCAATTACCTGTTGTTCCTCTTGTTGATTGAGTACTTCTATGTACTCACCTACACCAACAGCTTAGTCTGTTTGCCTTTGTTTTCAGGCCTGGTTTAGTTTTCTAATTCAGGCGACTCTCTCCCTCTCTCCTTACCCACAAATCCCACATCCACCACATAGTATAGAAATTTCTCTGAGGATTTATGAACAATTCTTTTGACAGTGGCACACATGGCCTTCTAATTCTCGTTGAAGCTAAATATCTCATTTGTCACCAAGTTTCAATATTTGCCTTTTAATGGAATTGTCCTACGGTAAATGTTGATAAATGTCCAATATCTGCAGGTTTGACTCCGTGTACCTAGATAATGATATTAGAGTTGCAAAGGATATCCGCGGAGACTATTTAGTTGTTGAGTGTGCTCCTTATGAATGGAAAGAATGTGGGTCATCAACTTGGTAAGGTTTGATTGTTATGTCTGGATTATTTGTTTTCATCATCTAACATTGTTCTCATCTGTCAGAGCAATGATGCCAATACTATTTTCCTCTCGATGATGTTGAACTTCACAAGTGCCTTCTTTCTTAGATTGAACAATAAAATTTTGCCTTCTGAATGCCCACATCTCTTTCCTTTTGCATTTGGATTTTCACCTTGATCGATTGTGGAAATTTCATGGTTGGAAGTGCTACTCCGTGGGCCAGATAATCATTCACGACATTATTTAGATCGTCAGAGCTTGCTTCAGAGATCTTATTACATGTAATATTATTTCCAGCTCTGCTGAAACACAAGTATGTTAATTCCCTTTGAGATCAATTATCATTTGTTATCAAGGGGAAATAGCTAGGTCTGTAAAGGAATTTAGAAGTTGTCTATGCATCTTTTATTTATATCATCCGGACTGGGAGAATATCATATTTCGATGCTCTGCTGTCTTAGAGCATAGGTGTATATGCGATGCTTCATTAGTCCCAAGTCATACTTCTCTCTCATTAATAGTTTCATCTAACCCCTAATGTTCTCCTATTTTTCTTCTTTCAAACTTTTTGAATATCCTTCTGAATGTGTTAAGAGTGCAGGTTTTTGGACCCGTTCCACTCAACTGTAGATTGGCATACGAGTTATTCAGCTCTTTGCTGAGTGCTTTTGGCAAAGTTGATTGTCCTATGTATGGTAACTGATGATTATGACCAGCTCAATCAAGTGTTTTGTAGTTCACAGTGCTCCTTTATGGTCTCTTTTTTGTCTTATCCCCATGGTTATTCAGGTATGCACTTGCAATTGTTGTTGATGTTCATGATGTTCTGATGGACTTTTTTTCTTGTTGCAAGTTAACTGATCACACTGCTGACAATCTATTCCAAGAGAAATGGCAAAACTTAATTTTCATTAGGTCATTGTCAATCTTCATGATTTGGCTTCAGGTTGGGAAGCTGCCATTGGTTTTGTACTGAAGAAGCCCATTGTCATCAGTGGTAGTGGGATCTCATACATTGGACTTGAGATAAAGTCTTCTTCAATTATAAGTGAATGTCTCTTCAATTATAACCGGTTAGTGAGTGTCTTGTATGTATTTTTCTTTTTCTTTTCTTTTTAGACACGCCACGCCCCCAATTTTTACATCTCTTCTACTCGTGAATGACATAATCATTTTTGAACTGCTGAGAACTAATTCTCTGGTCAATCCTTGAACAGAGGTTGGACGCAACAGTGCCATTTTTGAGATAGGAGCAGATGAAATAAGGTTTTTGCTTTAACAACTTTTTATTTTTATGTATGATTGCTGGTAACGAGTTTTAAATGTTTAACCTCCTCCTACACGTACCCTGTGTTTGGTTTGAGGGAAAATAGAGAGGATGGAAAATAGAGAGTGAAAAATGGGAGGGAGAAATTGATTTTCCACCGTTTGGTTTCAAAGGAAAAATGGGTGGAAAAGTAAAATGGATGGAAAGACCATCCATTCCGCCCACCAAAAATAATCCGTCCGATTGTGGGCAGAAAATTGAAGAAAGAATGGGTCATTTTAATGGCCTGTTTCGTATGAGTGAAAGTAGGATGGATGGAAAATGGTGAATGAAAAGTAGGATGAAAAATATAATTTTTCTTTGTTTGGTTAGAAGGAAAAGATGGAGGAAAAGGAAAAATGGATAAAAAGTAAATCTATTCGGCCACCGTTTTTTATCTCTTCATTTTTGGGTGGAAAGTGGTAGACAAGTTGGTCAAAATGGGTTCCACAGTTGGTTAATTACCATTTACTCCAAAAACACTTATCTCTCAATAAATTATTCATATTCTATTAAAGGTATTTTTAATATTTCACAAGTAATAATATTCTATCATTTTTTTTTCATACCAAATAAAATAATAAAAAATTTATTCCTTCCACTTTTCTATCTTTCTTACCAAACACAAAATATGAAAAACATCTTTCCTTCCATCAAGGATGAAAAATTTATCCCTCATATTTTTCCATCCCTTCAACATTTCATTCCTCCTACCAAAATGACCATAAATTACTGTGCTCTAATTATTTATTTGCCCATGTCAAATTTCTTCATTCTCCAACTCTTACACGTGTTCAATTTTACACCATATTCCATTTGGTGAGTCATTTGACTTGTCACATGTGAGCTGTTAAACAACAACATACTTTTTTTTTTTTTAACGTTTTCAAAAAAAAAAAAAAAAGTTGTAGGAGAAATATGTCTATAGGTGAAATATATAAGGGCATTATAGCAATTGGAGTTTATGTGCTTATTTTCTTTTTCATTTTTCCTTCAATTCCAAACAATGAAAAAATAATCCTTCCAACTTTTCATTTATTATACCAAACAAAAAAGAGAAAATATTTTTATCTTTTCAACTTTGTTTTCCTCTTATCAGACGGACCAGTAGCATCAACACTCTGTTACACAAGTAACACAAAAAAATTTCGGTACCGTAGTGAGTACCAAGATGCTGCCACCTGTGCATATAGGCTCAGTAGAATTTTAACCAAAAAATGCAACAGTACCATGATCCGGTGCTTGCTTGCTTTTAATGCTTTTACCTTCATTTCGTTTTTACCTCTTTCCCAGCAACTCAGGAAAAAGTGAAGGCAGGCAGGCACATTGAATGTTCATTATAACTCTGCCAACCATTATCTGTTATTTTGAAGGCACACGGCAATCAAATCTATACTAATAAGATAGAGAGGAGTTTAAATTTTTTCAATTGAAATCAATTTTTTCAATTTAGAAAAGCAGACCAACGGCTAGGATTTAATTGAAATTTAAATAAACGGTTCAGATTTCATCTAATTATATTCAATGGCCCACAATCCATCCCACCAAAATTCATCCTCCCGCCCACTTTGACAACACACACACGCCACCCAGCTGACCCATCCCATTCCAAGTAAAACCCAGCTGACCCATCTCTCTTTACTCTTTCTCTCTCCCTCATAGAACTCCTCTGCCAAGAGAAGCTGAGCTCTCACTGAGAAATCAAAACCCAGCTGAGCTCTCCCTCATAGAACTTCTTTCTCTCTCTCTCTCTCTCTTGCTCTCACCAGGTACACCGCTCTCTCACTCTCTCTCTCTCACGACACACACAACATCAAACCCACACACCAGCACACACACACACACACA
>CM042189.1:3729222-3752240 GCA_023539305.1 Ilex asprella
CCCCAGCACCACCCCCACCATCATCGCCACTATCACCACTCCACCACCACCATCACTCAACGATTTTTACCACCGTCGCCTATCGCCACTACTCACTACTCACCACCATTATCATCTCATTCTGAAATTTATTACTATTATCACCATCATCCCACCACCACTTACCGCCATCTGCTGTTACTCATCCCCATCACATCTATTACCACCAACCATCATCACCCACCTCCTCCGCCACCCATTATCACCCACTACTATTGTCGCTCACAAGCACCCATTATTGCCCACTACCACTTACACCCACCACCATAGTCATCACTTATGACTTCCATTACAACAATCGTTACCCAAAATCTACCACCACCTTCACCCTTGCCAACCACAGTTGTGACTATCAGTACGGTTATCGCTGTCTACCATAACCATCACCGTGTTCCACCATCACTCACTCTCATTACAATCGATGCTTAAATTTCTTTCTTTCTTTCTCATTTATATTTGTGATTTAATTTTTGGTGTAAATACAAATATATTTATGATTGATATTTTTTTTATTATACTATACCTCCAGATACAAGTAATAAATAGTATATACATATTCTTGCTTCACATAAAGTGGATCATGAGCATAGATGATGTCTCTTTGCATTTACAGTACAAGAGTAGTTCAATACTCATCTTTCTCCCTCTCTCGCTCTCACTCTCACTCTCACTCTCACTCTCACACACACACAAAGAAAGAGACCCGTCAGACCTGCATGTGAGTATGATTTGAATATGAAGGAAACTCATCATAAATTATGACCCATTAGTAGGAGTACTAGTTTCCATCGGTGTACACTTTCCTTTGCTTCCAAACTACCATCAGTAGTGATCACATGGTTGCTTGGCTTCCCACACCCTTTCACCTTTCACTTTCGTTATCCAACTTACAAGCAAACTAAAAAAAACTGTAGGATTTACCACAGATTAACTTGCACTATATAACCCTTTTTCAAGTGTTATGTATATATCTCTGTTAAAAAAAAAAAGTGGTATGTATATCAAGCTTTAGAAATTTAAGGAAGAAACAAAGAAAAGCGTGTCCTGCATACATTTTCATTGAAATCACTTATGCGCTTATATAAATTTAACAATCAGGCGAGTTTGAGCCAATTTATACGCACTTTGCTAAATCCTCTCTCTGGTCCAGTTAAAAGTATGTCTTCCACCCCAGGGCTAAAAAATTCATAATGAATAATTTTTTTATGATCTGACCGTAAAAAATTGTCAAGATTCAAAAAATTTACAGTTTATCCTTATTATCATTTGAACTACTCTTAGAATTGATTGAATTATGTTCACCCACTAAGAATTAATGAGAAATTATCCCCTACTATGTTTTGGTGTGTGGATATAAGTTTTATAAACCGAATTATGTAAATTCTTTGTCTTACCTTATCTTTGATTTTTTTGTCTTTATTTTAATTTATCAAAGGAGCTACATTTAATAATAGTGTAACATGGATTAGACTAAAAAGTAAAACGTACCCTTTAGGTAGTACTTTCGGTTGATCCTAATTCCCATATCACATTTATGTGCTTTGTTTTCTATACCGATCTTGTTTTTATTTAAAAAGCTTTGGTTTCGCAATCGCTAGGTTATCACTTATGTTTTAGTTCTTTATGGAAACGAAATGAAAACTATTAGTCCCACCCGAGAGTGGGTGCTTGATAATGAGCAAAGAATATTCACTTTGTACACTTATATGGGTTGGCTGACTTTTGCTTCAGTGCTCTTTCTGATGATAAAAATCACTAGTTCTACCACTTCCCATGCAATAATTTCAACTTTCATGCATGGTTTAAAACTCTTCATAAATTATTTTTTTGTAATCTTAGTTTAAGTTCAATGGTATAAAATTAAAATTATAGGTGGCCACTAACTCTCAAAGGACCCACAAATACCTACAAGTGAGAGCTAATAAATTAATGAGAGATATTATTTTGTATCAACAACGGATTCAAAAATTTATGTTTACGAGGGTGAAAGTTTACGCACAAAAACTAAGACCAATAATATAGGCTATATTTATATTTTATAGATTGAAAATTTTAATTCGGAAACTAATTATGTCTAATAAAGAGATAATTTTCAAAATTATTTTACTTTTTCATTTGAACGGATTAGGGAAAGAATAAGTATTAAGTTTTAGTACTTAATAGGAGTACTTAATTTGAGAATATATTACATTATCTTCATGTAATACATTTAATACTGAATCTTATTATTAATTTAATGACCATAATATACTAGATCCTAATATTTTTTGATTTAAAACCTAATAACATAGCTAATAATGTATTTACATTCCAAAACTCAAGGGCTTTTTATGAAAAATTGAATGAAATTAAGAAAATTGAAAGTAATTTATAAAATGTTAGGAGAGAAGATTTAACTCAAGTATTTGTACACATTACGCAATTTGTATGTAATGACGCTACATGTAATGAGGACAACCAATGAACAACTATTTAGGTGCATGTATAGGCTATGTATATAGGGGATTGTCAACGGTGCAAAAAGGGCCAATGGCCCCTTGGGTCAATGGATACCGGGGTTAGACTTAAGACACTAATGATATTATTTTATTATTATTTATGTGTTTAAGTAACAAAAATAATTTTACGTATTTCGAGACCCAAGTTTCGTATAAATCAATGTTGTAAGGGTATTTTTTATTTTATTTTTTAATTTTTTGTATAAATAATTCTTATAGAAGTAAACACACATGAATAAGATTGTTCGATTGTAACTCATATATTAATGATAAAATAACGAAAATAGTATTTTTAAATATGAGATAAAATTATTGGAGAACAAAAAAGATAGTGTATGGGGTTAATATTTTTTTAATAAATAATTATTGTGGCGGAGAATGGTGGATATTGACTTGATGGACCTTCAGGCCATGAACACGTGGACGCCACTAATGACCAAAATGTCAACTTTGGGGCACGTCTGATGTTACAGTGTATACGGCATCATGATAGTGATGTTGGTGGTGGGGCACACAATGATCACCACCCTCATCAACAAAATCTGGACTTGCTTCACAATTTTCAATTAATTTCCTAATACCACACCAATTATATATCATTACTTTGCTGATTATATACTCGCGATTAATTCGATGGATAAAATTTTATCAAAGTATGATTTTTTAAAAAATATTAATATATTATCGTATATGAATAATATTTTAAATAAAATTATATTAAGTTATAAATTAATTAAAAATTAAATAATTTAAGTCGATATATAAATGGTTGGTGAAAAAAAAATTGTTATAGAAATAAATGATTTGATAGCAGTGAGCGAAAATTTCAAGAGATAGCTTAAATGGTAATAAGAACGAACTATAAATTCAAATATTTTGAGTTCGAATTTTGATAACTCTTTGAGGCTAAGTAATGAAAGATTTATCTTTCATGAATACCTTAATTCCATTATAAATGGTCTGTCTTTACTTAAACTGACGAGGGGATTAGTCGAGGTGCGCATAAATTAATCTGAATATTTCTAACCGTTGAACAAAAAAAAATATAGAAATAATAGAAAAAATATATGAAATAAAATTTAAAGTGCTATCTATCTTATCAAAGTATGATTTTTAAAAAAATATTAATATATATATTATTGTATATGAATAATTTTTAAAATAAAAATTATATTAAGTTATAAATTAATTAAAAACTAAATAATTTAAGTCGATATATAAATGGTTGGTGAAAAAAAATTGTTATAGAAATAAATGATTTGATAGAAATGAGCGAAAATTCCAAGAGATAGCATTAATGGTAATAAAAACGAATTGTAAACACAGACATTTTAAATTCTAATTTTGATAACTCTTTGAGGCTAAGTCATGAAAAAATTTTCCTTCATGAATACCTTAATGTCATCGTAGATAGTCTGTCTTTACTTAAACTGATGAGAGGATTAGTCGAGGTGTGCATAAATTAGTCTGAACATTTCTAATCGTTAAACAAAAAAAAAATAGAAATAAGAGAAAAAAATATATGAAATAAAATTTAAAGTGATATCAATCTTATTAGATATATATAAAATATTTTGTGGGAAATTCATAGTCAAGATTTTAATTGAGCATGAAATATCTTGATTTCGTCACATGATACAGACAAACAATAGGGACCATTGAAGCTTGAGATTAGAGATTCATCATTTTGTGGAAACCATATCAAACATTAGGACTAAAGCAAATCAATTAAAGTTGATAATGGGTCTTATTGTGTGCATTTCACATCATTTTAAATTTTGCTCACTTCACCTTTACTCTAATTATAATACTGAACAGTATATTTGTATCATATCAAATTTTATCATTTATATATTATACAAGCGTCTCACTTTCGTGAAAATGCACGGGTCTTTCCCTCCTTCTCCTAATATCTTTTTCACTCTTTACTCTCTTTCACCCGTTCTTTTAGAAGTTTAAAAAATGACAGAAGGAATTATAGGATTACAAATTTTAATTTTAAATAAAATTTAAATAAGTGATGGTTCGAGATAGTTTTTGCACAATTATTTAAAGTAGTTTATTAGAAGTATTTGATAGAATATGATTGGAGGGTGAAAATTTATATAATTCAAAATTCTTAAAAATTAGAAAAGTTGTAGGAAATACTTCTCAAACCCCATCGCTAAAAAAATAATATATATAGTGTAGGTTTGACTAGATTTATATTAGGTATAATAGCTTATTGTTAATCTGTCACTCCAGTTATAATTTAAACCCATTAAAACTAAAAATCAAATCAACCATATTCTCTTTCATATCGATTTCGTATTAGATTGACGGATGGTGTTAAGATTTATTGACCATGCAATATCCATCTCTCCACCTGTTTTCAGCTAGTGGGGATCAAATTGGAGTAATTGTCATTTTCGAACTTCATAGGGTTTGGAAAAGTAATGAAATCTTTTGTGGGTGGGTAGTAATGGTCCTGGAAGGTCCCACGAATTGGAGGTCCATTGCATGGTATGGCATGGTATCTTCACATGAAATAGAACCTTTTAAAGGAGTACTAGTTTAGATTTGAATTATAAAAGTAAACATGGGACATTTTATGATTACAACTGATTAAAAAGGTCCAATCTCCTAGGTAATAGTTCTTAGTGTCACTATGTTGCCTTGTGGATGCACATTTTAATGGATTAATCGGAATCCGATTCGTAGTAGTTTAATGTGGATTGATAATTTTAACTTGTTATTTAAATCTTAAAACAAATTAATTGTACAATCTTTCATCAATTCGGATATAGACACGCTAATATTCGATTTGATTGTAATCATCAATGAATTTTATGTTCTTATCAATAAGTGAGTTCAAATTTAATTTGCTAAAAAAAAGCTCTTACAACTTATTCGTATTGGATTGGATTTGTGGATCAAATATAGTCTATGAAAAGAATTGTTTGGATATTCAATTTAATATTAATTTTGGTTCGATTGAAATTGGATTTTCTGAAAGGTATACTTAAATAGTTGAACTATTTCTTCATAGGATTCAGATTCTCTCTAATATATTTTCTTTTTAATGTTTTTCTTGACACATCATTCATCATTAATTGAGTGATGGACTCACTTGTATACAATGTGTTCCACTTGAATACAGGGTGAATGATGCACTAAGAAAGAAATTGAAAAGAAAGTATATTGAAGAAGATCTCACTCACTCTCCACAAAAAAAAAAAGAAGGAAAAAACAGATGCTCGTGGAATCAGGGCCCTTTAATTTGAGTGGTCAATTCTGAAAACTTTATTTGATTTGGGGGGAGCTATGGGAAGAGGATGAAAGTTTAAAAAAAAAATAGGTGCTTGTGTGTGTTTGAGTGAGAGAGAGAGAGAGAGAGAGAGAGAGAATTCCATTATTTACCTTTTTAGTAAGAGAATAAAAGTGAGTAAAGATACCATATAAAGATTAAAAAGAAAAATATTGGTGGGTGGCAATGGTAGACCCCAAAGGAAAAACATTCTCTCTTTTTCTCTCTTTAATTTTTTTTTTCCTTTCTAGTTTCTACAGTGGAAAACGAAAGAAAGAAACGGAATTGAAAACTTTTTGGTTCCTAAACCAAACAGTGGGTAAAGAAATTGATTTTAAAATTACGAGCAAATCAGTTATAATTTTCCGTCCAGTAAAAAAAAAAATCTAGTTTTAGGGTTGGTCCTTGAATGTTTCTTATTTACTAAATCGAGTCTGTTCAAATAGTTGAAAAACTATCACGATCCAAATACAAATTAAGTCGAGCCTTGCTCATCTTGTATTTCACAGTTCTATTTTTATTGATAATGAGTTTTGTGTCTAGAGATGCGAGTAGTTGTTTTGAGGCTTGTTAGAAAAAGAGGGTAACAACAACATCAAAAGAGAGAGAAATGGTTCGTGTTCCTACGTCAAGAAGCAATTTGACGAGGGTAAAAAGTTTTGGGGCAAACCTTTTTTCAACTAATCCCACTTGATTATGCCCAACAGCACATGTCATTTTCCATTCAAATGTGGGGAAGCTTTATCAATCATATCTATTGGAGACATTTGTAAAATGTAAACAAACGTTGTTATAAATACCAAATTTTACTCACCAGCTACTGCTGCACCATCCATCACCATAAAAATAAGGGGGAGCAATTAATATTCGATGATTGTTGATGAAAAACATCAGTTGGGATATGAATTTTGGAAAAACATAGGATTTTGAAAGCGTAAAAGACGAAATTTCAAAAAGAAAATTGAAGATAAAAATGGGAATATAGTGATTCATCGGAGGTGAAAAATATAAATACATGAAGGTTGTTGGTCCATGAAGGCCATTTCCTTTGCTGCATAAACATGCATGCGCAAAGCATTATTTGGGCCTGGTCTGCTGACTTTTTGTTTTGGCCCATTTTTAAGGATATTTTTTGTATTATTATGAAGGTTAAAATTCGTGAGAACTTCTTGGTATTCCCATTTTTTCATCGGAAAAAAAAATATAGTATCATCGATAAAAAAATCGATATGTAACATGACTTAAGACAGGTCCAAAGGTTTTTTTGAGCTATACTTGATGGGTCAGGCCAAGGGCCCAATTCAAATTATAAGCCCAATTTAAATAAAGAGTCCAATTAGACGAGATCTAATGGGTCCAACCTAAAAGAGGTCAACGTTCAATTAGACTCATCAGGGTTTGAAGAGCTATATTACTAAGGAGTAGGCAACGCCATTTCAAGAGCCTCATCCACGCCGGATTGAAAAAGTCAATCACATCATCATTTGCCCTGATCTTAAGTGGAGCTCTGTAACTACCTCAGCCGTTGAGAGAACGACAACAACTCTACTAAATTAGCTACTTAGTTATTGAAAAGACGTCTCAGTCTGTTATGAGGCACTATGAATTGTAAGCCCCGCCAATACTTAGGGGGCATCGAGTGTTATCACTATCATCTCTCTCTCATAGCTTGTACTTGCTCTCGCCTAATCTTTTTACACTCCTCAAAATAATAAAACACTAGGTCATTCTAGCCCTTCATAGTGGAGTAGGTTACGTTGACCGAACACCTCTACATCTTTTTCTTGTTTGTGTTACTCTCTTTTTATTTAATTATTCAATTAATCATCAATTACTCGACAGGTGGTGCATAAAATCAGTTTGTGCATCACTAGTTTAGCGTTGTTTGTGGGAAACGACAAAGTTCTTAGCCAACCACATTTTTCCTATACTTATGGCGATCACCACCAAGTCCATGAACCAGCCCGAAGATAATCCACTACATGAGGAGGAGATTGCCCCTCCACCAACTAATATTGTTCCAAACGCACAACAAATGCTCGAAACAATGCAATAACTCGTAACTCAGAATCAGTCGATCTTACAGCTGATGCTCGCTAGACAACAAGGAAGTGCGCATCCGGGAGGACATCAAGGAGCTCCATGCCTTGGGTGCCCCTTACAGGGGAACCCTTCATTAGAACCATGAGGGAGCTCCACCTCCTCCTCCAGTTCCCTCTTCCCACAGTGGAGATCTTCGTTTTCAAGAGGATGAAGACGAGAATCAAAGCGTTGAGCATAAAAGTCATTTCCGTGACAATTCCAAAGGAACTCCCAATCACTGTGACAAAAAAATCAAAGAAATATAAAATCAACTAGACGACGTCTTCAATGCCATGAACGTGTGAGGACCAGAAACTATGGATTATTTCGTAAGACGAACTAACACACCATTTGTGCCAGATGTAGCAAACTATTCCCTTTCCCTGAAATTCAAAATTCCATCAGAAGAAACCTTTGACGACATAAAAGACCAACTGGATCACCTCAAAACTTACAAATCCTTGATGCAACTACATAATGTTCCTGACGAAGTCGTGTGTAAATCTTTCCCAACTACCTTGAAGGATCTGTCTGACAGTGGTTCGTCAAGCTCATCCCAGCCTTCATAGGCTCATTTGCCGAACTAAGCAAGTCCTTGGTGTCACACTTCATTGGAGGACATTGCCACTAGAAGCCTGTCACACACCTACTCAGCATAAAACAGGATCGAGATGAAATCCTTAGGAACGACCTTACTCGTTTCAAATAGGAGGTCCTTCAGATTGAAGACCCCGATGATAAGGTTACCATGACTACCTTCCTAGGAGACCTCTAATCATCGAGCTTCCTCTTCTCAGTAATGAAGCGCCCACTAAAAAATATGCCAGAACTGTTGACAAAAGCCCAAAAATACATAAATATTGAGGATATCACCAGAGCTAGACGAGGAAAATCCTTATGAATAGGGAAGAAGAGAAAGGAAAAAGACAAAAAAGAGAATAAGGAGAGCGAAAACAAACGAGGAAGGACAGAAAGAGTGTCTGCCAAAGACCAACTTGGTCCGGCCCCTCAAAGCGAGCAACAGATCTTCACTCCCTTCAACGCCACTGTTGAGCACATCCTATTCCAGATCTAGGATGACCCCGCAGTAAAGTGACCTAGAAGAATGAATCTTCCCCAAATCACAGGAATCCAAAGGAGTATTGTCGATTTCATTGTGATCATGACCACAATACCGACGACTGCTATGAGCTTAAAAGACAGATTGAGAAGCTTATACAGTGTAGTCAACTACGTCAGTATGTCGCTGGTAGGGGTCAAACACCTCCACCACCTCCTAACCATAAGGACCAATAACCCCTTAGAGAAATTCAAAACATCTCTGGAGGGCTCGCAAGAGGAGGAGAATCTCTCTCAGCCATGGAGGCTAATGTCAGAAAGGCTAGACACATTGACAATCTACACCCATCCAAGACACACAAGAAAGGAAATGACATGGTCATATCCTTTCAGACAAGGACCTGAAAGAAATTCAGCACCCCTACAACGAACCACTGGTGCTAACAATGACCATTGCCAATTTTCAAGTGTGAAGGATTCTCGTAAACAGCGGCAGCTCAATAGATATCCTATTCGCAAAAGTCTATGACAAACTCTCCCTCAAACGAGAAAGACTGCAGCCCATCAGGACGCCTCTTAGCGGATTCTCAAGGGCAAAAGTGTATCCCTTAAGATCCATCACCTTACCGGTCACTGCCGACGAAGCTCCACAGTCATGGTCAACTTTTTGGTGATAGATTGCCCATCAGCCTACAATGTCATTATAAGGCGACCTGCTCTCAACACCTTAAGAGTTGTGCCCTCCACCTATCATCTTATCCTCTGTTTTTTAACCCCGAACGGAGTCAGAGAGGTCCAGGGAGATCAGGTTTCTGCGAGAGAATGCTACGTCTCCTCTGTGAATACTAGGAAGCCACAAGAAGCCCTACAAGTGGAGGTGCTTGACCCTAGAGATGATACCAAATTGGAGAGAGAAGAACCATTGGAGGAGCTCACACTAGTGGTCCTAGATAAGAAGTTTCCAGACAAAAGGTGTATATTGGCTCCTCTATTCCTGAGGATTTAGCCAAACAGCTCACAAATTTCCTGAGATGCAATATTGGCGTTTTTGCAAGGTCACACAAGGACCTCGAGGGCATTGACCATAAGGTCGACACACACCGCCTCAATGTCAACTCTTGTTATAAACTTGTTCGCCAAAAGCTGAGAAGTGTCTCCATGAAAAAAGCGCAAGTAATGGAGAAAAAAGTGAAAAAACTAATAGAGAATCGGCAATTAGAGAAGTAGCCTATCTGGTTTGGCTATCAAATGTGATGATGGTGACCAAAACTAATGGAAATGTGTGCCCTAAAGATGGCTACCCATTGTCGTGAATCGATATTCTCATCGACGCCACTGTAGGATATGAGATACTCACTTTCCTGGATGTATACTCTGGGTATAACTAGATCAGCATGTGTCCAATTGACTAGGAAATGACATCCTTCATCACTCCAAAGGGAACCTACTGTTACAGGGTCATGCCCTTTGGACTGAAAAATAGGGGAACAACATATCAACGTCTGGAGAACAAAATATTTTAGTTGTAGATTGGAAGAACAATAGAGGTATTCGTGGACAACATACTAGTAAAGAGCCTCACCGAAACAGATCATATAGACCACTTGCAAGAGACCTTTGATGTTCTTCGATCATACCATATGAAGCTAAACCCTGAGAAGTGTGCCTTTGGCGTCGGGTCAAGAAAGCTCTTAGGCTTTATGGTCAACTAAACGGGAATTGAGGCGAATCCAGACAAAATAAAGGTTATCCTAGATATGAGATCTCCCATCACAACTAAGGAACTCCAACGCTTCAATGGGAGAATTACAACCCTCAACAGACTTGTCTCCAAATTTGTAGATAAGTGCTAACCCTTATTCAAAATCCTCTAGAAAGCTTTCTAGTGGGGGTCTCACGTGGAGGAAACTTTTCAAAAACTTAAAAGATTTCACAAATTTCTTCGGCATTTCGGTTTCCTTAATAGATTTCACAAAAGGGGAGGAGATCTGCTCTTCATCATCCCCCCTAAGATGTGGTTTCCAGTGCCTGTCGCCAGGACGCGTCTGGGAGTCCCCCACTCCTCTAGGCCCTCTAGCGATAGATTCTTCCTGAGACTCCGTCGTCATGGCATCTCGAGGAATTTCACGGCGGAGGTCCCATCGCGAGAGACCTGTTTGGTGGTGACCTGCCCCGGGCCTTTCAGCGTGTGCGTGTTTTTCCCAGCTACGCAGATTTTGTCTATCAGCTGAGCGTTCACGTCGGTTCCTCTCAGGGGCCTCTGGCCCTACTCTCTTGGATTCCCCTCGGCCAAGACTTCGGCCCCACGTTTTTCGGGTATGCCAGCTCGCATTCGCTGACTGCTCGAACTCTTCGAGCCTATGCCTCACCTTGGTGTTGTCTTTCTCTAGTTCCTTGATGCGCTTCTCCATCATTTTCACGATGTCACGAGCTGAGGGACCTTGCCCCTTGGACCCTGATCCACAGAGAACGTTTGTTGCGACGAACGCTCACCCCCTGTTGACCGATTCATTGGGCCAAACTCTGTGACCACTGGGAGACAGGTAGCCTCCACGTTCCTCATGCATAAACCCCCTACCCTTTCACCTTGGGATCGTGTGTTCACCATGACGCAACCGCTACGAAGAAAAGGTTTTGCGTTCCCACAGACGGCGCCAAATTGCATGGGATAATTCCTGCAATCAATTGGAGGCAGCGATCGTATGACTGGTGAACTTTGAAACAACCACAAAGTTAGAAAAAGAGGGTCAGGCGTCTGCTCGACTTTTCTCCTCCGAAGCTTAAGTCAGTAAGGATGGGAGGATCAAGCTCAATTCAGTATGTTTTGTGGTTTGATTTTGTGTACCTTTGTTCATTTTTCTGAAGGGTATTTATACCTGAGCTTGAAATAATTGCTCTGATACGGAGGTCATCTCAGCATTTAATGCCCTTCAAACTCACCCATGCGTAATGATTGATTTTCGTCTGAGTTCCCGTGTCATTAATGCTCGGTGGACAAAACCAGCCCCCGGGGCCATGTCGAGAACCCCTGCAACCTCCGAGTACTTGAGTGCCTATGAACGGCGTTCGACACCTACTCCATATCACTCGGCGTCTAGGGGTTATTACCCCTAGTTTTGTGCTCGGCGCTCTAGCCATTAATGCACCCATTCATGGTTCAGTTTATGTCTTCGAGGGTGCAGAAGTTCAATAAATGCCCTGTCAGAGTCACTCACATCTCCATAAATGCTGGGCCAACTCGTATTAATTGCTTGTCAGAGGTTGTACTCGGTTTTACGAAAACACTTTTCCTCGGCTTCCCTACTCGGCTTCTCATCATCCATACCTGTGCACCTGTCGCCTTAGGGACTGCTAAGCCGCCTTGAGTCCCTTCACATAGTATATGATAAAACATCAACCCTTATTCTTGCTAGAATAGAGGAGTTAATCAATTGGGTTTAATAAATCAATACCAAACTTATTATTGGTTAGAAATACTAAGCAATCAAAGAAATGCAGAGAAATATGTGGTTCCTCACGTATAGGACCGAAAATGTTAAAACAAAAAAGTCGTCTTGTCGGTCTAATCAAAGACAAGTCATCAACATCGAAATTAAGATATTCACAACAAATAAATTAATTCCTTAGTCTGATTCCATAAAATTATCAAAATTCAAATTTATTGAAGTCTGGTTTAGAACCTGATTTTATTACCATTTATGCACATGAATTGCGCATCAGTGTAATCGTCACCGTCCAGGTCAAACTGTCCAAATCAAGGCCGCCCATTTTGATCACGTAAATGGGACAATACCAAGTGGAGACCATCTTGGACTTTGCCAACTTATATAATTAGTATTGAGTAATGTTATTAGGATCTTACAACCAAATTTTATCATCAAATGTGAAGCCCAAATAACATGACAACTGAGTTGAGCTTATTTGTTTATTGTAATATCATTTGGGTTCCAACAAAAATTTTAAATAATATGCTGTCATGTCATTTAAACTCTAAATTTGATCTTAAAATTTAGACAGCCTAGAATTACTGGTTCAAATAACACCTTCCAATTAGTATAGGTGAGTCTCCATGCACCATGTATCTTCTCATGCGCGATAAGAGTCAAAGGGTGGTGGTGGTTCTCTGTTGTAAATTAGGTGCACAACTAACCAGTTGATTGAGACGTGCCTCCTTCATTACATGATCATATTAGATAGAACTTTTGGTGCAAAAAATGTTAATTGAATCGAGTTTATTGGGTTTAAAAATAATTATAAATATTTCAACTATGACTTTTCCAATTTACATATTTGCTCAAACTTAAGTTAGTTGAACAATAGAAGAATTCGGGTCAAACTAGAATCTAAATCGAGTTCAATTTCTTCGTAAATATTTTTTGTAAAATTAATCTGTAGAACTTGAAAACAAACTATAAAATTAAATGTTTTTTTACTTGTATCGTGACCGAAGCAAATCTTCCCCTTGTGGGAAATCTACTCTAGTAAAGTCATGCATTGTTTGAATTTAGTTCATTTTCCATTCAATTCTGAACAAATTTAGTTTTTCTTTCCATACAATTTCAATAAACTCATGCTGCTCGAATCATTTAATGATCCTATGAGAACTTAATCGTATAAGAATTACAAATCTGTACGAATGTGATTATCATGTTACAATTCTATAGACTACAATGATTTCAAGAAATTAACAAGAAAATATTTAGTACAACCACAATGTCAATAACATCATCAAGGTGGACCATGTCCATGATCTAAACCTCGTAAGATCAACACCATCATTCGAAGAAGTGTAAGATTCAGACAAAGCTTCAAACTTGAAATTAGGGTTTGATCCATATAAAGCTTGAATGCCTCTTATATCATCAACCTTCAAATCCAGCTTCTTCTCTCTAGGTTTCAAACTAGGGTACATTATTGCTTCTTTAACAGAACTGTGTGCCAACCCTAAAACATGTCCTATCTCATGTGTCGCCACCGATTCCAGATCGACGGCGACGTTCGATTTCTCCGATTGAAAGTCGACCGCCCAGATCTCGGCGGCGTCGAGGTGGAACCTCCCGGTCTCTGGAGAAAATGCATGGGCCAAAACCCCTAGAACACCATCAAATGGCTCACCATCGCCATGATCGCCACTGTAAAACCCTATTCTGATATCGGCGAATTCATAATCGTCTGTTTTCGAGAAACTCACCGGAATTACCGATGCCCAACGAGTAAAAGAACGTTTAAAGACCTCCCTTATATCCGACAAGCTCAATGACCGGATCAAATTCTCCGGCGAGAATGCGTATGTAAGATTTATGGGTACATTGCGTGTCCATCTTGGATGGCCGGTGAAATATTCATAGTGTCTCGTTGCATGCAACGACGGCCGTGTGTCCGGTACACCGCACCTCGGTGACATGATCTGAGAAACTGTGTCGGAGTCAAGCTTTCCGGTGACTGACAAGCCGAGCTTTGCCTGATATCTATTAATGGCGTGTTCAAATCGTGCATCGAATATATCAGTGAAATTTGAATCCTGTAATGAGAGATAACCAAAACGATGAAGGTACTTCTTGAGCTCCGCCATGCCAGAGACTTGGCTGCCTCTTCCAACATCGAGGAACCTCTGAAACTCATGCCAGGTGGCGTTGTTTACAACTTTTCCGGTCGCCAGTGGGGCTGTATAAGTTGGCCTAATTCCGGCTGAAAGGCATGGCTGCGTGAGGAGGAAGAAGAGAAAGAAGAAGAAAGAGAAAGAGAAAGAGAATGAGAATGGGAACATGGTGGTTATGGTGGAAGGATTGGAGGTTGAAGATATGGACGGAAAGCTTTATTCTGAAGAAAATGTTGAAATTATGAATATGAAATAAATTAACAACAATGTTATTGGATCTAATTTATTAAATTAATCGAATTTATTGACCTAATTTAATATAGCCTTTGAATTGAGAGTGGATTTTTTTAAATATTAAAATTTGGTGTTGATCTAATGGTTCTATTAAAGCCACATCTTTGATCAGCTTTTTAGGTTCAAATAACATTACTCATAAATTAAAGAAAAAGAAATTATTAGGACTTGGAAAACATTGTCGATGCATAATTAGGTTGAGACTTAAGGTTGATTCCAAAAGATAATGGGGAAGTTAGGCTGAATCTTCATATGCTTTGGTTGGCCCTATCCTATACATGGGTAAATTTGTACTTTGGAGGATTTAATTATTGCTTTGTCTTTGTCTACCAATTACTCCTCTCCCTAAACTAACAAGAAAATAATCTCCCTTAACTAATTTGGGTCGTAATTCATTATAATTGTTGCATGAAAATCAGATTCCATCAAACATTAGAATGTGTTACTGGTTCAATACTTACAACGAGTCAATATTTTCAATCAATCCAAAATTTGAATTTTGAAATTAATCTAATGGTTACGTTGTATGTAAACGAGTAACTTAAATTTTTAAAAATAACGTAATTAGGATGTTGAGTTTCTGACCATAATAGAAATTAGAAAAGAAAAGTGATAGACAAATTTAAATTTAATTTTAAATAACCTGCTACATATCGCTTGAGTGGATTAGCATAAAACTTAAAGTTTTTAATGCATTTTTCTTCTCTATTTTTTATTTTTTTTGAACTTATTATGTTGTTTTAGGTTGGCAAATTTAAGTTGTTGTAGACTTTGAAAAAAGTAGAGAAGAAAGAAGGGCTATTTTCAGGTCTGACAAAATGTGGGTTTGCTTTGTTTTGTTTTGTTTCGTTTTCAAGTTAACAATGACCAACTGTCTGAAGCAACTAGTTCCTCTGGGGGACTGGGTCGTTAGAACATATCATTGTTGCTCTGGTTACCATGGGTCCTCTCTCTTTCTTTCTCTGATGTGTGTGTGTGTTTGTTATAGACGTGTGGAAGACTCAAGAAGTCAAGTGCCAATGCTGAGAAAAGCCTGACTTTCTTACCTTTGGACTTGTAGAAGACTCAATTCAACTATACCACTTGGGCCCTGTTTGGTAGGGTGGGATTGTGGAGATTTGGAAGATGGGTTGGAGAAAAATAATTTAAATGACACACAAAATTTATGTTTGACTAAAAATTTGAAGTTTGGGTTATCAAATCCGACTTGTTATTGGTTCAGACCTCAAATCCTAGATCATGAGTTTCATCAAACCTATGGGGTGGATTTCAAATGAGGGTTAACGGATTCAAAATACGAAAAAACAATTAAACCTCATACGTATATAAATATGTGTTTAGATTAAATTGATGAAGAGACACAATAATCATTTATATACAAATATATTATTATAATAGTGACATATGGGATAGTTCAATCTCCAACCCATGGATGAGCTTCCTGTTATTTCCAAATCTTTGTTTACTCCAATAGACAAATAGCATCACTAGTCTTCCAGCTTTCCTGAACTATTTTCTCACAAGACTCATCTTCCATCCACATAAGTTCGAATTTGAAAGAGCGGACATTCTTCTTTCTGGTAGGGCCAAACTTTAAACATAGTGGACTGTGATCAGATCCCATCCTTGCCTCATGAGTTACTTGTGTAGTTGGAAAGTGAGAAAGCCAATCTGTATTTATAAGTACTCGATCCAATCGTTCTTGAACATTGGCCAAACCAGGTCTGTTGTTTGACCATGTGAATCTTGGACCTTTGAAATAAACCTCCATGAGATTACAATCTGATATAAGTTGTTGTAACTCCTCCACCTTCCTCACATTACAACCAATGCCTCCCGACTTCTCATCCAAGGATCTGATTACATTAAAATCCCCTACTACCATCCACGGGCCAGTCACTAAAGAGGCTGTGATTTGATATAATGCCAGAGACTTTGCCGCCTACTCCCTTCAGTATCTGCATGAATGAATGTGCAAAGCCAATTCCCAGAAAGTTGTGGAGAACAACAGTTAGCAGTGATCAAGTATTTAGTCTTTAGTCTCACCTGAAGGTTTATCTCCTCATTCCACCATAGGGCAAGGCCTCTTGACAGGCCCTCAGGTTCAACATAATCACAGTGATTGAAGTTAAGACTTCTTCTCAATCGTTCCAACTTTGGAGACATGTTTTTAGTCTCCATTAAGAAGACGATTGAGGGACGATGGGATTCAACTAACCCTCTTAGGTTTCGGATTGTCCGGGGTCGTCCCACTCCCTGACAGTTCCATATGAGAACTAGCATGGACCGTGTGGCTATCTAAGGTCAGCCACTACCACCTTTTCATTTGACCCCTCAAAAATTCTCTTCGCAGATTCACCTTTGGGAGGCTGGGAGATCCATTGAGACATGCTCCGGTTGAGGTCATTTTCTCCCTCTCCTTCTTTATGTACCTCTTCCTCTCCCTCAATATGTGCTTCTTCGTTCTCTTCTTGGCCTTGTTGTTGCTATTCCCATTCCTCCATGTACTCATAGTATAGCTGAGAGTGGGTTTTTCTGCTTGAGCCCTTATACTTTCCACTTCTATTCTTCCTAGCTGGTTTCCTGGATATTTGCTCCTCCTCCGCAACAGGAAGAGAAAAATGCAAGTCCAATGGAAGATCCACATGGGGAGTTGGGAGTTCCACTGGCCCGTTTACCTGATTAACTTTCCCTTTCTTCCGCCCCTTAGACTAGGCCTCTAATTCTGCTAGCTGCGGCGGGGCTTTTCTTTTTAATGACATCATTTGGAAGTGGGCCTCCATATCTTCACCTTTCTCTTCCCCACCACAGTTGGAACTTGTTTGCATAAAATTCCTTTTGGAGACTTGGGCCTTCTTATTGTCATTGGGCTCAATAACATAGTAAGCCCCTTTCTTCACTGCTACCCACATTTGTGACTCATCGTGTAGCCCACTTGAGGAAAGAGACAAACTGTAGTCCCATTCGCTATCCCCACCAGAATAGGGGACCACTGAGAGAGGTGGGACGTGATTTTGGTAGCCACTATTCTAGGAATCTTGTACAACATTCGTACCTAGGGGATTCGGCGCATTACCACTATCAACGCCTCATTTGTCAGGAACCTTTTTGGTTAGGTTTTGTCTTCTTTCTGAGTCAGGCTTCGCCGGCAACTTGTCATCTTCTCTGGTCATCTTCGTCTTGCCTTTCATTTTCTCTTTTCTCTCCAAATTCTCTCTTGCACTTAGGGACCAAGATTCCCTGAAAAATCCAGCCAAGTAGCTACCTTGTGCGCGTAATTCCGGACCAAACTGACTGTTGGAGCCCCATATGCGTTTTTCCTTACACTAACTTTGGGAATGGCCAATCCGACCACACTGGTAACTAAAGTCCGAAAGCCTCTCGTATTTGAGATTAATCCCTTTTTCAATGGGTCATTCAAGTTGATTCTGCATTTGACTCTCATATAACTTCGTTGGAACTGAATCTTGCCATCAAATTCTTCTAACTTGGTAGGCTCACCCACGACCATGCCAATCCTCCAGGCGTTATTCTTGGTCATCATGTCCAAGGGTAACCCTATATCTGCACCCAAAACTCCACCACCTTGAATTCATACTCACGAAGAATATTCTGTGGCTGGTGGGTTTTCAATACTAACAGGGCGCCAGAGACAGACCATGGACCTTCATTCAGAACTTTGTCCCTATCCTCCTCCTCCTTAAACATGAACATGTAGGTATTTCTTTCCCAATACGTGATTGAAAATCCTTTTGAGGTCTTCCACGAACTCTGCAACACATTACATACCCCTTGCTTGTTTAGGTTTGAGTCAATTAAGAATCGACCCACTAAGCAAAGATTCTCAACATTCTTCGAGGTAGAGGAATCCGTATAGAGGGAGATTCGAGGGTGGTGAACAAAGTAGGATCTAGTTTCGGTATCTTCTTCCATAAGGGTATTTGGTAACTGTGGTGACCAGGAAAAGGAGAAAATGAGGGGAAACAACGGATTGAGAGTCCAATCGTAAGCAAATGCTGTTACAGAGTATGACAAGTCAAGATAAGAACACCGGGGGGGTAAGGAACTGGGTTTAGAGGGAAGAGAAATTGAGATGCAAATGTAATGGGTGGGGGTTGAAGGAAGTGGGAAGCGGGCGACGATAAGAAGGAAGGGGGGTTCTCAATCGGAAAGGAAACATATGGGTTATCTCTTGGTAAGAAAGACGAGATTGGGTAACTCTTCCACAAGGAAACAAAGATCAAGAGAAATCTGATCGGGGTATGGTAAAGTAACTGGGGGGAGCTTGATACATGGTTAGTAGCAAATTTTTTTAACACATCGAGGAGCCACACCGCTTTGGGAACCGAGTAGAAGGGGGAAAGTCGGAAGACGGAAATCAACGGGGAAGATCCCCAGGCAGAAACCTAAACTAGGGTGGTGACTCACATTTCGAGAGGAGAAACTTTATGCCCTTGCAACTTTCTATCGAAGGTTTGTGGGGAATTTTAACACTTACTGATTGCCTAAAACAGGAGCTTTTGACTCATTTCATGGGTTTTTTAAAAAAATATCTCAAATAATGGTAGATTTCAAAGTAATTTTCAAATCTACATTGTTTTTAAAAACGTCAAATAGATTGACGTCTTTAGCTTAAAAATGTCAAATGAACTGATGTCTTTAAACTAAAAATGTTAGTCCATTTAACGTTTTTAACACAAAGACCGTGACCCACATCCAACTTAAACACGTCAAATGGATTGATGTTTTCTATTTAAAGACGTCAATTCATTTGACGCCTTTAAATTGAATGGTCTAGCTTTTAGACGTATTTAAATGCCTTCACTATTCCATGCCTTTTGTAAGGACAACACCCCGAAAACAAGTAAGGACAGACCAAGTCCCAAAACAATTAAAATGTTAGTGCTTCAATAAATAACTAAATAAATATTTATTAGTGTAATTAATCAGAACTCCCCTCTAAATTGTCTTGGGTTTTAATTTAGTCCTTAAAATTTTAATTATTTTATTTCAACAGTCACAAGAGTGATTAATGAGCAATCAATGGCAATTAGTGGTAAAACAGTAAATAAAGAGTCAACACAGGAGATTTATAGTAGTTTGGTCTCAGATGACCTACGTCCACTCTTTGAACGACAACGGTGGTCTTAGGCGTTTTATTGATTAACGGAGGTACTCCGGAGAGTTTTCAATGAGTCTAGAGAGAGAGAGTGTGTGTAGAGAGCTTGCTGAGTGTAACTAGTCTCGTGTATGTGTCTCAAGAGTCATCATGCCCTTTATACAGTGAGGGCTTACATTATATAGGCTCACCAAGGCAGTGAGGCGGTGATGGGAGGGAGAAGTCTCCCGTTAATTTGGTAAGTACAAACATGGTAAGAGTGAGCCTCTTTGGTAAGTAGAATTATGGTAGGAGTAGACTTCTTTGGAAGGTAGAATTAAGGTAGAAGATCTTTGTATCTTGAGTCTTCCTCCACGTGCTCCTATTTGCTCGGATGTCATTCTGGTGCGGAGTATGCTTATGCTTAGCCTTGGACTTGAGTCTTGAAGTAAGGAGGAGACGAGGAGGAGAAGAGAGGATAGGAGAGGGCCAATGTGGGAGGCGCCCACTTGGCCTCCTATGGGCGGCACCCACTTGGAGGGGAGTGGGCGGCGCCTCATGGGGGGTGTCCTCATCTCGTTGTTCAGCTCTTCCTTCTCTCGGCTTCCTAGTAACCCATTTAGTTTCATAGCTCGTCTCTCTCTCCTTCGTACCCCTTGGAGGATGATTGCGAGTTGGATTGGTCTTAATCTTGAATCTTGAGCTCGGACTTGCTTCGGAGTGGACTTGGTCGTCTTTGACTTGAGTGAGGAGGCCGGAGGAAAGAAGAAGAGGAGACGCCCGAAGGGGAGCCAACCCAAGCCGGCGCCCAAGGGCCTTTGGCCTCTTAGGTGTTGTCCTCTTGACGTCCGCGCCTTCTTGGAAGAGCTTGGGCGTTGGCCACTTGATCTCCTTGGACTCCCTTTACTATTCACCTCCGATTCACTATTCAACTCCCTTTGACGGGTGGACCCAACTCCATGGGTCTTTTGGACTCTTCTATGGGCTTCTTCGACTCCGTTCGGATTGGGCCTTAGCTTAGTAAAATCCGGACTCATCAATGTTAAATCTCATTTTTACAAAGAAGGGTTTTGGCTTGAAAGGGTTTGAAAAAGTCAATCCAAACCCTTCTCTAAAATCTATCCAAACAAGCCCTAGAAGGAGTCAGTAGATAACTACTACTCCCTACCAATTTGAATTACAAATGTTGAACACTGATAACCTAGTTGGCTTCAATAAAAAATGAAAGTTTCATTCTTTTTGTCTTATGGGTTGGAACACGCTTATGTTAATAATTCATGTGAATTAGATATTATTAGACTGGTTGAATGTCCCGCTTGTCATTGGTGGTGTTATGATGATGGACTCAACGATCTTAAGTTAGTAATTATGGCTGAAACTGAACATTCTATAGCAGGTGAGAATCTCAAAGTAACGTTTTGGGGGTTACTACGTCCGGTCGTCCCTGACCACCCTTTTGCACAACCAAAAGAAAAAAAAAGAATTACAAATGCTAGTTAGGGCTAAATTTTTATTTTTTTTTACGGAGTATTCAAGCTTATGTTAACTACTTACTTAAATTCGGACTTGACCCCAAAAATCTGAGTTGGTTTAAACCATCATTCTAACGCTTGATGTAGGGGATAGCCCTTAGTAGACCTGTCATAGTCAGATTTGGATCGAATTCTGACAAATCCAAAGCCCAATTTGATTTTAAAAGTCTAATCAGAATCCAATTCAATAATCCGATGAATTTTATTTTCGTGATTAATATTTGAATCCATTAACAATTCATAAAAAAAACCCAAAAAATTTAATCCAATCCGAATAACTTAATTAATTAATTTTAAAAAAAATACTTAAATTTCAACTTAATTTTTTTAAATAATTACTCAATTTCTTTAATATTTAGATAAAAATATATAAATATTTTGGACTAGGTCATAACCGGATGATAACAGTTAATGGATTTTTTTTTTACCTCTAGCCCTCTTTCTAAGGACTCACAACGGGTCAGGCCTACATGTCCTATATTGGTTAATGATCCATGGCAGCAGATTGTGGGCTCAACACCTGGCCCGTTGACTGACAGTGTCCTGATAACCCGGCCGAACAATATGGTCCATTGTTTATTTTTCGGCCTGTGGTAGTGGGCCTTCTTTGTTCATCATTAGAGTTCTTCAAGTTTGGCATAATTTTAAAATTTGTGAAAATTAGGGGTGAGTCTCTTATTTGAAGATAAGTCCTGCAAGGAAACTTATAAGGGGCTAAGTCTATGCTTAAAATTATATATACTGACTTAAGTTCAGTATCTTTTTAAATCTCAAAAATAATCTTCTTTGAAAGGAGGTTAAATTAATTTTCTATTTTAAAAATTATTACCTTTTAATTCAATGTCAATTAAAATATGTTAATAAAATATTCATCATAAATTTAAAATTCAAATTCAAAGCTCTCTCTCTCTCTCCAACCAACTAGTGGTCTTGTTTCATCAATGTTCATCTTTTAATTTTCTATTAATTATGTCAATTTTGTGGATAACGGATGAGAATATCTAGTCTTTATTGTTAATTTTTTGTAATTTGTGGTATTTTTCGTGGGAGTTAATTTGTTAAATTGAAAATTACATGTTACTATTTTTTTACTATATTACTATTCATGTTACTGTATTTATTGAATATGTTACTGTTCATGCTATTATTATTTTGAGCATGTTACTGTTTTTGTTGAACATGTTGTTACTATTATTTTCCTAAATATTAATGTTTAATGTTACTATTTTTTTTATTTTTAAATATTTTTTTTTGTGTTTGAATTGTACTATTTTTTGCGTTTGAATTTGAGAGAAATAATTATTATTAAGTATGTTACTACTTTTGTTAAATATGTCACTACTTTTGTTGAACATGTTACTATTTTTTATTTTTTAAAAAATATTAATATTGAATGTTTCAATTTTTTTATGTTTAAATGTTACTATTTTTTTGTGTTTAAATGTATTATTTTTTGTGTGCAAAAATGATAACTTTTTTTGTATTTGAATGTTATTATTTTTTATTTTTAATGTTACTATATATATATATA
>CM042189.1:3757262-3792633 GCA_023539305.1 Ilex asprella
AGTGTACACGTATATATATATATACCTAACATATATATGGCTATAGATAGATATGAGAGAGAGAAAAAAAAATTAATGTTAGTCAAACTCTTAACCTATATATGAGAGAGAATTTTTTTTAATATTAATCAAATATCTAAGATTTAAGAGTTTTAAATTTTTAGTTTTATTTCACTTCTAAAGGAAATGGATAGTATGGTAAAATTGATAAAAAAACGAACTTCATAATCAATAAATTTTTTTGACGGACTTAAGTCTAAACAAGGCCATATAGGAGGACCGACTTTCAAATTTTCCTTAAAAGTTTCCGGCACTATCAAGTAACCCACGAGCTAGGTCGAGATTCAGTGACCCATTGAGATAACGGGCCAACCCATGTGCCATGAGCCCTCTGCAGAGGCATACAGAGGTGCCAATGCTTGGTTTGACACAAATGATCAACATATGAAATTACTAAAGCTATCATGACCGTTGTTGTGTTTTGTATAAATACGATTATATTTTTTATTATATAGATGAGAGCAATTTCATTCATGAGAAATGACAGGAGGTTATTGATGGACCCATTTGAGGTTCATTTACAGTTGTTTAGATGATACAGAATCCTTCAAAAAGTTCAGAGGGACACTGAGCCATTCAGAGAGAAGGGTCCATCCTGACTCAGCCTTGATGGGAACATCTTCAGTGAATCTCATATTCCCACCCCCCACTTGATTTACAAAAGCTTTGCATGAGTTTTCTTGGCCATAAGAAAAGTCTTCCTATTCATCTTTTTTGGCCTTTTCTATCAACTTTTTGAAATCTTATAGCTTGCTTTACTTTTTTTTTAGGATTTTTGAAAAAAAAAAAATAAAAGAGTATGCCTAGAAAAAAAAAGGCCACATGAGGAAATGTCAAAGTTAAATAAAGCCGACCTGTTGCTTGATTTCCTTTGGCTTTTCTAATTAGCTGTCGAAAGAGCTTAGACACATACATTGGCATATAGACACATGCGCATATACGCACACCATAATTCTTAGTGAAAGTCGCTAAAAAAATCTCAATAACCCAACAGAAGTGAAGTCTTTGTAATGTCGGTTTTAAGTTACTGAAAATAGTCGTAGAAAAAAATACCAATTCAACATAATATGCTGTCTGAACACCCAAGGAGTGGCTAAAAGCCCTCTTTTAGCGAAACTATCCCGACATGTGCTACATTACAAACATAATTAACTAAATGTTATCTCTATTTTTCGCAAAATGTATCTGAGCTATTTTTAAAATATCAAAGTTTTTCTCTTTCGAGCCAAAAAAAAAACAGCAAGATTTTGTGGAACAAAAGTAAGACAAATGAAAACACTAGATTTACATCGAAAAAATTAGCTCTTATTAAATTTTTATGAATGTTTAGTTAGAAAATAACTTTTTTTTTTGTGTGTACAAACTAATTTGTCTAAATTGCATCATGATCACTATAAAGAATGGTCCCCTCATTATTCACAACACACACACAAAAAAAGGGGGGTATAAAGATAGAGAATGGTCCCCTTCATTCATGCCCATTTCTCCTTTTCTCTTTCTATTCTTTTGGGTGTTTCATTAAAAGAAACAATGTGGTATAGTTGTGTATCAGAATCTCCCATGTCTCTCAGTTTCCCTACTCTCTGAGTACGGGAGAATTTTGGGGGGAGGTTGTTGATATCCACGTGTCAAAAACCCATTTAATCAGGTACAAATAAATAGAGTCTTTCACCACTTCCTACTTTTTGGGAATTTGCATTAATTGAGAGTAGAGGATGATGGTTTTTCCATAACATCTCTTCTTCCTTTGAACTGAGTTATCAAGCGTGTAAAATTTAATTTGATAATGAAAATAAAAAAAAATGTATTGTGGTTAAAATAAAAATAATTAGATTTAATTTGGTTCAAAAGCTAAAGTATGAATAGATATGTCTATCGTGACTACAACCCCAATAGATAAAGTTGGTAATTGAACCGAGTTATTCTGGTTCGACTTAAATTCGAGTTTGAATAATTTTTTAAGCTTATTTATTTATAAAATAGTTAAACTACTCAAACTCAGTTCAAACTCGACTCAATTCGAACTTGACTCTTTTCTAAACGAGTCATGTTTGTCCAATTTTTAGGTTCGTTTGAAAAAACAAGCTTGACAAACTTGGTTCGAACTCGCAAAATTTGGCTTGATTATCAATCATACCAAGAGAGCTATAAACCAGACATCTTAAATTCAAAATTTGACAACTTCTTTAGAACCAAACTAGAAGGGATTTATCTATAATAAATTCCTTAATTTTAAAGTAAATAGTATGTCTTTGACCGAATTGAAGAAAAAATTAATTAAGATACGTATAAACTAACTTGAAACCCAAAAAATGCATAATTTACCAAGTAGCATTTCAAAAATTAGACAAAAAAGAGGATAAAATTGTTTTGAGTTAATTTGGAAAGAGTAATACTATTAGAACCTAATTTATTGACATAATTTATTAACTTAATTCATCGTTACTTTTGAATTGACTGTAATACCTATAAAATATTAAAACTTGACGTTAATCTAGTAATTTATATAAATTCATACCATTATATTAATAAATTAAATCAAATCTTTATCTCCAAATATCATTATTCATTTGCAAAGTGTCCATTGCCTCACCATTATTTTCCCCACTTTGATCAGTAGCCATCAGTGCCAGACACAAAGCAGCAGCTTTTTCTTTACTCGGCAGAGAAGATTGCTTAAAGTCCCTCCCTCACTCTCCATTCCTAACTGAGTACCTTCTGTCAAATGCCTTAAATATAGGGAAATACCTTATATTTTTAACAAATACACTGACATCCCCATTAATTTACCCAAACACATATTAAGTAGCTTGAAAGGAGCATATAAATTACTCCCCTTCAGAACTGTGAAATAAAGCGATATTACACAACGAGTAAGTGTTACATAATTCAAATAAAATTTAAAAAATTACAATTCAAATGTTTATCATATGTTGGATGAGTGAGTCCCATCAATTTTTTTCAATTAGACTCTCTCTTCTAAGAAATAATATGCATTTGAATTATAATTTTTTAAATTTTAAGTTATTATCGGGATAAGTCGATCGTATCAAAAAAACAAAAATGTTGGTATCATATCAAAATTGATTGATCGTCATTAATTTTAAAGTATTTGTAATTAATGAGTTAAAAAGTTCAGATAAGTAAAGTAAGAGGAAAGAAGCTAATCTTTAACCCTATCATTAAGTCTTTGAAAGTCTAATATGCGCGAGCAA
The DNA here is from genome assembly GCA_023539305.1 of Ilex asprella. Lineage (NCBI taxonomy): Eukaryota > Viridiplantae > Streptophyta > Magnoliopsida > Aquifoliales > Aquifoliaceae > Ilex > Ilex asprella. Next base: position 3,760,538 of record CM042189.1, read on the forward strand.
ACAAGAGACGAAAATGCACACTTGGATGGTAATAGACAATCCATCCTTCATCCGGCACACCTTTCCAACATAGACTCAAACTCAAATCTCTATCCTCGAGGGCCAAACTTTGCTTTATTCCAACAACCAAGGGAATTTATAAGGGGGTTAGTTTAATTAATTGGTAATTGTTGAGTGTAAAAATAATAAACAATGTAGTTTCCTTTTACTGTTTCTATATTTACTATCCCCCCCCCCCCAACCAAAAAAAAACAAAAACAAAAAAAGCAAAATGGACAGTGATTGATCTGAGCACATCTTTTTTATAATTTGCATGCCCTTCTGTCATCAGATCTCATTGTCTCACTTTTTTCCATCAGAAAGAGAGATGGTTCAAGTGAAATGAAACAACCCTCATCTTCCACTTATTTACAAAAGTAGCATCCTCAGACTTTGTTTTATTAATGGTAAGTTCTCTTATTGTTATTTTGTAGGAGGGTGGTCACTCTCAAACAATCTCCATGTTGTAATGGAAGATCTTTAATGGGGCCCTCTTGTGTGATACTTGTATGGCCACGTCTTAGCACTTGTGTGGACTACTCCTAGTTTTTCAAACTCAAAAAAAAAAAAATCATAAATCATAAACATATAAAATCTAAAAATACAAAATCATAAAGATATTAATCTAATTTATTAATTTAATTAATTATTATCATTAATTTTGACGAGCCAAAAATTAACTGGATCAGACCTAATAAATTAATGAGGCACAAGGACAATATCAAGATATGTCCAAATTAGCACAAATGAGAAACCAACGCTCAAAAGAACCAAGAGGCCAGCACCTAAGGATCCCCAATGAGAGCACCATCCATGGGTCTCCCAAGGCACTTGGCGTTGCCCATGGGTTGGCCGCGACTCTCCTTCGTCTTTCGTTCTTTCCTCCCTAGTCTTTCTCAGCACTATTGGAATTAGTTCGACTTAAGTCTATCTCAGTCCAGTCCAGCTCAAGACCCTTCTCTGTAGGAATAAGAGTACGTGGGAGAGAAAATATCAGGATAGGCATTGAAGAAGATTGAATCTTAACTCAATTGTACTTACCAAAAGAGTAGAGTCTTCTCCCTCACATCACTGTCTCACCGCATCACCATACCTAAAAAATGTAAGTTTTCTCTAAACCAAACCACTATATATCTATGTATTGACTTATTATTTATTGTTTTACCATTAATTGTCTATTAATTGCACTCTTACATATACTCGACTGTTGATCTTTCACGAAGACTAATTTGTGCATCATCAAATTTAATTATAAATTTATTATTTATAAAACTCACTATAAATCATTAATTAAATTCAAACATTATTTTCCTTTACAGTTTTATTTGATAATAATAATAAAACAAGATAACATACTTCAAAAAAAAAGGTTTACACACATTATATTTTTAAGTACAATAATTAAAAAATATTTTCCAAATTATAATACTATTTGAATCAAAAGATAACGGTTATGCTGATCAAATTAAAATTTAAATCTTTTATCATAATTATATTTGTACCTTACCTTTTATTTGGCTGGTCCCAAAAGATTAATTTTTTTTATTCTATGTGAGACGCAAGTTCATATGAGATAAAGAAATGTAAATCCATGTGTTGTGGAGCCAAACATGAAATATACAAAAGGGTTAAAGAAGACTCTCTCTCTCTCTCTATGATGTTCATATGAGCAACCCAATCTAGTAGTAGGGTTTTATGGCTTCATAACCAAATATAAGCCTTTCATTATCAGCTTTTACCGACGTACAATTTGAATGGCCACTGGGTATCAATGTACACGAGACTACTTCATAATAATGCTGTCAAAATAAAAATTGTACAATATTATGTTGAATTATATTAATTTTTGGAATGCTCTAGATAAAATAAGTTATAAAATTTATACTCGTATAAAGCCTTACAAATTTTACTCAAAAATTTAAAATCTAAATCTCAAGAGTCGATTCTCTATTGTCCACACATTCTCATCGAATGTCTAGTACCACCTGAACCGATATGCAACGAACACTATCTTAGATAACCTCCATATGTATTAATTAATAATTTTGATATTTGTTGTAATGTATCAAAACTTACATTATAGATTATAAATAATGCTATTGAGACATAATTAGTTGTCATCGATGAAATAATAACGAATTCATTTAATGTTATAATGACACTCATCATTAAATATATTTCACTATTATTTCATTGATGATAATTTATTATGTTTTTAAATTATATTTCAATAATATTAGTGATCACAAATTATATTTTATAATAAAATAAAATTCAAAATTTATATTTATGCACTGCTCTATTCCTAGGTGTTTTTTTTTTTTTGGTTAGAGTTTAAAACTAGTTCACCGATGGATTATTCGAGTCATTTGCAGCATCTGTCCATCTAGACTTGACTACTTACTGAACTCTACCATTCTTATTGCTCTCTCTCTCTCTCTACATTATTGACTATCAACGTTTCACGCACTGAAAGCCGACTTTCAAATCAGATCACTTCATAACCCAGTCCTCGGTCTCAGCCTTTTCCTCTCACGTGCTTTTACAAACCTCTCACGTGCCAACTTTTTGTCAATGGTCTATCCTGTTTCTCTCTCTCTCTCTCTCTCTCTGCAACTGTGCAGCTTTTCTCTTTAAGCAGCTAACCCTATTGGAATGGAACACAGTTACACCATACGCTTTCTGCTCTCTGACTCTCTCTCCTCTCTGCATCTTTCCTTCTTTTATCAAGACAACATCTAGATCTTTGCTGATATGCTGCGTTGTTGCCCCATAGTGTAAACAAAAACCTGCTAGCCAACCACCAAGCTCTCAAGTATCCCCAAGTACCACCACCAGAGAGAGAGAGAGAGAGTTCTTAGACAAAAAATGGACAATGGTTGGAACTTACTCAACAACAGTACCAATGGTGTCAGAGGGCAGAATGGTAATTCCACTAACCTTGCATGGGACATTTGGGGGCTTGGTACTCCGCGGTTTGGTTGGACTAATAGTCACAGCTCATTAAACCTAGACAACACCACCTCCGTCACCGCCGCAGCACCTCCTGTCTCCGCCAATTCAACAACCCTGCCAGATGAGAGTGCAGTCCACGCGCTCATGTTCTCCCACCAGGTGAACAATGCCAATCTTTCTTCTTCTTGTTCTCTATACGGCGGTGGGTCCCAATACCCACCGGACCCACACCTTACCTGCTTGGAACTCGGCAAGAGGCACTACTTCGAGGACGCAACCCCTCTGGATGACCGACACGTGGCAGCTGGGTTCTCCTCATCCAAAAGATCCAAACCCTATTGCAGTGGTGGTGGTGGAAGTGGTCTTGTGGGTCCATCTACGTCGGCTGCGGTGACTGTGGCTGCTCCACCGCCGGCGGTGCCGAGGTGTCAGGTGGAGGGATGCCAGGTGGTGCTGCTGAACGCGAAGGACTATCACAGGAGGCATAAGGTGTGTGAAATGCACTCAAAGGCTCCAAAAGTTGTGGTACTTGGGCTAGAGCAACGGTTCTGTCAACAATGTAGCAGGTTGGTACGCCCTTTTCTCTCTCTTCTTCACTTATTCTCAACTGTACAACATTGTACTCGCTGTTCCTGTATTTTTTGGATATTTTAGCTGCTTCTTTCTGGTATGTATTATTGCAAGAACATATGTACTGTTCAAGTATGTATAGAAAGACTGCATTTTTGTATGAATAAGGGCATAATTATTAATTTTGAGTATGTGTAGGGTTGTCCATGGTCATTATGTTTATAACAGAATTTATTCAACTTATATTCTACCCATTTATAAACCAGTGTACCCTGGTTTGTGTTGTTGTGTTTATGTCTTATATAGAAATTGTATTTAATGGGTATAGTATCGTATTTAACAAGAATCATATCACTATTTAATTTTGATGGGTTTAATAGATCTACTCATTTTTGTATGAATCTTTTAAAACGAAACTGAACTCGTTAATTTCGTGATGATTTCGTGTTGGATTTGGGAAATATGTATAGGATTGCCTTATGAATGTGTGTCTGTGTGTATTTACATTTCTTGCTTTAGTGGTAGGGATTGATGACGGGCTTGTGCTTGTGGGTGAGTGTAGGTTTCATGCTGTGTCAGAATTTGATGATGCAAAGAGGAGTTGCAGGAGGAGATTGGCAGGGCACAATGAGAGAAGAAGAAAGAGCTCCCATGACCATTCTGGACCTAGAAGCTCTAATCAAGGTGCTACCTCCTTTTTTGTTGATGTTATTGTTGTTGTCTGTCTCTCAACAAGTGCAGATGCAATTCTAAGCTCTATCTAAGATAAATAAAGGAAAAGTAATTTTATTTGGAGCTAATTAACAAGAAGCTGCAAGGTTAAATGAGGTTCATTGACAATACAACAGCTGCAGATTAGGTTAACAAATTAAGTCAATAAATTATATCTGAATAACTTTATTCATAAGAAAAAAGTAATGGTATTTGGAGCAATTAAAGTAAAGTATTTGCCTATGATCAAATTCATTAATACCATTGGATTAGGAGCAGTAGGTTTCCCAAAACATTTTCTCAACGTAGGGATTTCAAATTAAAGTAATGGTTGGAAGAGTTAGCCTCGTTAACTTTTTTTCCAGTGGATTCATCGATCCAATCATCTCAATTAATTTGGAATGCAAAATTTGAGGTTTCTTTTGGGTGACGAAGCATTTTTCTTTCATCCTGTGACCACAACTTGATGAAATAACATTTCTAACAATTTCCCTTATATGTATATGCGCATACATACCAACATACTACATGTATTAACTAAATGCACTTATACACGACAACACTCGAATGACATAAAATTGTAGTTGAATTCTCAGAGTTCAATGCATAAATGTTACCAGAGTCTTAATTTCCCAGTTTATAGTGTTTGATGAGAACATTGTTAATCTCTAATGAATGGGTGGAGCAATAGAAGATCTCTTTTCCTGTTCAATAGAAGATCTCTCTTCTTCATTCTCAACAGGAATACATCAACAAAACTGCTCTTCCATATAAATCATCGTGGTATGAACTCATTTATGCCTTGGTGGGCTTCCCCCAAGGTGACCTGAGACTATTTAGCTTGGTTTAGAGAGTATTTGTTGGGTTAAAGATTTTTTTTTTGCTAGGCCTAAATGCTGAACTATTGACCCTACTTGTTCGGATGGGAGTTCACCCCAATTGTGGATTCATAGACTGAACTTGACTGGTTTCACTGCAGAAAGCCCCTCACAAAAATTAAGTACCTTTTTTTTTTCATCAATACGTGGATCTTTAGCCTGATTTTGGGTTTATAATGTGTAAACCTCCGTTTTTGTTGAATGAATCTAACTATATTTATGTTTAACTTCTGTTTCAATTTGCATTTCATGCGTATTACATCGTGACCAATGCGTCTCGCTACCTTCTAAATCAATAGCCACGGCCTTGAATCATATAATAATTGCATTTCAAATATTTTATAGAGTTGGTTCAAATCATACAACACCTTTTTTACTTTGTGCGTTACATAAATCTGAACAGTTGAAATTCTTAGGAACTTGATAGATCTAAACCATGTATTTTCAATTGTCAGCAGATCATAAACTGATGGCTGGTAGATATCCATACATAACAACGTCGACAGGGCGTGCTCTCTCTCTTCTGTCAACGAAGAACAACGATTCCTGGACCACTTCAGCCGACCTCTCCTCAAGATGCAGTGCTGCACTGCACGAGCTCATTGCAGAGCATCGTGCAGCCATCCTTACTAGAGACTTGCATTGGCACAATCATCCCATGGAGGACATAAATGGACCCAAAAATGGGTCTAGTTCTGTTATGCCTAACCAGCACCATATGTTCCCTGAAACGATCAACTGGGACCGTTTCAGTGAAGATGAAGGACATGTGACACTGGATCTTATGCAGGCTCCAAGTTCAACTTTTGGGTTTTTGTCGATGAAGAGAAAGAGTTTTCCTGATTGTGGAGCTCCTACTTTAGGAGAGCTTATGTAGTTTTGAATCATAGAGCTGTCTGATAGTATTATTGTGATTTAGAAGGAAAATAACTTTCTAGGATAGCTGATTGTTTTGGCCTCAAAATTTGTTCCTACTTGACTGAGATAAACCATGCCTTATTACATATTCCTTTGATTCATTATATATGACTCAAAGCACACCTTACTAATGCCTATTCATCTGAAGTTACATAGACTTGTGAATTCAACCAAAAGGCGAGCAGAGCCCAAGAAACAAGGAAAGCTCGTCATAGAGAAGTCGACTAGAAGTAGAAGAATGCTGGCCTGAGAGAAGGTGCGGCCTCTCTTGACCGTAACTTTTTTATTTTCACTTTGGTAGTTTCCAATTAAAGTTTCTGTATAGAGATTCAATACACTTTGCTTACTTTCTACAATCTATAATTCTCAGTACTAGCCAAGTGAATCTTTGAGTGCATTCATCAGTGGAAGCTGTGTACTGGAAGAAAGGCATAGAATTCAGATCTTCAGTTAGCAAAAATGGGGTTCGTGTTGAGAATGGTTCCAGTTAGTTTTTCATGAGCTGATTGGCCAGCAAGAACAGTAGGAATGTGATTGATAAGATAAGCTGTTGTTAAGACACAATCTCCCCAAAAGAAAGAGTGGAAGATATGCTTGAAATCTAAGAGTCCTAGACCTTTCCTCTCTACTACTGCAATTTAACAGTTCGAAAACAAAACATGCATCTAATGAGAAAAATGTGACTCAAACTTGGACTTCTCGGTATTTTCATGGCAAATCCATGGCTGTAAGTGCCAAAAAATATACACACATATATTAATACACCAAAACGCGCACATACAAATTAGTACACCAAAATTGTGTCACACACTTATATACCAAAAAAATGCACATATATACTAATATATTAAAAAAACACACACAAACATTAGTACACCAAAACATATATACACATTAATACACTAAAAAACATATACACTAATACACTAAAATACACACACACTAATATATCAAAAAATACACACACATACATTACTATACCTAAACACACGTACATACACTAATATACTAAAAATACATATAGACACACACTAATACACCAAAACATACATATATCATATATGGGCCCGGGCTGGACTCGGGTCCAGACCTGACCCCGACCTTGGACCAAGACCCGACCCCGACCCTAGAACCGAACATGATACTAATCCAAGATCCCAAACCCAACCATACCTCGAACCCGAACCTATTGTCGAACTCCGACATCCATCCAGTCGCTAGGTGCATGTGTATTTTAGTGTAATAGTGTGCTAATTCGTGTTTTAGTGTACGCATGTATGTGTATTTTTATGTATTAGTGTGTGGGTGTGTTTTGGTGTATTAATATGTGTATGTTTATGTTTGTGTGTGTATTTTTGTATATTAATGTATGTGTGTATATTTTGATATGTTAATGTAGGCGTGTGTATTTTGGTCTAATAATGTGTGTGTGTGTGTGTGTGTGTGTGTATATATATATATATTTGTTGTTTTCTTATTAAATATGTGTTTGTAGTTTTTATGTGTTAGCGTATGTATGTATATTTTTAGTGTATTAGTGTTTGTAATTTTTGTTGTGTATTAGCGTGTGTTTCACATTATCATGTGTTTATATTAAGAATTTTAATTATATTATGAGTTAATGAGTTTAACTCAACTCGTTAGAATCCAACTCATTATAACCCGTTTATGAAACGGTACAAAAATAAATTAAATTTATTTTATACCCAACTCATTTGAATCAACCCAACTCAACTCTTCCATTTGCCACATCTAGCCGTAATTATTCATAGCCATCGATCATGAAATAGAGTGAACTAACACAATAAGAAAAACTTTACATGTGTCTCTTGCTAGGTATGATTGACCCAAAAAATTAGGTATGATTTCGATACCAAATTCTAACGCTTTCCAAATAGGAGCCTAAGATCACGAGGGTGCTGACACTGATACCTCTGAAACAATTACTAGGAAGTGGAGAAGATGATGGAGATAGTAGTGAGAGTAACATTAATGGGTCATTGTAGAATGGAGAAATTACAAGGAAAATGTGAGCCTGATCAGACATAAGTGTATTGTGACACCGTCTCACAATAGAGCAACAATTTCCATTGCAGTCAACACAGACTTACATTGCTTATATATCTATTTATACTATTTATAAATGTCAGCATCTATAATTTTTTTTAATTTTTTATTTTATCCCTAATTATTATACTAAAATCAATTATACCCACCGATATACTTTTATCTAATTTTTATTTTTTACTCTTATTTGACTTTTAACCTATTTTAGACTCTTTTATAAAGACTTTTAAATTACATACAATTTTCTATATATATATATATATATATATATATATATAAAGAAGTAAAGTCTTATATATGTTAAATTATTATACATGTGTAATTACCAAATTGAATTACATGATCAAATATATATTTTATTTTATTTTTTAATATGAAATAATATAATAATATTATAGATAATCTAATCAATCTATTTAACAAAAAAAAACTTAATAATTCTATTATATATTTAGATAGACAAATGACTAAAGGGATTGGAGAGATATTTAAATAAATGACAGATTAGTTATTCAAAGACTTAAAGAGTAAATGAATAATTAAATTTAGTAATAATTAAAATATGAATTAATTATTAAGCACTTAATTTATTTTTTTAATTTAATTACTCATATAATTCAAGTTTTTTTATAAAAAATATTATTTAAATTTATTTACGTGTAACGCGTGTCGTGCATTGCTAGTACATTTAAAAACCAGAACTACATGGAAAACGTTCAATAAGCCTTCCTTCATTATTTACTAAGGAAGTGTTTGGTAACTCTATGTTTTTGAATTTTTTTTTTGTTTTTTTTTCATTTTCTAGCAAAAAAAAAAATTAAAAACATGTTTGGTGAATGTTTTTATCTTTTTAATTGCTTTATTTTAAAAACAATGCTAAAATATGGAAACATCCAAAAGCATTTTTTTGAAAACATCAAAAAAAAAAATACGCGATAGTGAAAGAGATTTAATGAGGTTTCGGCTTTGATCTTCCTTAGCAACAAAATATGAATTTTTTTGCTTGAATATATAAAAAGCTATCTCTCTCTTTCACCTCTCATATCTCTATCGTCTCTTTTTCTCTCTCTACTGGAGACAAAGTCGAAGCCACGAAGACGAAGACGAAAAATCTAGACGCCATCTCCCCCATCTCCCTCTTTCACTCTCGCTCTCTCTCTCTCTCTCTCAACCTTCTCTATTTTAATTTGGTGGTGGTGATGAATTTTGGGGAGTGGTGGTGAGGTTGGTTGGTGGTGGTAGGGTTGGCCGGTGATGGTTTTTCGAGGATGGAGTGGGCTTGGGTGATGATGGGTTTCGGGGATGAGACTGGGTTGGGTGGTTGAGGGTTTTGGGATTGGGATTGGGGGTGGGTTAGGTGGTTGTGGGTTTCAACCGATTAGGGTGGTGCTGAGTTTCTGGGGGTGGGTTTCGGTGGTAGTGAGTTTCGAGGTTAGGGTGGTGAATTTCAGGGGTTGTTGGGTATTGGAAAAGGGTTGTGGGGTGATTTTCGGTGGTGCTAGGTGTTTTATAGTGGCTGGTGGTTGGTTGTTTGGTGGTGAATTTTTGATATAATACTAAACATATTTTTTATTTTTGTTTTAATAAATTTTTAAATATAAATGATTATCAAACATGTTTTACATTTTTAATTTTTATCAAAAAAAATATATTACCAAACGCACCCTAAATTAATGGAATCGGGTTCATATTGTATTTTAATGTATTCGAGTAAAAAAATATTTCATTCATACTCAATTCGTTTATTAATTTGTGTCTAAACAGTTATGTCATATCAGATTCGTGTCGTATATAAATTATGTATAAACAATATATAAACAAATCATATTGTATGTTGAGCCCAAAATTAACTGGGCTATGCCCAATAAACCAAGAAAGCCCAAAGAAAAACCCAAATCTAAATTGGTCAACCCATCAAGAGGGAGTCTAAAGTATCAAAGGAACCAAGAGGCCTTCCCTAAAGGGGGGTGCCGCCCAGGGACAAAGTAGGCGTCACCCAAGGGGGTGCCGCTCATGGCATGCCTATCCTCTTCTCCCTTCTTGACTCCAATGCAAGTCTCAATGCAATCTACTCCAAGTTCAAGCCACACTAATTCAAGACAAGTCCGAGCTAAAAATGAGGGTCAGATCCAATCTAATTGAGAGTCATCCTCCGAAAGAATAGGAGCACGAGGGGAAAAATATCGGGATAGGCATGGAGATCTCCTACCATAACTACATTTACTAAAGTAGTAAAAGTATTCTCCCTCACGTTACCGCCTCATCGCCTTACCCTAGCTATATAATGTAAATCCTCTCAACATTGAGGACACGCCTCTGAAACCTCCACATAGACCTTGACACACTTGTCACCTTGGAGATGACCTTGAGATCTCTACAAGATCCCTACACATACAACGCCTACAAGACCACTACACACACCCTTATACACACTGCTCTCCCCCTCCCCCCCCCAAAAGCATTGTAACTCTCAAGAGTACCACCATTCATCAATAAAATACCACAGACCATCGCTGCAATTCTCTAGAGTGGACATAGGTCACCCTGACCGAACCACCATAAATTTCTGTATTGATCTATTATTTACTGTTTTACTCTTAATTGTCATTGATTGCTTGTTAATTGCTCATTAATCATACACGTTGATATACTTAACTGTTGATCTTGCACAAGACAATTTTGTGCATCATCATTGTATATTTTTTTTGATTAAATTTATTTATACCCAATTCGTTTATTAATCATGTCATGTCTAAAACTCATACCCAGTTACAAACTTAAAGTGATAAATCCGCCCATATTTTATTAGAACAGTCTTACTTCTTTTTCTTTCCAAAATAGAATTCACACATATATAATATTCAACGATATGAAATTGAAGTGGAGCATAATCTTAAAACCTAACTATGCATTGGGTAGAAATTAGCACATGCCCAAAAAGAGGATAACCAGAATGTAAGGAGTTTGTGATTTTACTGCCTCCTGCATGAGTTGAGAAAATACTAGGGGCACGTTTGTGTGGAGTATTGTTATGCATGAGATTAATAAATATATTCCTTATATTTTTAATAACAATAAAAATGAGTATTAGTAATAAAAAATATTTCAATCTCTTCTCATGTTTGTTTGTCCAATATATATTATGGTGGATTTCCTAAATAATCATTTATTCTATCACATCTTGTATAACAAATATACAATTTTTACATGTAACATCATTCATTTCATTACTCCATTTGTGTAACGTTTTTGTACAATGTTTGATATAACACGTGATATGACAATCCATACCCAAAAAAATCTGGATAATGTAAAAAATCCACATAAAAAATAAAGAATTTAATATTATGAATCGGTGATGCTGTAATTTTTTTTTATATGTGAACTCTACACAGGAGGATATTTGTATCATGTAAAATATTATGTATCCCAAATCTCTAACCCAAATCTCTATCTCAAATGAAGGGAGATTATTGGATGAGTGGGGTCCCATTAATTTTTTTAAATGGGACCCACTTATCCAATGGTCTCTCTTGATTTGGGATGGAGATTTGGGTTAGAGATTTGGGATACATAGAATTGCTCTTGTATCATTTCCTTGCTTGTACCGTCGGTGAATTTATACCAGCAAATAACACCACCCGGTAGGTGATATTCATTAAATCCATGTACAAGAGTTAAATGCTACTGTACAAACCAGATTGGTATTATAACCCGAAAAATAATACTATACATAAAATGCCAACCAAACAAGATAATTAGTGAATTTAAGGTACTATTTCTTAATATTCCACCCTATAATACCACTAAAACTTCGAAACTAACATTGGTAATGATTATACTACCTTAATATTGTTGTGTGGTATAATCACTCAATAATAAATAATAAAAAAATACACAAAGTAAACTTAATTATTATCTTACATAGAAAAGTGATTATTTGATGAATGAAATGGGGTCTAATTTATCCATTCGTTGAATCATCATTAAACAATTACAAGGGTTGATAATCTAATCGAGTCTCTCGAGCTCTTTTTTTTAAAATGAGCCTATAAAATTATTTAAGATCCGCTTGTTTATGAGTTAGTCAAATTCGAATCGAATTCAAATACGAATAACTCGATTATTTTACATATAAAAGAGTCAAACTTTACGAGTTTGAGTTACGTTTTTTTAAATTGTTCAAACTAGAGCTGAACCTAAAATGAATCAAATCTGAGTAATTTGACTCGATTATGAGTTATAATTAGAGTATCTGATAATTCTGATGAAGAATATTTTCTAACATATGGGACAATCCACACCAAACCTTATTAAATTTAAAGCACTTCAATCCTTTGCATTTTCAATCAGAGGATCCTCCCATATCTTCACGATTGTCCATGACTCATGCCCATGTCCCCACAAAGGACACCTTTCTTTCCTTTGATCACGTGCTTAACCACGTGGGCCTGCAATCCCATACGTCTTGGACAAACCCCCACTCCACATCATCCCCTCAAAAGTGTCCACGTGCTAGGTTTGAAAATAGTATCTACAAAAGAGTCAGAATGAGTGAGTAGATGCATTAATGATTGGGGCCCCATTATTTTTGGGAAAAACAGGTTGATTATCCTATCAATTTTTTTTTTTTTATATTGTGTGTTTATTTTTCACTCGATAAAAATATATCACATGTATAAATTTTTTATTTATAAAATTACATCTAAATTTTTTAAAATTTATCACTTAATCACGTAAGTCTCTTCACATTTAACATATTACACTTAAACCCCTTCATGATGACAATTAATCAACAGATGCAACAGAACAAATCAAAAGACCTAAATACCCCTAGATATTTTTTGAAGTTCTTTACAATAGCCAAACTATCCTTCTAATTGAGTATATAATTAAGGTTTCTCGCCTTAATCGCTTCTCAAAGTGGCTGTCATGCCTTTAGATAATTAAGGTTGTCTTGCCTTGCTCCGTTTGGTAGGAAGGATGAAAAATAAAAATGATACACTTTCTATCCTTCAAAGAAGGAAAATAAAAATGATTCACTTTCTTTCCGTTGTGTTTGGTTGGATGGATGAAAAACAAAAATGACTATTTTTTTTTGTTGACTAAGATTTGAGATAACAATTGAGTTGTATCGTGTTAGATTCGTATTGAGTCATTACGTGTTTGTGTCAAACATTAGTCACACCTAACTCAACTCATTTAACTAATTGTGTTGTATCGAGTTACGAGTTGACATGTTTATTTTCGTATTGCATTCGTGTTCGAGTTAATCAAATTCGTATCATAAAATTTGTGTCAAGTTCGAGTCGTGTTATCGTGTTAGTTAAAAATTTTGACTCCTAATTAAGATTGGAAAAATATTTTTTTTAATTTAAATTTTTTATTTTTTATTTTTATTTTTAAATATATATATATAAATACATATTTTATCATTGTATTTTTATATGAAATTAATGTATACATAATATATGTATATATAAAAAGATATATAGACAAATAAGATACATCTCAACACAAATAATTAACTTTTCATTCACTTTCCGTCCGATTTTGGAAGGATTGATTTTGGTAGGTTAGAAGGAAAGTCAATCCATCCACTTTTTCATCCTTCCAACTTTCCTTCCTTACCAAACATGATGTTTTATTTATCCCTCCAACTTTCCATCCTTCCAACTTTCAATCCTTCCACTTTCCATCATACCAAACGGAGCATAAGTGTGATCACAGAGTCAAAATTGTTCAACTGTGTCCCAAATGTTTGGCTCAAGAAGGGTAGTTTGGTAAATTAATTTTATATGTTATGATAACATAATGAATTTTTGACTATCTTAACGGAGATTGACAATAAGGATTATGTGTTACACGTATACAAATCTCAGGAGGCCTAAGTGTAATATATCAAGGTGATACGGTCTAGGTGATGAAGTGATAAATTTCAAAAGGTCTAGGTGTAATTTACTCTTTTATATTTTTTGAATCAATAATTACAAATCATCCAATCTAAAATTAATGGTGGAGATTCATAAGTTATGGTGCCAAGTCGGTACCAGAACCTTACCCAAATATTATGATAGTAATACTATTTTTTGTTACCCTACTTCCTTTCTTTCGTTTTTAAATAAGAATGTGACTTATATAAACCCATGTGCAGAGTTTGCCTATGAAAATCGATTTTGTAAGAAGAGATTGTTTGAGGGTCATATGCACATGTATAGACGTTTTAATTTAACTTTTGAGTCATGGGACTCAACCACAACGAATCATATTTCATACAATATCTAATCCCTATACGTGGGATGATTAGTCTTTAATAGCAAAACTTACTCTTGAAAATTAACTTACAAAGAAAAGATACCTAAGAAGTTTGTATACACATTTATAGAAACTCATAATAATAACATACAAATATTTTTTGTATTTTAGCTTATTTTACTATTTTTGTAATCAATGATCACATACTATTCAGAATTATTTCTCAATTCAAATCCTAGAAGAGGAGAGAGAATGATTGAGTAGTTGCATTAAAGATTAGGGCCCCATGTTTTGGCAAATGTGTGTAATCTGAATTCACAAGCAGGGGGCAGCAGTGAAAGGAGGAAAAAGATGAGTGGGTCCCACAGAACATGCCGTAGGGGAGCTGAGGAGTGATATGTTAGTGGTTCCATGAGGCAACTTTTTTTCATATCTTTCCTCAAGGGTTTGGTTTGGTTTTAAGTCTGCTAAGATCTAACTTTGTGAATCATATTGACTAGTATCCCATAAAGTTCAAAAATGGTTTTTTTTGGGGGGGGGGGGGAGGGGGGAACCCGAAACCCGACCCGGGTACCCAATCCAACTTATTTTTTGTAATATATACAACGGTGAATCATTATTTTTTAAAATGAATATGTGTGTCAGACGTAAGAAGCGACAATTCAATAATGTTTGCACTGAGTCATTTCAAATTTATATCAATACGATCCAATTCTATCCTGACCTGTTTATCAATCGGTCTTACTCAGGTTGACATGGATACCCATGAATCAAAAATACACAATAGGACCATCTTCTATCTCAACTCAACCAATTACTCATTAAGCTAATTTTCCAAAAACTGAAAATCCTCATGTCTACATACATAATTAAGTAAAAAATCCTAAAGATTCATGGAATACTCTACCAAGAAATGAAAAAAATGAAAACTACTAGAAATGTTCTTCATAGGATACTAACCATGTTTGAAGTGTCAAACAGAATTATTTATATTTGAGACTAACTTACTTGTTTATTCTTTTTGTTGGTGGGTTGTATTTATTTTTGAATTCGTATTCAATAGGTATGGTGTATCCGATTACAATAAACATCTAAAGTCAAAAGAAACTAGAGAGACCCACAATATATAAGAGAAAGAATAATTCTCCCATCCAATTACTATGTAAATTAAAGTACCAATGTTTATATTCAATTGCAATGTAGATATGTGAAATATATGCCACTAGTTCTTCCAAAATAAGTGTTTCCATCACATGCAACAGCAGAAGTGAGTGGTCTGAGTTGAAAGGTCCAGCACCAGCAGGATGAAGCCAATTAACATCTTTTTTATTTGACACTTCTCCATAGTGCTGCCATTCATTTCAATAATGGCATCGAAACACTGTTGATCAGACGTTGATTGCGAGTTAGGTCTACATATTTATTTTTTGTTGTGCTTTTATGGTGATCTACCATTGTATTTATTGCCGCAATGCTAGGTACATGGCTATCCAAGGACCAAGGCTTCTGGCTTTTATTTGTTACCTCTTCATATATAATTTACTTAGTAACAAAACTAGGTGTCAAAGAATAAGTTCAAGCACCGATCATTAAAGGTGTCAAAATATGATACGATTGTTTACACGACACAAAATTAGAAGGATTGAGTTTTTTTAAGTTACCCGTTTCAGTAAACATGTGGACTCAACATGACACGATTAATAAACGAATAAAGTATGAGTGAAATCAATCAAAAAAAATACACGACACAATTTGTTTATATAGCAGTTATAGATAGTTCATACACGATACGAACCTGACATGATACGTTTAGACACGAATTAATAAATGAATCAGGTATAAATGAAATATTATTTGACATGAACCCTTTAAAACTCGACACAATTAACAAGTCTATTGACTATAGATCTATAAACTCAAAATTCTATGGTACCAATTCGCTACGGTATAAAAAAATCGTGTTAAGTTAAAATACCTTGCGGAAGTCCAAAAATTAGGTTTCCATTTTAAAAAACTTAGAACCGAGTCCAAACTTTGTAGGTCGATCCTACTTGACCTTAAATTTAACTGGTTTGAATCATAATTTGATGATCGTAGCTTAAGTATTCAATTCGAAGCAGATACCCCTATAAAACTCATGATATGCTTTAAATGATAAGTCCCTTTCCTCAACAGAAGTTGCAAAGTCCTGCCTAACATGGTACCAATATTTATGAATACAGCTATACACAAGTCTTATGTATAGCCACAATATCCCACTGTCACAGGCATTATCATTGGCCCCCTTTTCTCTTCCTATTCTTTTTCTTCTTGTGTGTGTGTTGGGGTTGGGGGAGGATCCAGTTGTATAATTGATAATAACTGCATGAGGGTAATAATCAATATGAAGAGAGAATAACAAATGAGCCTTATTATCCCTTATGCAGAGAGAATACCATAATTTCGGCGTGGATGATGTGTCTTTAACCGAACCGATGAGAAAGTGTAATAAATCTTAGACAGATGCAATAATTTATTAACCATCTAACTCGGTTAGACCTGAACTTTATACCTCCAAGTAGAAGTCAAACTCAGAATATGCGGTTTTACATCTTCAACCGCTGAACCCGCCCATGCTCGCTCATAAGCTCCATTTTAAAAGACAGATAAGCGAATATGTTTTCTTTTTTTATGAGACAATGTATTTATATTTTATCATTCGAAATCGTAATAACTTCTATGTTAGATTTCAGCAAAATCCTCCCACATCAAAGCCATCTGGAGACAAACTTACTTCTTTTGTTAGATGTAAGAGAGAGAGAGAGGTCTGTGTAAATAAGCGTAAGACAACAAAGGTGCTTTGGCCTTACATTGTTTTCATAGGCAAAGAAGAGGTCAGAAATGTGAGTTGTTCGAAAAAGACATTTGTCCAATCGTTTTAGTGATTGTTAAATAGTAGATGAGATTCTTTGTTGGGTCTCTTTGTGTGCATTATCTGGGTAGAGAGAGATGCAGACACGTATAACGGATACTACATGGCACATTAGGATCGTCAAAAGTATTATTGTTTGGGCCACATTTCAACTTTCATTTCAAAAAAATTGCTCAAGATCCTTTCCTTTTTTTTCGGAAAGTAAAGAAATTGTATTGATAAAAAGGGGCAACTTTACAAGTAATAAAGTGGCTTTACAAAAAACACAATATATAGGCACTACCTATTGTAAGCAAAAGAAACCATAGACAAGTAACAAGCAAGTAAATTTTTGAAGATCCTATTTTACAGGAGTTTGAAACTCTACGTCCTTGTCATCATCTTATCGTTTTTATGCAAAAAAAATTCGTAATTTAGATCACCTTTTATGAACTTTTCAATATTACTTTGTAGTTTTTAGTATTTCCCATTCTAGTCTCGGATTTGTAGGTAATTTTGGTTTGCTAGAGTCTTTACATATAGAGTTTGAATTATGTAACCATATAGCCCTCCTGGCGTTTTGAATAATATTTCTCAAAGAAAATTGTTTTCTCTCCTGCCTGTTTCTTTGCAATTCTACAAATCATCAAAGCTAGAGAGAGAGAGAGAGAGAGAGAGAGAGCTTTCAAACTTATGTGGTTGTGAAGACTTTTCAGTCTAAGGAGAAGCATAGGCACAATTTAGGCTGAGGCTGCTGTCTCAGGCTAATGGCCAACAACCCTAGCAAATTAAAAGAGAATTGCTCCCTATTTTGTATGAACCACATTGAATGTGAATCACAAATGCCTTCCAAAATGAGAAGTAAAAGGTTAAAACATATGAAAAAGAGCAAGATAAAAAGTAGTTTAATTTTGAAAAGTTAAAAACAATATTAAAAAAAAAATAGACGTGTAGCAAAAAAGTGGGGAAGCTTTTCTTTATTTTCCAGTTATGTCACTTGCTGTTTGGGGGCTAACAATTTTAAACACGAGTAAGCAAAACTGCAACGAACTTATTATGAAATTAGAGAGCTTGTATTTAACTAGGCTTGAGGTGTGCTTAGTAGAGTTTGTGTTAACCCATTAATTTGACGGGTTTAATTGGTTCACTAGTGTATCATACAACTTAATTATATGCAACTATAGGTGTGAATTGGGTATGAACTACAAGTTTTGACATAATATAACTTAAACACACATCGCCCATTCTTTTGGGATAACCTATTGATCATCCATAAGATGACCCTTGGAAAGTCTACATCATTTTCTCAAGTTTGAATGTCACAAATCCAACATCCAAACATGTGTGTGTGTGTGTGAATAACCGTAAGATTGGTATTTTCCCCATGATTAGCAAATGAGTGTACCAGTACAATACAATAAACTTTAAAGTTATAAATGATACACGTCTCATTTAAATATAGATCAGAAGAATATTTTATGAGTGTGTAGATCTCTTGGAGCCACTACCCTCATATTTATACCCTTGTGTGAAGAGATAGTTTTTCATCTTCGACGTTAGTCTGGTGCATGAGCAAAAATAAAAATTCACTATTATCCATTAGGATAACTGTGGTAATAGGAATTTTTTTTTTTTTTGAAAGACATGTTTGGTTCACTAGGAACCCTATAAATTAAACCATGGTGGTCGAGGTGGGTCAACTCAAGACAAGAGTGAAGATTAAAATTAGGGTTTAACGTGAACAACCCTTTCAAATGATACCTTCAATGTTAGAGGGGTTGTTAACCAATCTCTTGTGGGAATATTTTCTGCTAGATTAGAAACTTTGGTTTTCTTGAATATTTTTTGTGTGGATACCTTTATGATGTAGAACAAGTCACAACAAAAGGTGAAAAAGTAATAGTAAAGATAAAAATGATTGAAGTCGGAATGAAGCGTGACCAATGTCGTTTGATATGAATTATAACTACTATCAAGAGTCATGCTTTCCCATAAGTTCCACTTCTTTTCTTGTTAATTCCATCATTTAAGTTATCTAAATAGTTTTATTGTCGTTTTAAGAAATAATTAAGAAATTTATAGTAAATACTAATTAAATCATAGTAAGCGATGATTTCAATGTCGTCGATTTTCTAAACTCTAGACAATATATGTTTTTATTTTAATTTGGTATACTACAATTTTTTTTAAATTAGGTAATTTTAGAAAAATTAAAAAATTTCATTTCGGAAACATTTAAGTTGTAAGCGTTTCTATACATGTTTTATAATGATATACTCTTCAATTCTCTTTTTGACAGATCTCCTGCAATGCATTCAAATTGGATCACAAGAAAACATATGAATAAATTGGTCCTTTATTCATTAATGGTGGATGAATCACAAGAAAACATATGAATAAAAATACATTGAGGATATCTAGATCCAAAATATTCTACATATCTCTAGTTGTATTTATTTATTTAATAATACTATTTTTCAATGTGATTGATCTGCTTTCCTGTTGAGGGGCTGAACATGCAAGAGAAGAAATGTCAACTTTCTCTTACTAGTTAGGATTTCAAATGGGGTGGTTCTTCAAGGAAGAGTGCATTGCTATATGATAAAGATAAAGATAGGTAAACAAATTGTGACAATGAAGTCTTCATATTCCTGGTAATTACATAGTGGATGTTCTCATCAAGCCAAAAAAGGATATTCTCTGATGTGTGTGTGTGTGTTTCTCCTTGGTTTTGTACAATTATCCCACCAACTAAGGTACTAAAATTCTTTTTTCAAACTTCTATTTCCTTCTTAACCAAAAAAAATAAAAATGAAAATGAAAATGAAAAGGAAAAGGAATCACAAGAGGGAAGGGAGATCAAGATATTCGGTTCAACAATCACGTCATTATTATTACATCGTGTCACTATTCAATAATAGACTTACCAGTGAGTAAGACAAATCTCACTTAAAATAGTTCTTTTCATGAGTTGTAATTATTAAATCAAGTAGAGCCTACTTGCTTACATATTAATATATTATTATATAATAATATTATATGACAATAATAATATAATATTATCCTTCCATTCTATATCTTGTCACAATCAAGGATGGGGATGGGCCCACCTTTAAGTTTCCTCGAAGGTGCAAACACACATTAAATCATTTGAAGTTCTGGAGGAAACTTCTCCCTCTCACACACAAAGCATAAAAGAACACCTCCCTGGTGCCAATGACAAACATAGCATTCATAGTATGTGACAAACGTATATATCACTTTTGATAATCATAAGTGGAGACAAAAGGATTATTTCATGTGGGATTGTCTAGAATTATGCTATGGCAATTGAACCAAAACACTAACAGGAATGTTAATTAAGACAAGGGCAAAGACAGAGAAATTAATAAAGAAATAAAGCTATAGATTTAAGCATGCATGCATGCCCACCACCCAGTGGCGGTGGTTTAGTCGATACTGGCCTAATTTTTTACTTTGAGGTTAGATATTTGATTTTTTGAGTTTTCATTGAGACTCGTGGGTTGACCGTCATACTAATCAAGTTTGATTTATTCTCGAGAAGAATAACGGATGCGGTTAGCGGTCTCATAATCTCACCAGTGAGCCTATCAGAGTGATTTCTAGACCCTCTCCTTTGCCCCTACATCTTTTTTCAAATATTAAAAAAAAAAAAAGCATGTATGGCTCTTCCAAGTCAAATGGAACTATTATGTCCAAAAAAACTATTGTAGTTATTAAAATAGAGTTCGGAAATCAATTTTTTAAATAATCTAAGATTGTCGACTATTTTCTTTTTTTTCTAACCCCTTTATAGACAGAAACCTTAGACAAACCAATGTGGAGAAAAATATGAGTACTCCTAACTATAAGTAACAATGGCATTGGTCTGAGAACCTTCATCAACTGCTTGTTGCCAATAGAGACTTTTTTTTAGAGAGAAATAAACAAGCTTTTAAGAATACAGATTCCAACTTTAAAAATATTCAACTATATATATATATATATATATATATATATAAATAAACGTGCTTTATATACCGGGTATCCCTTGTAAAGCATGTTTTTTATTGTGGATAAAAAGTTAAATTATAAGACATAATATAAATCGTCGGATCTAAACAAATTGGTCGTTTTTATGCTTTAAGATGTTCACATGGAAAACATATTTTTTTATTGTAGTTAAAAAGTTAAAATATAGGTCATAATATAAATTATCATACTTAAATGATTTAGATCGTTATTTTGCTTTGTCTAAGTAAAAGCAGACTTTAATAAGTCTATCCGACAGCCTCAAATAGACTCATTTAACGGCTACCAATATCCTTCTCAAAAATATTCACTTTGTATTGTGTATTCAAGCTTAAGTTATACTAGTGTATAATATTATATATATTGTATGAAATTTTGTTGCATTATTAACTAGCGGATCAAAAGAGAGAATTCCTTGCACCTTTGTTCTGATGTGAAGAAAATGTGCAGTGCACACACATATTTCTTTGCATCTATAACTTGTACTTTTGATGGAGAAAATAAATCAAATCCTGCAATATAACCAAAAATAAATAATGATGTCTGGGACATTAGGGAGTAAATCATATTGGTAATATTGGAGGTTTAGTATTTTTTTTTCCTCAACTGTCAAGGGCATCTGGGCAGTTTACATGCACCTCAACTAACCCCCTCCCTGGTCTGGACAAATGCATGTCATCTACGCCAGAACTAGAGTATTTATAAGTGATAAATTTCTTATGGCTTGAGTCTAAAGGATTGCTAAAATTCAAACTCAAAATGTCTGAACTTACAGCTTATCTGTATTACCATGTGAATTACCTCTTAAAGTTTTTAATACATTTGAGGGTGACAAACGTTACTAAAATTATTATATGGATAATGCTACGCAAACCATAAAATAAAAACGAAAATAAGGAATAAATGATGTAATGCCAACACTTATTAACAATTTAGCTAAATAAAAATAAGATTAAAAACACACCCATATCAGCACCGTATCATTTAGTCATGGTTTTTTATCCCACTTTCTTATTAGTCCAACATTATCCTTGCTATATGAGTCCAATTGGATGGATTAATTAATAAGTCTTTATAAAGAATAATTTGCCTATAATGTAGAAGATAGCTTATTTTCTAAGAACCCTGTGATGAAACCCTAATTTTACCCTTTTTTTTCTTTTAATGATCCCGTAACTTTACCTCTGAGACATTTCACATCTATCATTTTCTGTCCCAATGTGAGTGTAGGAGAGAGATTGATATAGACCATCTGATCACTTACCCATGAGGGACCCACACACAATAATAACTTGATCAAAAATAGCCTCCATGCAGGAGACAGCTTGGCCTCTTGACCTTTTCCTCCACCAGCATTTTCCAGGAAACAGAAGGAAAATATTACTCCTACTAAGTTGGTCATTTTTTTTCCCTTTCTTTTTACCGCATTCACATCATTTTCCGGGAAAATATCAAAAGGACCAAACAAAAGGAGATATTACATACCCTAGAAATGGAAATGCACCTGCATGAGCGTGCCTGACAATACCAACCCTTTAAATATTTTTTCTTTTTTTTGGTCCTAAACAAATGGAAAATATTTAAAATTTTATTTTATTATTTCACTACGCTCTATTTTATTTTATTTTGTTTATTAGTAGCTGCAAATGTATTAAGCCAAAATACACTGCTACTAATCGCTTTTGGTATTGTATCGAAAAAATATTCTTGTGGGCGCAGATTCCTTTTAACTGTATAAAAACAAGTAAATGGTGTTGGGAAAGATCGCCAATTATGATAAATAATCTTTTCCCACTTTGTGTGGTTGGATTCCCATCCAACAAATGGAAAATAAGAGTAATGTTATCGAAATCTAACAATTTGATCTAACATGTTGATATAATAATAACATAACAGTGACATAATCTAATAATATTATTAATTTTGACATGACAAACACCCTTGACCGTTAAAAAAAAAAAAAACCACCTCAAGATTGCATGGAAACAAATTCCCTTGCATTGAAGACATTACTATAGGAATTAAAGTTCCACATACAAGTGGGAATTCATTTTCCCAGGAATGAAAAATAGATCCTAGGTAGTACAAGTAGCTACATTTAATAATATCTCTACAGAATTCAACTTCTCTAAGAGGAAAGATTGAAACAAGTTAACAACTATCCCAGGATGATCATAACTATGTCATTTCAATTTTTCAGCCCAGTTGAAAGTTTCTCGAGGAGGGAATTCAATTCCCACTTTCCTGGGAAAATTTAACCGTTTGAGAAAAAGAGTGAGCTGGTTGATGCCGATGAAGCGGTTGCCGGAGCTTGATATGATCTTTGCCGGAAAGACTCCAATGAAATTCTTGGTGGGGAAATAGCAATAGTCACAGATGAAGATGAATGAGTTCCTGAGTCAGGTGGAGACCCTACAAAAGCAAGAAAAAGAAATTCCCACAAATCAAATTCCACTTTCGTCTTTTGGTGTTTATACTAAATTCATGCAATGAGAGATCAAAATTTTGTTTATGTAAACAGATATTTCGATGTCAGTAGAAATCAAAACGAGTCAGTAATTGAATATCAAGATTTTTGTATTTCACGATATTTCGAAATGAGTCAAAATGCTTCAACCAATCTTCCCGAATAAAATTTCTACATTTTTTTTTTCTGTTTTGAGAACTTTTTCTATATATTATGAAACTTGTTTGTTCTTTTTTTTTTCTTTTGTCACTATTTGAAACTGTTACAAGGGAAGAGATGGCTAGATTCAAACTTAACATTCCAACGACGGGTTATGGTAGTCATTAGACCAACCACTTACCCTCAAACTTAGTTGTTCTTGAATTGACCAAATTTATGAACTGAAATATAAGATTGATCTTGGATAGACTCCAATATAACAAGAAAAAATAATATTAAAAACAAGAACAAATAATGTGGCTTTGATATAGTGGTGTTTTTAGTCGCATTATTCATTTAAAATGCGAATTTTACTCAAGAAATTAGCCAAATTTCATTTGGTCTCGATTTCTCATCTTCTTCTTCTTTTTTTGTCACTCTAATTTATTTCTCAATTTGTGCGTGTCATATTTACACGTAAGGGTCATGTTAATCTTGTTTGTATTGTTTTAATTTTATCGGATGACCCGAAAGACTTTTTTGTCACTCTGGCATGACCCATATAACAAAAAATCAAGAAATCTCTAAATGGAGCTTACTAGCAAGGTTTTCAGATGATGAATTACGGGCATTGTCAAGCTGAGACTTGTTGCTATTTTCCTGGCCGTTTGGTTGCTGAGATTTTCGCCTCCGACGGTTGTGATCGGCCAACCTTTTCCGGCAGCTTCGTTTCCCGTTATCAAATTCCGAGAGGAGATGAAACCTGTTTGGTAGTCAGATTAATGAGAATTTTCTTTTTCACTTGGATAACATTTTCTATTCAGCCAAACAGACCATCTGTTATGTTAATTATGGCAAAGTGATACTAAATAAGTACTTACTATAAGTAGCAAAAGCAAACAGTACTTATAACGGCAAACTTGATAGGGAAACAATTTATGGACGCAAATGCCCTAGGGATCACCACACGTACGGCCCAATCAATCATTTGATCTTTACCACACCCAAAGGGCATTTTTGTCATTTAAACATCCCCGTCCTCTTCCTCCTCTGAGGATGTTGAGACTGTGAAGAAAAAAAGTGATCTGATGTGGTTGAGTGAAAATGTGAATGCATGGGGAGGGTGTTATGGTAAATTCAAACCTGCTACACTGTTGGCAGAATCGCTGAGTCAACCCGGCGGCGATGACGGTGGCGGCTTTGGAGTGAAACTCACAGACCTTATGTCGCCGGTGGTAGTGTTTCGAGTGAGTCAGATCGGCATTGCAGCCCTCGGCTTGACACCGCGGCGAGTTCACTGAACCGGGTTCAACCATCCTCGACCGCCGGTAAAGCCGGTTCACGAAATCATGATTCTCCGACGAAGAAAAATACGTCCTTCCACCCAAATTCAACCCGATCCTACTGTTGAAATCCACCACCCCAGAAGCCGGTTCGCTCTTCGGCACCATCATGAACCCGGTTGGACCAGCCGGTTCAAGAGATAGCATTGAGTGTGGTGGAGGTGGGTAAGGGGCGCCACCGCCGTAGGCCGGTGGGTCGTACAGAGAGTTGAAATGGATATGATTTTGGGTATGGGTTTGGGTTTGTTGCTGGTGGAAGTGGTGATGGTGGAATTGTGGAGTGTTGAAGCCATTTGGGTTGAGTAGGGTTGTTTCGTTGAAAGTTTGGTTGTAATGGTCAAAGGTTTGACGGGTTTGATCGGAGTCTCCGGCGGGTTCTTCACCGGACAGCATGATTGTTGATGGGTTACCCCATTCGTAGTCCAACATCGCCTCTGCTGTCGCTCTTTCAACCCCACAAAACGGAACCCACTTTGCTTTCTAGCTCTTCAAAGTACCCTTGAACCTGTACAGTACACAAAACTTATATCAAGAGAGAGAGGGTGAGAGAGAGAGGGAGCGAAACCTGACAGCTTTAAGGTGGAGATTATTGAGAGAGAAAAGGGCAAAGACTTTGGTTTTCTTTGTGGTTTGCTTTATAATGTGTGTGTGTTATTGAATAGCTTTAAAGGACATGTTGGGGTTAGACGGGTTTTGTAGGAGAGTGTAAGACTGAGAACTCACCTTTATTACAGTTGGGAACTCAGAGATGCAGTAGTTGAAACCCTACAAATCATCTTCTCCGTTTCTTATGGTTATACACTTAGCTCTCTCTCTCTCTATAATGGCATCTGCTCTCTCCCTCTCTCTCTAGGTTAACTGAACTGGAAGGAACTTAGTTATGAGGCGGCTTTGCTCAGAGATAGGCCGTGTCTTACAATTTGTACAGGCTTTCCTTTACCATTTTACCCAATGTTTAGCTGTGAATTGCTGGAAAGCCACTTGAATGAAGCTATGTGGAAACTGCAAAGGTCTTTTGACTCTTTGCTAGAACGGGTCTCATAAACGGAACGTCTCTCTCTCTCTCTCTCTCTCTCTGATTTTGGAAACTACGGTCTCTCTGGATTTCATTTGCATTTTCCGAGTATATTTAGCAAAACAAAGGATCATTTTTTATAATGTTTCGGGCTTCTATGGAGTGGTAATCAGCGATCATCTATTTGATCGATGTATCACTAGTTGCTACCTTGCGAAACCCCATAACCATTATCGGTAGATGTCGAAGCCCAATCACACTTTGTTTTGGGCACCCGAACATAACTAGGGTTGCTTGTCTTGTCTCAGTCCCTCGCCCATTTGGGACAAATAACAAAGATAATAAGTCAAGCGAGGAGCTTTAAACAAAAAAGGAGACATACATCACATTCATTTTTGTGCTTGCACGGTAAATAAATGATTAGTCTTTCTAAATTATAAGTAACATTATTTATCAGTTCCTTATTTTAATCCACTAAGATAAAAGTCGATCATTTTTATGCTAATTAATTTAGTAAGATCCAAGATTTACAAAACAAGTAATAAACATCAACTATATGAAAGAATTGTGTAAGTAAATTTGCAAAATGTGACTACATATGCAAGAGTAAGAAACCGAAAAAAAACCTGTCAAACTTATAGTCCCTAATTTACTGATGTGTTGTTTTAATCATTGAATTAGGACAAGGGCAACAAACTTTATTTTCAATTTGTAATTTCCTTTGCTTTCAAAGAAATTATAAATTATTTATTTTAGGTTGACTATCGAAAGGTGTGAGTTGTAAAACCATGGAGCAATTCCATTTAATGTTCGTGATTCTTCACCCACTATGCACGAAATGTTCAAGTTTTTCTTATTCATATAATTAAATTTATAAAACACTTCATCAACAAGTCGATACGAAGTGATTCATCATGCTCATGGTAGATCTGATGAGCAAAGAGTGCATCCAAAAAACGATCAATTACATGGTAAGTTTATGCTCACAAAAAAATTGTGTTGTGATTTAAATGGTAACACTCAAGAGGAAGGAACTTGTTAATTAGACTGCAATGGCTACTCTTTATTACAACATGGATGAAGTAATCTCAGGGGATTGATCAAATATTAACAAGAACGAGTTATAAATTCATGTGTCTTAATTTCAAATCTTGACAACCACTTGGAGTTAGACCATAAGGGATTTATCCCTCATAGATACTTTAGTCCTAGCGTTGATGGTCTGCATTTGATCGAATTGGGAAGGACATTAGTCGAGATGCGCGTAAACTAGTCAAGATATCTCTGACCGTTGAACTCAAAAGAAACCTTATAACATGACCACATTATACAACCTTATACAAAAATTCCCTAATTGCAGTTTTTGTGTATGGTGTACTAATATGTGATTCCACTATATATTTGACAAAACCCATCAAAAAATTTCCAAAATTTGAACGACGATCAAGAAAATTATGCATGGTTTATTACAAGTACATAACTCGGTTTAATTTTGTCCCAACTATTTAAGATCGACTATCATATGAGACATTTCGTCTCCCCAATTTAACTTGGAGACTAGTGATAAAATCCAAGATAATTGCACCTAAGACAAAAAGAACTCATAATGCATTATTAAGAAAAGCACCTTGTCAAGTAAACATCATTAAAACTAAGTGTCACTCTCATCGAATCAACAATCAGCTACCACAATACTAACCCATTCTTTTTTCTTTTTTCCTTTTTGTTCAACGATCTGGATATCCGGATCAGTTTATGCACATCTCGACTAATCTCCTTTTCGATCTAATCAAAAGCAAATTATTCAGCACAAATAAGTATATAAGAGTTGGTGTTTAGATTTCATTCTATTGCTCACAACATCTAACATAAGATAGAGTTTTAGAACTGCACCACACCAGCATTCTGTTCCTCCTTTTTTCTTCTTTTCAAATCCATTATAAGCAAACAATTTTCATTAGCTTCAACCAATTATATTTCACCAACTAGTTGATGGTCCAATGACTTGTTGTACTCCGTTTAGGATCTTCTCTTCCCACGAAATTAACAAGCAAAGTTCAATTTACGGAGTGTACTCCCATTGCTTCCACTAATAGTGTTACAGTACGAAGATTAAACTAAAACTCAAGTTAGCCTTTAAAAATACCTACAATTTTTCGCCATCTAAGTCCCACTAGTGGGCTTCCCTCACGGATTCGAAATGTTACAATCACCCCTAAGTAGGGATTCCACCCTAGTGGCGATTACTTCTCAATCGATTGTTATTTTTTATCGATCTTTTTTTTTTTCAAATGATATTTTTTTTCTTTCTCTTGCTCTTAGTGGAGGAAAAAATATAATTTATTTTTTTTATCCTCCCCCGAAATTCACTTTTCGATATCGCACTTGTATTTTTTGACCAATAAAAATACACAATCACGTGTGTAATATTTTTTAATTTATTATTTTTTTAATTAATAATTACAAATTATTCAATTCAAAATTAACGAGGCTGCAACAAAGGTACTGTCTGTATCTACTGTACTATCCTTACCCTTGAAGTTTTACGATCCAAAAGCTGTTTTAGGGTTATTTTTGTAACTTTGTAGTTGTTGACTACAGACACGTACTCAAACGCGTGAGAGTGCGAGCCCAATACAAAGGGAACAGTGTGGGGGAGGAATCACAGTAGCATAGTTTTCCCAATTGCTCAGTTGCCTCTCCCCACGCGATCAAGTAACACGTGGACACACTTCCTTCTCTATAATTGGGCGTTACGACTTACGTAGGATCAGCTTCATTAAATGCATACAGTATCTTCGATGACCTACCGACCAGATTTGTAAACTGACAAAAGTGCCCTTAATCAGAACTTCCGGGCAATTTGATCTAATTTGCTGATTTTATGTATCACAATTGGTAAAAAAATTAATTTGAGGGTTAATTGCACTGGAGGTTCTTAAAGTATGAAATTTGTCTCATTTTAGTCTCCAATATTTCAATTGCATCATTTTAGTCCCTGAAATATTGAATATGTTTTTATATGATCTCTCATGCAGACAGTGTCTAGATTGCTAACGATTTTTTATCATAAACTTGTCACATGATACTTAAATATGGATAAAAAAATAATTTAGATAATTCTTGATCAAATTTCTACTCAAATTTTGGTTAAATACTTACCTAAATTACACAGTTTTAATTATGAGCTATCTAAATTTTAGTCAAATGCTACACATACTATACATTTTTTTGTGAAGAACTACTCAAATTTTGTTTGAACTATTAAAATTATTTTTTGTCCATATTTAGCTATTACGTGACAAGTTTATGATAAAAAATCGTTAGCAATCTAGACGTTGTCTATTTGAAGGACCATATAGAAACATATTTAATATTTTAGGGACCAAAATGAGACAAACTCTATATTTTAGGAACCTCTAGTGCAATTAACTCTTAATTTGATATAAAACACTCTGATGGATAAATTTAAATATTTATTTAATTTTTTTTAAAAAAAATCTTATTGTCTCCAAGCTTATTTTTTTAATTTTTTTCACTTAAATATTTTATCCAATATTGAAACTTATTTATTACAAACTCTACTAATATTAACCAAAGGAAAAGACAAGAATATCAATCTCTTTGAGAGATAAAATTGTGAGCTTTTCATCGACTATGAGAGACAAGAAAGAGGGAGAGAGATGAGAGAAACAAAGAGAGTAAAAATTTATAGTCGAAGAATAGAGACAAGAATAGATGATATGGTGAGAGGTGATGGCAGCGACTTTGAAGATAAAGGTAGGAGAGGCAAGTATTTTTTTCGTCAAATGAATCTTTTGGATTTAGATAAGATAAAAAAGTTATCGTCAAAATTTTCATATAGAATTTGAGTCTCTCTCAATTTAGATCTAGAATAAGTTTTTTTAAAAAAATTTGGTATACGTTTGAATATAAGATTGGATAAATTCTTTTAGGCTATTTTGACTCAAATTTAAATTTGAGTCAGAATTAGAGATGCTCTAACTTGAATCTATTATCAATTTAATAACAATGATTCATTATAAATCATGATCATTTTTTAATTATGTAATTGAAATTAAAGTAAATAAAGAAATAAAATTGAGGTCGGAGAGAGAGAAGAGAAAGGTAAATGTAGATTAATGAATTATTTGATATTGGAGAGTGTACTAGTTGAGTTGTTTAGCAATAAAAACTGTGCAGAAAAAATAAAGTTTTTGAATAGTAAAACAAATTTAAGAATAAATTTTGTACCATTAAATCAAAATAGATAAAAATTAAATCATCTTAATTATTATTATACTTTTATAAGTTGAGAATTCAATTTCCTAACAATAATATTAGATAAACGCGTTTTAAAAATATTTTTTAAAAAAATATTAGTAAATTCCATTTTCTTAATAAAAAGAGGGAAAAAAAGGGTAACCTACAAATTAATATAATATAGAGTAGCAGTAAATATTTAGTATAGCGGTTATATCAAATCAATATTATCATTTCCTCAAAAAAATCAATATTATCACATAATATGGTCTTATAATTATAAATAAATAAGTGGGTGAGGGTAATCTTATTTTTTTTTATACGAGAAAGTCACTATCTTACATGAGAGAAAATATTCAATACAATGGCGATACTATGTCATCATTACTGACACAGTATATAACTAACCAATAATAAAATCCTAAATAGATAAAATGAACCCGAATTTGGTAATCATTAGCTTACATGAACAGATAGTTATTAGTTTGTGTGTGACTCATTTTCTTATTTGTTTATACATTATTAATTGATAATATCATATCAGCATACCAATAAACTTTTTTTCTTCTTTACGTGGAGGGTAGTTATTTGAAGGTATAGAGTCCACTTTGTCCATTTGATAAATTATCATTGTAACGATTATATTGCGTGACAATGGATACATGGCATCACCGTTACGCATAATATTTATTTGTAGAGGAAATAGGGGTGTTAATCGATTCGAATTTTACAAGTATATATATAAAAAAATTAAACTTATTTTTTTAAATAAATTTAAAATATTATTCAAACAAATTTTATTTAAAACATGAGTCAAGTTAGAATTAAATTTTTTTCTGAATCGAGTCCAAGTAATTGGTAGAGGTTAACTAACACCCCAAAAGAGTAAGGGAAATTTGTGTAAAACGAAGAAAAAATGAAAAAGAAAAAAGGGGAGGGGGGGGGGAAATTACCTGCAAAAAAACCAACAAAAAGACAGGAGAAGATATTATCGGATCTATGGCGTACGATGATCGGTGTTCGTATTATGTACTCGCAGAAACTTTCAAAACTCTTATCTACTCGCTCACCCTTCACAACCATTCCTACGTCTCTCTTCCTTTGTGCTCTGTGTAGTGTGTACCCAAAACACCCCTTAGGCCTAACAGGTGTGTTTCTGGGGTATAGACTTGTGGGGGAGGGCGAGGGGGAGGTGGGGCGTAGGGGGTTTAACATGGACCAGAATATAACTATATAATAAATCACATAAAAAATTAAATTTTATTTTCTACACATTTTTTTAAAATTATCACATCACCTAATTTCATCATATGTGAAATCTTTTTATCGAATTATGTATTTTAAAAATATTTATCAATATTTTTTAAAAAAATAACAGATAAAAATAAGTTTTGAATGATATAATCAAATAAATAAAAGAAAATAAATTATTATTTAATATAATAAAATTAATTTTTTAGGAGTTCAAATTTTATGTTCTGTCGTACCTTTAGACACAGATTCTAACTAATTTATACATATCAAATGACTCGTTAGCATATTATAAACACAATAT
>CM042189.1:3807633-3817736 GCA_023539305.1 Ilex asprella
CCTCTCTATTAGACCTCTCCATCCCACCCTCCTTCACCCCTCCATCCCATCCTCCTTCACCCGGCCTTTAATTTTTTTTTTCTTCTTTTCCTCCACTCTTTTCTCTCTTCCACCCGAGATGTCGCCAGACTGGCATAAAAGAAAGGTATTTTTGGGTCAGTCTACGAGCTCTGAGATGAGCTCACGTGAAGCAAAAGCAGAGTATCCGTGAGTGACAGAGTGAACTCACCAAGTGGATGAGTTTCATCTCCCAATTTTCAAAGCTTAAATGCTCTCTCAATCGGTGTTTTCCTTCCAATTCCATTTATGTGAAGCCAATGTGAGTAGATGAGCTTCCATTATTGTTTTTAACTTGGTTTTTTTGTTTGAAGCTGTGTTTTTTTGTCTATGTTATTGAGTAAATGCTCTCTCGGTCTGTGTTTTTTGTTAGATGCACCCTCAGTCAGTCCACTATTCTCTTATGCTATTCCATTCAAAGTTGTAGATCTAGGGATTTTGGATCATTCCGATGTGAACTCGATCAAATCTATGACTTTGGAATAAAGATTCATGTTTTACCCAACAATGTCACTCTTCATTCATACTCGGTCAGAACTTTTATCTAAGTAGAAAGAAAGACTGATGGCTTCTCCAAGGTCCTTGGTTCTGTTCTTTTTACTCTCTGTTATTGTTTCTTTGACAAGATCAGAGGACGCCCAAGCTTTTTCAGAGTTGAAAGCTTCAGTAGATCCATCAAAATCGCTTCAGTGGCAAGGAATAGATGTGTGTAAATGGCAAGGAATCAAAGAATGCCAACAAGGAAGGGTCACAAAGAAAAAATGCAACGCCACCACCACTGCACCATGGCTTGGTTTTTCATTACAATAAGTAGATATTAACCAATTATTAGCCATTCGATAAATTTTGTTGTGTTCTATTTTTAAATTTAACTCTGTCAAAAAAAAATTTAATATTGATTGTGTGTCTAAAGTGATTTAAAAATAAATTGTTACTTAAAATCATAGTTATCAAATCGTGTATCGAAAAACGTATAATTTTTTTAAAATAGTGTATAATATCGTGTATCGTAAGATACGGTGCAATTTTAAATAAATAATAAAAATATATATATACCTTTGAAAAAAATCATACACTCATAAAAACATAGCATTTCATTAAAATTCCACCAACTATTCAAGTCATCAACATAGTCCACTAATATTATAATACAAAGTTCATAACCGTAGTTCACTAATTCAAACTTCAAACACCAAAGAGATTGGGTTTTGTAAATAAATTAAAAAATTAATATTAATCAAGATTCAGAAATTTTGATACCAAAAATAATAATAATAATATTTGACTTTGTAAATAAATTAACGTCATTTATTCCACTACACAGGACCACATGTTTGTTGGAGTGTCTGTCTAACCCAAAATCATGTCGTTCCGAAAAGAAAAAAAAACAGCATTTGTACGAATCGTACCAATATGTATCGTATCGTAAAAATGTATCATATATCGGACGATACAACGCAAAAACGATACAGAATTACGATCCGTATCGTTTTAGTCCTGTAACGTGATGTATCGTACGATACTAACAACTATGCTTAAAATATTTGTATGTTATTGAAAGTTTTTGTATTACTGGTTCGAGTTTTGTCCATTTTCTTTAAATAAAATGGTTGTCGCGATTTATTATTAGAATTTTTATTTTTCATATAGGTAATAGTTTGTTAATCATTTATGTAAAATGTGAATGTATTAAAAGATGCATTTTAGGCTTTCAACTTAGTGCCGATCCAAGTTTATTGCTCGATTATTTTGTGTTCACGATTAATATTCAGTGTTTGTTCATTTCATCCAAATTTATTGCAAGATTATTTCGTGTTCATGGATTATGAGGACAGTTTAGGCTTTTAACTTAATGCATTCAATGCTAGATTATTTTTGTGTCCAAATTCAGTGCTCGATATTTTTTGAATTGCACCATGCCTTCATGCCATTCCTATTTATCCCTAGGGATAAATTAGAGGGATAAGAATTTATATCACATAAGATTTAACTCTTGCTTATGTGAATCAAGTACTATTTAACTCTTCCTTGATTATTTTGCGTTCAAATTCAATGTTCATTTTTTTTAGTTGCACCGTGCCTTTAGGCGTGGGTTATCCCTAGTTCTCATATACAACACCCGTGCAAAATATCAGTCACCTTCATCCACCAACTAGGGCCCAATATATGAATAGGAAAATAAAATATGCAGTCACCCACCATATTCGAAAGTGGGCAATTTGTGTGTGATAAAGAAAGAGAGATTGACTGAGTGAGAGAGACTGACCGTCTAAGTTATAAGAGGCTGACCACTGAGCTGAACGCGATTGATTTAGGGCAAAGAGCGGTCGCCTGAGTGACGAAGAGCAGTGGTGAGACGAAGAGCAGCCGCTTGATTGTCGCCTGAGGACGCCTAAGCACTAATCGCTGCCTCTCTGGTGAGACGAAGAGGACATGTCTGCCTCACTCCTCGTTCTCTGCCTTATGTGATTTAGGGCAAAATAAAAAGGAAAATACTATTTGGACTTAAAAATCTGACATAATTTGCTAACCTAAGGACATGGTTTCATTGGAACCATTGGATTAACACCAAGTTCCAATGTTTGATGGAGTCCACAGTCATTCCAAATGTCATAGTGAATTAGGTCAACAAATTATGTCAATAAATTAGGTCCCAATAACATTGCTCAAATGAAAAATAGCCCAAATTAAAAACAGCAGCCAACAAGTTCAATTTCATTTTCTTCAAACTAGTCCGATTTTTAAAAATCATCCGGTTCACGGTCTTCTTCAAAAATCGGCTGGTTTGACGGTTTTTATCGGTTCATTTTCTTATTCGGGTTGACCGGACTGACTGAGGTCCCCGGACACGGTTGAACCGATCCGACCGACCGGTCCTGTCGAGTTCTGATAACACTGCTCCAAACTCATTTTTGTTTTTTTAGGAAAAAGTGAAAACAAAAATAAATAAATAAAAACGCAAATATTGTATTACCAAACGTAACCTAAGTATCTGAAGTAATTTTAGTATCAATTGAGCCCCTTAATTCTAAAAGTTTAACAATTAAACCCTTCTGTCATCGGCTATTAGATTTTTTGATGGAATGTCTCTCATACTCACCATATGAATAACAGATTAAGGATATTTTAGACTGTTCGTTCGAAACCTATTAGACGAAAAACCTCATTCCTTATACCCATTAACCAAAATCCTAAATCTAAATCTCTTTCGTACCTAACAAACGAAACAAAACAAGCTTTTCGAAGAGCTTACATTTATGTAATCTATTTTCTAAACCAGATCGAAGAGCTTGATAGTCTGCTTAGTTTAACGAGTATATAAAAAAATTTAAGTTTAGAGTTTCGGAGTTGATGAGTATAAGAAATGTGATCAATTGCCTCATCTGGTTAAAACTTTGGATATTTGAATTAATGTGGTGGATTGTCCAAAGCCAGACAGAACCCCATCTTGACAGGAACATGATATCATGGGAAAAAGTTCTGTCACTTCTGCATGAATTTGAAGGCATTGAACAATCACATTAGATCCATTCAAAAAAAGAACAATCAAATAAATCAACTTTGAAAATGTCACCACCTGAAGATCCCTAGCCTAGAGACTAAAGGGAGGGGCTTGTAGGGGCAATCCTTAAAGTAGCCTAATGCGCAAGGCTCTCGTTACTGCAGCGTTTGAAAATTGTAAAACCAGTAACATCACCTTTTCTATTATCTTCTTCCATGCTCCAAGAGAACAAGAAGCCACATGCAGTCAAGTTAAATGCAAGGCTCACATGCATCAGTATCATGGAAGGACATGCAAATTTGAAGTTTGTAGCTGACCCCCCCCCCCCCCCAAAAAAAAGTTGAATAGGAGTTTATTGAGTTGAGTATGTAAATTCGAAAGGCATAATTTACATGATAAAATTTGGACAAAATAAAACGATTATTTCAATGGGGCGTAATTTCATGGTGTTCTCCAAAGTAACAAGCCCATTTCTCTATAAATTTACACTGATTATAAACACTAACCCAAGAAGCTGTGGAAGACTATGAGAAAATTAGGAAAAGACTGCTCTTATAATAAAGAACCAGCAAACATGGCACAGTCAACCATGTCTAATGCAACAAATATGTGTAGTAAAGGAGAGGAGAAACACACTTTCTGGTTTGCATTACTTATTTGAGCACTGCAAATAAAAGGAGAGAGGCTTATTAATCATACAACCAAATTTGGTGTCATTTCTATTTTTCCGAGTAAACTTAATCACTTGTCAATTCAGGAATGAATATGCCAAAGCCTTCTCCTCCATCAGCTCTTTTGCTGTGGCATCCATCTTCGCCTTGGAGAATTCGTCTATCTTGAGGCCTGCACCATTTTTGCACAATGAAAAACAAGTTCCATGCCATATGGAAAGCATATTATTATATCTGAGTCCTGCCATTACAGTAAATAGGTTCCCATTCATCGCATTAGGCATACTACTGGATCATGAAAACAAAAACCTCTAACAATCATGCCAAAGTATAATGTACAATAACATAATAGACATCCGCTCTTGGTTTTCTCAATCATGCAGCAAATGACATTTCAACAACTGCAATCAGTGGCTCTAAAACCCGTGAGGCCTGTCACATGCCAAATACTTATTTCTACAATTCCACCCCCACCCACCCTCAAAACACCAGTTTGAATAACAATGAGCTACATTGACTTTTGTATCTTTAAATCTTTCTCCACATGCTCAACAAATGAGAAAGAAAAACAAAGTTATTGGTGAGGGTTTAGGGTTTAGGCTATGGGAAAACAACCTAATTTCATTCAAGTTCATATTAGATGAGCAATTTTTATTGGTCGGCGTGTAACTTCTAGATAGATGAGATGTTTGGTTCCCACTTTGGCATAATAGTTGCATTTTTATTTATCAACAAACACAGGTTTGCAACATTTTGCATAGCAACCAAACTTACCCTGCACAATCGACCATTCTCCTTTCTCACAAGTAACAGGGAAAGAGTAAATAAGACCAGGCTGGATGCCATAAGATCCATCAGAGTACACTCCCATCGACACCCATGTTCCCTGAATGAAAAATGAAAAAAGAAACGAAAGATGAGAAATGGATGCAAATGAAAAGATAAAAAGGCTGAAAGAAGAAACTCGACCTTGGGAGTGCCAAGCACCCAGTCGCGTATATGGTCACAAGCAGAGCTGGCGGCAGATAATGCACTAGATTGCTTTCGAGCTTTGATGATGGCTGCACCACGTTGCTGCACGGTGGTTATGAATTCTGTATTTAACCTAAAAATTTGAAAATGGAGCAAATTTGATGAAAAAAATTATAAAAGTTAGTGGATGATAGAAGACAAGGATGCATTGATCAATGAAGGTGTGATTTAAATTACATTGGTAGCAACTGGAGAATTGACATTAGATAATTAAATTACCTTTTTTAATTTTAAAAATGCAAGTGATTGGACATCAGGTGTAATTAAACAAAAATTAAACTCTATTCAGGAAATAGCTACCATTGATCATCAGCAACAAGTTCTCTGGCAGACTTCTGTCCACTGCTAGTGTTTACAGTGGCATGATTGACATCTGGATATTGAGTTGAAGAGTGATTCCCCCAAATGATTACATTCTTCACATCACCAACATGAACATTTAGCCTCTCTGAGATTTGGCCAAGGGCTCTATTATGATCAAGTCTTGTAAGGCATGTGATGTTTTTCTCTGGAATTGAAGGGGCAAATGCTTTCAAGATAAGTGCATTGGTATTAGCTGGGTTAGCAACCACAAGCACCTGTGTGAATAAACCATAAAGTGATTCAGCATAAGCGACGCAATATGACTAGTCTCTATTCTTTCACCACCAAGTTAGGAATGCAAAACAATAATAAGCATAAAAAGAACTATGACATGCTACATGCAAGATTATCTAATCAACAACAATGCACACAAAGTACTTCAGATCTTACTAAAAAAGTAAACAGCCAGGAAAGTAGTACTAGAAACAGTAAAAATATAATAAAAAAATGGAATCTTTTCCTGCTAATTTGCATTGAAATGTTATCCCTACTCGAGAAAACTAAGGCAACCCCAATGCTTTTTTTTCCACACTGAACAAAATTGGTTAAAAGAAAAGAAAAAAAAAATCACCACCCTATGTTATGAGAAGTTATGGATCCAAAAAAATGTAAGATATCAGTAATAAAGGACTTTTGAACCAATCAAATGAAATGCTGCTGCTTATTAAGAGAGAACCTCCTTATACAAAGGCCAACAAGCTTCCAGTCATAGGGAAACATTCAACGTTTCTTCTTTATCTCTTTATTTAAAAGACGGAGGCAATTCTAGTTTTGTAGTTATTTGAACCACGACATGCAGATATCTTTCTTCATCCTACAAACCCTTTTCTTATCTCAAATAAGCAATTTCACATCTTTGTATTTTTCTTTCTTTCAAAGCATGTGCATGTTTGCACACGTGCTTGTTTGTGTCTGTGTTAACTGAAGCACATGTTTCTCCTATAACTAAAAGTGCCCACATGCACTACATAATAATCCACAGGGATGTTCCATATACAAGTCAACATCACCTTGCAATCTGGAGCAGCATGTTGCTCTATAGCAGAAGCTTGAGCCTTGTAAATTGATACATTTTTTGACATCACATCCTTTCTCTCCATACCTTCCTTCCTTGGGAATCCACCAACCATTACCGCAATGTTGACACCTTTACAAGCTTCAACAACATCAGTGGTGGCAACAACACCTGTTGAACCATACAGAACATACTATGATCAAAACATCAGTAGCAAGAGACAATACAAATCTGTTTAGAATTCACACCTTCGAGAAGAGGAAACGCAGCATCAATCAACTCCATCTTTACCCCTTTCAAGGCCTCGGCCGCAGGTTCAATATCAAGCATGTGTAGAATTACAGGTTGATCAGGACCTAGCATGGCCCCTCTAGCGATCATTGGAACAAGAGCATAGCCTATTTGCCCTGTTGAAAAAGTTCACATCAACCATGAAAAGAAGCACCTATAGTTCGAAGCTATTGAGAAAAAATATTGAATGGCAGCATGATACTCTGAGCCCAGTAAAAAAGCATGAAATAGATTGCAGATTTTTCGAAGCTGGACACGTATAATTGACTCACATCTATAGTTCTTAAATTAATATCCTTTCATCCTGTCTGTCAAATTCTCAAGAATTTACCAATTTGATGTTATCACCCTAGAAACTTGTACAAATTTCATGATAGTTAGAAACAATGGTACTATTACAATGATCATTCATATGTTTTGTCTCTACTGTTTTGTCAGCAAGTTTTAGCCATCCAAAGACCATGTAGAATAAGGAAAACTTAAAGGCTAGCAAGACAAATAATGGTTCTTAAATGCGTAATAGGATTGGAAAACCCAATCGGGAAATCATGACCAATTTTTCGATTTCCCAGTTCCATAGGATCCCTGGATCATACAGAGTATAATTTCATATTTAATATTGATCCCTATATATATATATATATATAGTATAACTGGGTTTTTTTTTTTTGGAGGGGGGGAGAGAGAGACTATTGTGACCAAAGGCCCATTGGTTGTCAATTAAAATTGAGGTAAATTTACTGTTTAATTGACTAGAATATTTGTACACTACCATAGTTAATAAAAACAACCACAATATGCCATAGAATTTAGGGGATGGGGCTAGGGTTTATTCTAGCATAGAACAAATAAAAAGTAACAATAACAGACACAAAATTGATCATATTAGAAATAATCTAAGAACAAGAGGAAGAATATAATGAACATGCCTGCAGCACCAGTAACGAGTACTTTAATAGGCTCCTTCTCTATATTCGAGAAGCTCCATATGTATCTAATGATTTTCCATGACAAATATAAACAACCCAAAACAACAACAATCTTCTCAACTAATGCCCAATTCTCCATTTCACACAATCAATCAAAATCTTGTACCATTCTGCTAGAAAAACAGAGATCATCTATATAACCACAATTCAGCAATAAACAACTCACACGGAGAATCCACACAAACACTTCATAACAAGGCATTCAAATACCAATACAAAACCCATAA
This sequence comes from Ilex asprella, assembly GCA_023539305.1. Taxonomy (NCBI): domain Eukaryota; kingdom Viridiplantae; phylum Streptophyta; class Magnoliopsida; order Aquifoliales; family Aquifoliaceae; genus Ilex; species Ilex asprella. The sequence continues at coordinate 3,815,781 of CM042189.1, forward strand.
CCAATGCAAGAGCATAACATATCTTTATTCCAAAGACAAGAATCTGATCTCTATCCATGCATGTGTTTTTAGATGCATGTATGTGGCATATATGCAAACAAGCAACAGATAGATTACCTGCGGCACCGGTGACGAGGACCTTGATGGGTTTTTTCACCATAGATTCCGGGATGAAAATGGAATAGAATAAAGATTACAGTCTCTGTATAATAGGTAAAAAATAAGTGATGATTAGAAGTGCGAGGGTGGATGATGGAATAGAAGAGAGAGAGAGAGAGAGAGAGAGGTGTGATGTATTCGACGAAGGTATAGAGATAAGAGTGACGAGGGAGCAACATGGAAGTTGGTTTTCATGGGATTTCCCATGTTGTTTCATCAATGGAGAACTGTCTACGTTGCTCAAAAAAGTTTGTGACATTAAGAAAAAGTTAAGGTATGCATGGTAATTAGCATAATTATAAGAATTCATAACATTACCTGAAATTTGACCTACCAGTTTTGCCCATTAAAAATACATTGAATAATTCGTATCCTATGCAAATTAGTCTTCATAAATCCCTCCGTGTACGAAAGAAAAATTAAATTTTTAATAATTACATCATGTAAATTGGCAAACTTTCTGTTTGACACGAAACCTACCACATATTACAATCCCACAATTTCTCTCTTGTTAAATAAATCAAATATGTAGATGGGATTTTGGCGAATTTCTTCTTAGTATAACTAGATTCTCTCACATTATTGGCGTGCAAATGAGTCATCATAAACTCCAATTTGAATAATTGGATTTTTGTGGATTAGATAGGATCGGAATGCATTTTGTGAATCGACGAACCTTCCCTTGACACATAATATCCAACGCCTTGTGGTTCATATTATCTCTCATGTTTTTATCTCACAATGTATATCAAATTGGTCAACGAAATTTGGTAAATATTCATTAGTGGAAACACGAACACCCTTTTGTGCCATCCCATTGGTCATCTTGTTTTTAATTACTACGTGAAATTGAAAAATTAAAATCACAAATCATAGTTATGATCAAGAATAGAATTGATATGACGTTAAAAATTTATACACAACTCAAATTACAAATAAAATAACCTCAAAATCAACACCAATGAAGTAAAAGATCACAAACATCACACTTGAAAATCAAATCAAACTCATCACAATTGAAAAATATTGCATGCAACTATCGTGGAAAACAAATAAATAGAGAAGCTAAAGGGTGCTCGTGTTCTGCAAAAAACGAGCGTTTAGTTAGGAAAGAGTAAATGAGTGCTTGTAGATAATGCATAATAGTGGTGGGAGGTGACGTGATGGTGTGGGCAACAATGATATTAGTCGTAGTGATATGTATATATAGGTTTTGATGTTAGAAATGTTGAGTCATGATAATGGCGGTAAAAAAGATTGAGTCAAAATAGATATGACATAATATTGATAGCAAGATAATTGAGAGAGCGTATAGAATGATGAAGAGACGAAAGATTATTTTACACATGTACCAATCAAGCTAGACTTGCTAAATTTATATATCAAATTATCCATCTTAAATGATGTGGCATAACCAGTAACGTTAATATACTTTACGTTGATAAATTGTCATATTAGTTACAATGAAAATAGGTATAAACATTGTTCTACATGTATTATTATATATCCCTATATGTATACATACAAATAATTAAACAAATAAATCATATTTTGAAATTATGTTTATGCATAAGTAATGCCATAAACACCATTAACGGTTGGTTCATTTTGTAAAAGTTAAGGGTGAAATTGATAAATTTGAAACTTTAAAGACCACAAAGTGCAATCAGTGATCAATATTAGGGGCCATTAATGTAATTTAAACTTTTTCCCCGATTGTGCGAATCTTCCCGTTATAATTTTTCAATAAATGACCGATTACGCGAATGTTGCCATCAGTTTCCTAATATCACGGGT
>CM042189.1:3817746-3832238 GCA_023539305.1 Ilex asprella
CAGGAGAATACTTGGCTCTAACAGGAGACAAACTCAAGGGAGTGGAAATGATTGCTTGTGGACTAGCAACTCACTATTCACTTACTGCAGTCAGTTCTGTTGAACCTTCCTGCTTATTCCTGCTGTGTACATGTTTTCTTGCTGTGACCAATCATCTTTTTTTTTTTTTTTAATCCTCTCTCGCAGAGACTACCTTCAATTGAAGAACAACTTGGAAAGTTGGTAACTGATGATCCTTCTGTCATTGAAACTTCTCTAGAGAAATTTGGTGAAATTGCCCATCCCGATGATACGAGTGTAATTCGCAGGTATGTTTTTTTTTTCTTGAGATTTTGCAGTGCTTAGAATCATTTGACTGAATTATAATCCTCATCATGGGGAAGATTAAGATTTCGTTTTGGTGCATAGTTTCGGTTACCTCGGAAACGAAAATGTCTCAGACCTATTTTGAGAGCACTTAAAAAAAAAATGAAAACAGAGAAAAAATTCAAAAATTTGTTTTTGAAACATTTCGAAACATTTTGAAATACCTCAAAACATATAAATTCCGATATCGCTATAGTTTCCATGGAAATGGAAATCTTTTCAGTCATTTCAGTGAAAATGAAACAAAATTTAGATCCTTGATCAAGGGTCATTTTGTTATTGTGCACTTGGAAAAAATTTATTGGATGTTTACAAGTGTTGAAGGCCGAAAAGAAATCCCACCCACTTTTGGATGCTGTTGCTTCCATCATTGATCAGGGCTAGTTTCAATCGATCACTAGCCCAAGGATGGTGTAATGATCCCATGGGTGACATGATATCATTACTGGATGTTTATAACATGTCAAATAGGGATTTTTTTTTTTTTTTACATTCTATTTCTTTTTCACAGCACACAAAGTGGTATTGGTCTAAGAAATCTACATGGGTCCCCTTCTCTCACTGTCTCTGCCCCTTCCTCTCTTTGTTTGATAAGTAAGATTAACAAAATCTACATGGATTCTTATATGATTTTCATTTATGGGTGGAAGTGTTGGGTTTTTTTTTTTGTTGGTCATAGAAGTGTTGGGGAGCACAATTTTGTGATCATTGCCATGATTGAGTTAGTGGAGAAAGTTGTGAGATCTCATGTTGTACTATAAGCTTGGTACATATTAGGTGCAGAGTAGTTTCATGCTTACAACTGAAAGTTATGTGTCAATGCATAGCAACCAAGGTAACTTAATTTGCTGAGAGCCTCAAGTGAGGCCCATCCTACATTTACTGGGTCTGGCCTTCTTTTTCAAATGGTACCACCTGGTGGGTTTGCAATGGCCAAAGTGCGATGTGATCTTGTTATTTTGCACTTTGATTCACCAGGGGTTGCTTTTGGGTGTCTCCTGAAGTTGAAGCAATTCCAATGAATCTGACTGCCATCTTCATCTTGGAATTTCAAAAATTTCAATCTGCTGTTAGGAACTTCTGGTAAAACCTTACAGAGGATTTGCGCACTTGTACATTTTGGGACGTCTTTGTAGTTTGTAGTGTGACCACTTTGTCCAGTCTTAATAATTGTAGAAGAGAGAGTTAAGACTGCCCTTCTTGTAAAAGATAGAATTAATTTCCCCTTCCAACTTTCTTGGCATTATAGATTGCGATGAATATGGTGAGTTGTTATATACAACGGTGCCAGTGTTTTATAAAGACAAGCTTCAGTAGGAGGCTTTCTCCATCACAAACCATCTAATTCTTCACTGAAAGGTTTGCCCAGGGGCAAGTATCTCACTCCCAGAGGGAAATCAAAATTCTATTTCTATGTGACTGAAATCCAGTGAAACAAACATGAATCTCTTTTTCTTTGCATATCATCCATACACTATATATATATATATATTTATTTATTTATTTTCTATTCATCTGTGTATACATATGTGCTCATGTGGTCTCTTACTGTCCAGAGAGAGAGAGAGTCTATAGAGGTGTAGATATGGGATCTGTGTCACCTTAGACAAAAGAGTTCTCTGACATTGCCGTTAAAATTTGCAGACTCTTTGATGGATTTCTCATAATCATGGCATTGTAGATTTTTATGAAGTCTCTAATTCTATCCACAACTCCTCAATGTGCTCTCCTTTGTTGTTGTAATATTTCTCATCCCTAATGTTACGATGAGTTCCTCTGATGTTATTTTATTGCTCACTGCACTCAACCCTGTCTCTTCAGGTTCTTACTGGATACTAACTGACCTCTTGTTTTTGCTAGCTCCAACCTCAACTTTTTTGAGGATTTATGGTTAGGCACAACTCTTTCTTATTCATCTTTTGATGCTAGAAATATACCAAATGGGTAACTAAGCTGAGCCAGCAAGTCATTGCCGGTGAATTACATTTGGGGTTTGAGAGCATTTTTCCTTCGTGCGTAAATGAATGACAGCCCCTGAAACATGGATTACTTTGCAGTGACTTTCATCCAACACTGTCATTCTACATCGCACGTTTCCTAATTGGAGAATTCTTGCCAATTTTTTCGCTGCAAGCATAGGGCTTATGAGGTGTTTAACAATCAAGGACTGTTGGGGTTTGAGAGCATTTTCCATTTGTGCATAAATGAATGGCAGCTCCTGAAACATATATTACTTTGCAGTGATTTTCATCCAACGGCGTACTTATATATTGCACGTTTCCTAATTGGAGAATTCTTGCCATTTTTCCAGCAGCAAGCATAGGCTTTTGATGTTTTACAACAGATCAAGGACGTCTTTTAGCTTCTTCCCTGATATGATGTTCATGAGAGAAGTTAGACAGCCATATAAAGTAAATAAGACAAAGACAAGCTTAATTAACACCCCCCCCCAATCTCCTCCTCTCTACTTGTATATATATGTGTGAAAGAAAAGGAAGATGACGAACAGGAAGAAAAGGGGGGGGGGGAGGGGAATAGAATTGGCATTTCATTTTTCTATTAAGTGTGTTAATGTCTTTTCACTTTGGTCTGAAAAGCGAGAGGGGGTTGTCTGCCTATTTTTAAACACGAGGAGAAAAATGTGTTCCAGGGCCTAACCACCTGGGGTAAAAAGTGATTTCACTTCAGTCAAAAACAACGTTATGTGCCTATTTATAAATATTGGGGAAGTAATGTGTTCCAGTGCCTAACTATAGAGCGTGAAATGTTACTAATCTCAACATTTTCTATACTGGCTCTACATTCCATTTTTATTGATGTGAGATATCAGCCATGATGCTATTTTATAAAGCTTTTTATTCTCCAATATTTCTGGACGAGGGATAAGTTGCTGCCCTTTATATCCACTTCTTGCTTGTTGAATGAACTCCTCTTGCTCATTTCATTGATGTAACGACTCGAGCTGATGCTTTATCCGATTGATTGTCTAGGATTGAAACACTCAATAAATGTTTCAGCCATGACACGGTGGAGGAAATTGTTGATGCATTGGTAAGCATATATTGTGTTTATTGGTTTTAGAAAATGATACCCTATGCATGTAATTTGATACACATTTGACACACACATATATCTTAGATATACCATTAAACTTTAATACAAGGAATCCACCGCATGAATGGATAACAAGTAGCAAAAGAAACATGGCATTTTCTCCATTTGTCAATAATATCGAGAAGTTAGTTTGTTCCATAAGCAGTTGTCGTAGAGCTTAATAGTATGTTCAGATAGCTTTTACCTACTTTGTAGTTGTTTAAAAGGAAAATGAGTTTTTCTTGCTAAGTAGTGTCTCTTGCAAGGGACTCCTCCTTTAGATTGAAATTTCTGGAGGCAAATATTCAGCCTAAAATTGATACCATTAAATCCTTCTATTGCTTTCATTATATGCTGCCTTACACCGTGAATCAATCTGATAAGTTTTGATCTTCTTGTTCATGGGGAATTGTTGGAGTTTGCTATGTTTTTCCTGAATTTTTTAAAGAAACCTGATGAAAGAAAAAGGAAATCATGTGAAATCATATCGTGGAAGAATTTTGAGGGAAAGACGTTTGTCATGCTTCCAAAACAAAATTTTCTCAGGAAAGTGAAGCAGCCAAAACACATGATGCATGGTGCATTTCAACTCTGAAGAAACTAAAAGATGCCTCACCATTGAGCTTGAAGGTTTCGCTAAGATCTGTAAGTTCCTTCAGGATTATAACTCCATTTGGTTCCTCAAACCATGCTGCTTCTTGAGCTGACCCTTTGTTGTTTAGATACGTGATGGTAGATTTCAGACTCTTGATCAGTGCTTGACTCGTGAATATCGTATGTCCCTACAAGGATTCTCAAAGCAGATTTCCAATGATTTCTGTGAGGTAGAAGCTCGTTGAATCTTTATTTCACTGGGGCCAATTTCAATGATCTTTGTCACTGTGTTTATTCTTTGTATCATTGTTAGGGGATTCGGGCACAAATGGTGGATAAGGATTTTGCACCAAAGGTATCGACAACATGGACTATATTATCATGACTTTTCTGATCTACTAAGATACTAGTGCTTTGGAAATAATGTTTTTTCTTTTTCATCAGTTTGTCAATTTCTTTGTGGCAGTTTTGCTACTAGCATTTTCAATTATCTGTAATGAGGCGCATTATTGTTGTTCTTTTGGTCTCATGTACTTATGATTTTTGCAACAATGCAGTGGGACCCTCCAAGCTTGGAGAAAGTATCGAAAGACATGGTGGACCAGTATTTTTCTCCCCTTGGTGAATTTGAGCCTGAACTAGAGCTACCTGTAAAACAGAGAGAAGCATTTGCATAGATAGGGAAAAATGCATGTTGCCCAGAGCTTTCAAATTTTGATCTGAGGCAGTCAGTCCCAAGCAAACCCCTGCACTAGATTTTTCATTCGTGGAGAACTTTATGAGTTGCAACACCCCTTCTCCTGAAATTATTGGGTCATTTTACCGAGTTCCTTTGACATGGTTCTCTCAAACGCCTTAGTATACTCTACTCGTTCACCTGTGTGATTTGATTTCGTTTCCTTATTCTTTTGAATCAAACCCCACCACCAAAAGAGAAAGGGAAGAATATTTTCTTTTTCAACTTCCATAGAAAACCTAGGGTGCAAGAGTAATGGGGATGGATCAGAGGAAAATCATGAATTGGGATCGTTTGACTTCTGGAAAATTACACAGCAAGTGCATGAGCTTGGTCAATAATATTTGCTTGCTGAGGGCACAGTTTATTTGAACACTTCCTTTGCCATGAAATTTACTTCCCAGCTTTTTTGTTACTTTGGCACATTTTTTATGTATATGTATTGATGTCTTTGTTTTTGTCTTACTTTCCAGACAACACATATAACTTTTAAACTATGGCCCTTGTATTAATTAAATTCTTGATTTTTTTTTGTATCAATCGAGCTCTTGAATCTTATAATTGTGTCAATTGAACTATTCTTTCTATCTCTGTTGTATTTACACTATACATATGACTTAAATTATGGTTAGTGTGTCAATAGGCTTTTTTGTCTTTTTGGTCATCTGAGTGGCATATTCTAATGGAGGTAGACAAAATGGTTCAATTGACACAATTAAAGAATTCAGAAATTTAATTGATACAAATGTTATAATTTGAAGACTATCTATGTAATTTACTCTACTTTCCAACTTAGAATTGGAGAACACCTAGCTTTAAGGGTGTTAATCAAACCTTTGTCGAGCTTAATTTACACATAAACGAGTTGACTCGTTTAACTATTTACTCTTAAACGAGTTTAAAATAGTGTTCAAACTTAACTTGATTAACAGCCCTACCTAACTTTAATAGCTAAATGAACTCACCTCAAGTATTATGGAAGTTAGCCAATAACTACACTTCACATTACACATCTAACTCTAAATGTCATAAATACTCTTCACATTACACATCTAACTCTAAATGTCAAAAATACAAGTCATCGAGTATTATCATCAGTTTTAAAAAAGAAACCACATCCCCATTGCGAAATGGATACATCAATTCCACCAGAAAATCCTTAAAATCTTACCAAAGTGGCCTTTTTGGCATTTCAACCATAGATTAATGGCTTTTGCTCAGAACCACCACCAAAAGAAATCACCCCATTGTCCATCAACCTCCATAAACAGATCGCAATGATTTTGTAATCTTAACTGCCTGCATATGGGAAACAAAAAATATCATCTTCTTCTGCTTCCATGGACTTGAATTTTTAGGGAGATGCATAAACAAGCATCCATTAAGTTAGCAGCAGCGGCACTAGTCAACATCTATGGAGGTGACATCTTTCTGCACAATCTGCCATCACAAAACCGCCTTTAGATCATTGCAATGCAAATGTGCTACAAAAAAAAAAAAAAAAAGCATAAACAGATGTTTGTAAGTTTCAAAACATCTTCCTAGTTCTCAAATTGCCACTTTGTCCCATGGGGGTGTGAAAACAACACTTCTGTCCTGGGGTATGATTATTGTGGTGCAACTTAACTTTGAGAAAATAATAAAGAAAAAGACCCAATGAAATGGAGAAATAAGTGATGAAAACGAAATCAGCCAAATTGTTGCCATTCATCTAGACAACGGAGTGTGGTATACTAACAACCTAGCCAGAAGCCTTGGAAACTGCATACATTAAACAGTTTATTCCACTACAAAAAGTTTCTGTAATTAATATCATCGGCTGACATAACCAAGTTTGTCTGAGCATAGCCTTCATAATATTGTCTTTTCGATAACTGATTAAGGAAACTCAATGGCAGATAAAAAAATCCCCAAGGAGATACATTCACCGGAAAAAAGTTTAGTCTATCAATCATTCCCTTGAACAAGATGGAAATTTTGAACAGGTAAACAGAACTCATTCTGTAGGCAAAGGAACAATGAAGCGAGCAGGAATCAGATATATGGACCACTTAATTACTAAACGTACTAGAAATAAACCTTAAAGCAAGAGAGAACCAAATCATTGCACACTTAATTACCATACATAAAAGAGTACCTTCAATATATATTCCTTAATTCTGTCTCCAACTGTTGCATCTAAAGCTCTCTCAGCAAGCTCATAAAACAAGGTATTACCTTCGGGGCCATGAACTTTATCCTTCTGCAGATATCTACAAACAAGAAAAGAGTAGAATCAGAAAGTAGTTCCATGTGTGACTTTATCAAGAGCACAAGAAATAAACAGTCCATAATTTGACAATTTCAACCTTTGCTGGACAAGTGCTTCCAATGCCTCCTTAATGTTTCCGAGAACTGGATGGTTTTCATTACTTGCAAACAATCCCAACCGCTTTAAATGATGCCAAAGATTTTCTTGCATAATGAACAACAAACTCCATCACAATAGATTATCCTCCCAAAAAAATGCAACATTAGACAAAGAAAAAATTAAATTGGAAAAAGATTTCCTCAAAAAATTAGGCAAGAATCTTAGGTGAAAATCATCATAAGCTGGTGAAACCCATCTGTGTTAGGTCAGGCCCATCAGGTGATTGTAAATAAGAATCCAAAAGGGTCAATGCTAGGTGCAATGGTAAAATGCTCAGTATCTCAAGAGTGAGAATGCAGATAATAGTCTAAGAACAGTCATTGCGTGCATATGATACCAACGATTAGGCCTACATCCGGTCTACCCTTCCTATCATCCTGCATAGGTGAGACCAATAATAACTATCTTGGCAAAATTTAACATATAGTCATCATCTCAATTTTCAAAACTATAAGAATTAAAAAAGAAATATTTGTCTAGGCAAAAGAACCCTTGTTCCCAGCCCAAAGCATTTGCCACCGACATACTTTCACAAAATTATTCCAAAAAATAAATAAACAATCATTTAAGAGCATACCTTCGGCAATTTTCCCTCCTGCAAGATGTACAATACTAATGACAACAAACGTAAAACCAGTCACATGTGACGTATTCACATCTTCAACATATTTTCTGTAGATATTAGCAGGTAGCTGGCTTATGATAATGTATGACTTTGCGTCGGTAACACCTGGAAATATACATAGTGGAAACCATAATTACAGCCAATACTCGAAAAACAAAAGATATGAGCTATGAAAACATGTCCTGGCACTGCACTGTATAACAGAAGCAGAACCCAAATGATGCATTTGCCAACACAACACTTGATTCCTGAATTTACTAATTGAAATGATTTAATAAAGTTGCTCTAGATCATTGGGATAATAATCAAAGGAAGTTACTAATTCCGCTCCATCAAATGCTAAGCATGCTAATACCCTATGTAATTTAAGATGCCTAAGCAAGCTAATCTATGCATGACATCATAAATTCAGCCCCCATCCTGTTCAAAAGAGGCCATTCCCTTGATTATCCCATTCCAAACATGTATCATAACCATTAACCTATGAAGCAAGCAAAAAAAGCATCAACCTTTGGACCATTTATTTTACAAGTATACTAAATCATAGTTGGAGTTCAATATTTTGGACCCAAAAAAAAATTACCCCATCTCAAATATTACATAAACATAGATACTCCATACTAGATTGATTCATGTTCAAACCCAACTGTGTTTAATCAACCAAAACTAGGTTAAAGTTTCCACTTTGCATTATTAAAATTGATTTGAACCAAACTATATCTGTGCACTTAGAATAGTATGACATACATAGAACATGCTTCCCTTGAGGGAAGGGAAATCAACAAATCTAAATGGCGGCAATGTGTGACTTGGATCCCAATTGTATGTTTTTAATTTCAAAATAAGGCAGTCAAATCATAGGCAAGGACAGTAATCAGAAAAGCAATCGCAACCTCTTAAGTCAGGTCCTCAATCAAAAGGTCCACATACAGACTGGCAATCACTACAGCTGCTCACCTTATAAAACTAACATTTATGCCATGTAAGTGAAGTCATGAAGCATGAATGCAACAACTATAAGTTGATTACAGCATTGTGCTTGTTAATCAACTTTTGTTCATCATAAAAAGAAGAATGGATATATTTGGTGCAATGCAATGCCTACGCAATGGTTGCATCCTGTAAGATATACTCTTTTCTATCTAAGCTAGTGTTAGTAAAAGGTTCTCACTACTCTGTTGTGAAGGACGACCCTGATTTGTTGATGAAGGGCGAGAACGTTGAAGCTCCCTCATTTCATACCCAAAAATGTTTGAGAGCTTTGATCTGGCCTCATTGATTACCAAAGCAGGGAGAGACCTTTGACGATAGTTTTTAGTAACTAGTTGAGTGAGCTCATCCCTCTTAATTGGACATCCTGAATTCTGGTGGGTTTTAAAGAGAACATAACGAATCACTTCTGCGACAAGCTTGTTCTTCTCCTGCAGCAGGAACATTTTCTGAATCAGATCACATGGAATATTCAGTCCATATTTGAAACACAAACGTTGAAAAACGCTGTGTCAGTATACCCACCTCTTCTGAGATATCAAATTGAGATAAATCTTCAACAGCACTTGCCATCCTGAGGAAAAGAAAAAGAATTCAATAGTATTCATTATATCCTTTAAGATAAAGGTATATTTTGTATTAAGCATAGTTTTAAAACCCAGTCTGAACATCAATTGGGGAAAGAGACCGGATCAATGGTTCAACTGTTCTGGTCGGACCAGTAATGTAATAATAAAATAATCATTAATGATAATAAAAAGGCTAAAAAATCACAATAATTATGAAAATAGAATGCTTAATATATATTAGATGAAACAAAAGCCCCAAATCATCAAACAGGCATCCACTTTGTTCTCTATTGTTTTTAGTTTTTCAGTATTTAATTTATTTGTGGGAGAGGGGTTACAAATCATTCTGAATTATGGGAAAATAGGAGAAACACACATAAACCAATCTACTAAAAGCAGGCATTGAACCCACATGAACATATAGCATACATTTCAAAGCAAAACTTTGCAGCAAACTAAAAATGAAAACCTCCCCACATAGAATAATTGAGGATCTACCAATCTAGATCATGCATCCATTATCTGAACTATTAAATCCTTAAACTAGAGTTGACCAAAAAAAAAATCTTTAAACTAGAGCACCCCCACAAATCCACAAGGCAGAAATGCTTCACGTATAGAGAGAGAGAGAGATGTTACCAGCTGTGCTGTGTGCTGTTTCAAACTTGAGGGAAGGAAACGCCCCGGATATGGAAATCGTCGATGGAGTTCTGGCCAGTGAGTCCCTCCTGCCGCGACTACGAAGGTTCGTCGTTCGAACTTCGCCTTCGACTTCGACGCAGCGCGCCGAGAGAGAGAGAGAGAGAGTTACTGCTGAGCAGTCTCGGATTTCGAAGAGAGAGAGAGAGAAGAGAGTGGTGACCGGTGGTGACGCTCTTGACTTTTCCCGCCAGTTTGTGACTCCGTTAACTCTCGAATCTCATCTCAATTTAGGGCTTCGGTTTCGTGAAGCGCTGAGAATTGGGCTTCTTGATGTGGTTTATGGTCTCAGGCCCATTTTCACAAGATCTCTATCGGAAAATCAGCGTGCTCCATGGGTCGATTGACCCATTCATTCTAGACCCAACGTATAAAATATCAAAATATAAAACATTCGGTTAACACAATACGAAATTAAAAATTTTGAATCTTGTTTAAAGCACCCATTTTGTACACGTGTAGACCCAAACACGACACGATTAATAAACATATCATGTATAAGTGATGTCAAAGAATATATTTATATATATATATATATATATGATTTTACTCATATATATACAATTTATTAGATACGAATTAATAACGAATCGAATATGAATAAAATATTTTTCTACACGAACTTGTTAAGAATTAACATGAACTTACCTCATCCAACATGATTGACAAAGCTATTTGTAATCATTGATCGTAAATGTAATAAATTTTGATAAAAAAATGAAAATACAATACCAAAGAGTTATTTCCTCAATATACCATAACCAAACCCAAAAAATTGAGACTCACAAGTTGGAATATTTATTAAACGGCGTACTCAGAGGCTCCTGTTATTGCGGGATTTGAAAAGTTGAATGTACACAGCCTTAACTTTGCAACTAGAAATATCATTTTCACAACTCACCCGTGATCTCGAAGTCACAATAAAATAATTTTACTGTTGCGCCAATACCCGGCCTCACAAGTTGGAATTTATTCAACAAAAAAATTTGATGAAGTCACCACCATTGACCAAGTACGGCAAGAAACAAAAAATGTAACAAGAAGATCTGAATTCAAGTTGCATTACAAAATCTCATCATCAGTTTAATCATGGCTGTAAAGCATTATACTACAAAACTCCTGGATAGATTTTGGGGGCGCCAAAACAACAGAATTTAATGGTCGCTGAGCAGATTCATATTGACAATATTTACACTAAGCTACTTAGAGCAATTTTAACCAAGTTATGTGTTGGGACTTCGAAAGCCAATGGACGAAATTAGTTTTAATTGTCAAAAAGTATATAAAAAAATGTTTTGTGAAAAAAATTCACTTAAGACATAAAAAATTGTTAGAATATTTTAACTAAAATAGTGTTTTTAAATGTGAAAACTGAATCTCACATCGACAAAAAATCCAAAGAAACTTGAGTATATATATAGGCTAATTTTATTTAGCCTTTAAATTAAAGAGAGTCTTGGAACTCTCACGTGCGCAGGGGGAGAGACTAACGGATGAGATATGAATTTCTAAAATTCAGATTTCACTTCAAGTTGCATTCTTCGTGGGATTTCAATGAATTTTTGGTGAGATAGGTTTTTGGCGCAAAGAAAAAATAGTTAGGAAGATCGCTTGCGTAAAAGTAACAAGTGAAAATGGGAGAAGTAAAATAACCAGTCGAATAGAGAGTCATTTGGAAAATTTTTGGAATTGGTTCTTCAAAAGAGCTAAAATACAGCTTTTACTGAGGAGTTGCTCTGAGGATGCTTTTGGTCAGAGTCGGATCAAAAATGAGACGCTGATCCAATTGGGCTGATTAATCACGATTGGATCCAAGCTTTAGATGATTGGTGATCGTGCCATAAGAACATAACTATAATAATAAAACTGAGCATTTTTTTTTATATTTGATAAACCTAAAAGTTAAATGTTGAATTTTTTAATTCATAGACTGTTTCACTTCTACTGATATTTAAATGTTGAATTAAATTAAATTGGTTGACAAATATAAGAAATTAAAATTTAAAAATTATTATTATTCTAATTTTATCATTCTCTTTAACCATTTCACTGCAAATATCTTATTTCTATCACCATCATCACTATGGTGATTATGGTGGTAGCGACGACATAATGGTGGTGATAATGGTGGTGGTGACACAACAGTGGTGATGATAATGATAGTGACGACACAATAGTGATAGTGGTTGTGGGTAATGAAAAGTTAATAGTATAAAATATTTTGAGTGTATATTTGTCAATTATAAGAAAGTTATAAAGAGATAATTCTATGTGTACAAAAACTTACACTAAATCAATTGCAATCTTTGGATCATTGATAAGACTCACTGACTAATGGTTGCAAGTAATTTGGTATATATTTTTTGTGCACATAGCATTGCTTTTTATAAAAATTTTATTGATTAATATTTTCAGTATTAAGTAATAAATAGGTGGCTGATATTTAAAATTTTAGCCTATTTTTAAGAATCACTTAATATTTCTTAAAATATTATGTAGTATAAGTTTTAGGTATCAAACAAGTTTAGAAAAATTACACTCAGATCCTTGAAATTTATCATTTAATTACTCCGATCTTCTCACATCTAAAAAATTACGCACAAACTTTCTGAATTTTGTACGCGGGTAACACTTAGACCCGTATCATCAATGTCCGTTAACACTCGGACCCTCTTAAGTTTACAAAAAAGATATATTAACAGACATTTGACTGCAAGGGTCTAAGCATGACTCGCATATAAACTTTAGGAGGTATGTGTTTAATATTTTAAATATTATGAGATCTGAATGATTAAGTGACATACCTCAAAAAGTGTACGTGTAATTCTCCCAACAAATTTAATTCATTAAATACTTAAATCATTCAATTTTTAAACATTAAATAGTGTTATAAACCAGTCCCTTAAAAAAGAGTAACGTTCAAATTGTTTATATTCAACTATTTATATTACGTTTAGGATTTTAACATTTTAACTATAACAATTCATTTAAATTTCAACTTCCAAAATTATCTCTCCTACAGATGCATAAATGTAATTCTCTCTCTGTCATGAATCGCTTTCCACCCTAATTATTTTTTCCCCCAATCAATTCACTGTAGGCCCCCTTATTATTATTAATTAATTTTTAGGCGTAACCAAAACTCCTCCTCCTACCTCTATTGGTCTTTTGCTTTTTGCTTTTCAACTCTCTCTCTCTCTAGCTTTTGGTGGGTGATGTTAATGTGTGGTCTTTTTTCACACTAGGTGGAGATGTGGGTTCCTCTCCCTAATATCCTATCTTATCTACATCGTCAGATCTTTTTCGCATTTACTATGGTTCAGCTAACACTTTACATCAGTAGAAATTTTGGGTTAAAAAAACCTACTCTTCATACCAACCAAAGCATGATACCAAGATCAGTAGCCTTTGATAAAAAAGATTATATTTTTAATTAAAGGCACTTAAAATTGAGTATCAAGTAAACAATTGGGTGTAAAAATATAATTATATGACAAATACAATCGACAAAATTATCATAAAAGACAAGGATCATATGATTTTTGACTATAGTGGTATATTTTTATAATTTTAATCTTTTTAAGAAATAAATTGAGAATTTAAGAATGATTTAAAGAACAAAATGTCATTGACCCTCTACCTAATTACTTGGGAATCACAATTTTTTAAGGTAAATGAAATTCATATTTTAATCTTACCAGTGGATATACCTCACAGTTGAGTGTAATGTACAGTGGAAAACAAGTGAGAGCCAATAGATCATATCAGAAGAAGAATAAAAGAAGAAGAAAGAAGAAAGAAGAAAGAAGAAGAAGAATCATGGGAGGGGAAGCAATGTTAAAACCAGTTGCAGGTGCAGTGGGTGGGACTCCAAACCCTCAACCCTGTCCAAAAGCCACCATGACCACCAAACCTCATCTTTATCCTCCCTCTTCTTCCTCTCTCAAACTTTCTGTATCATCCAATTCCTCTGCACCCTGTGGAAAATCTTCTGCTAAGTGTTCATACGTTGGTGAATCAAGCACAAACAAATTGGGTTCTATTGAAGGAAGAGAAGATAAAAGAGCAAGTGGGTCTAAATATGAACATGTTTTTGGGGCTGTTCCATCTAGATCTGAAGTGGAAATAGCCCTGTCTGATCTTCTAAGGTGAGTGATTGTTTTAGAATTCTTTTGGGGTATGTCACCTAATTACTTGTTGTATGTGGGTTTTCCTGGTCAGATATGAAGTGCTTAAATTTAATTCTGACATTGATTATGCTACTGATTGTATGAATTGAGCTGTGGTTAATAATGCTCAATTGCTCATGCAAGTTAAGGGACTAAAATTACTATGTTGTTTCTGTGCAGATTTTTCCTCTTCTCCCAAATAGATGTGGCACTGAACATAAATTGCCAAGACTGAAAATGT
>CM042189.1:3832338-3851374 GCA_023539305.1 Ilex asprella
GGTTTATAGATAGAGTTTAGGCCATTCTGTATTGTCAAATTTACTATATGATCAGCATGCAGGAGTTCATTAGTATAACAACTAATTGAAATAGTTATAGAAGCCTGTAGAAAATGGAAATACTCATCGAAAAAGGGATACCAGATTAAGTTGACATATATTAAATGAGTATTTGTACAAATCTGCTACATGAAAAAAAGGATTTCTAAAGGTGGTGCTGTAGTTTGAAACTACAGGTGTTTGCTAAGTCTGGTCCTAAGCCAATTGCATTATAATTTGTTTTAGCTGCTGTCATTTATTGGTTCATAAGTTCAAGTTCCTGAGAAGTTCTATCTAATTGTTCTTCTATAGAAAAGTTATGGGTGACTTGGTGAGGATGATAATGTATTTAGGCCACTTTCTTAACTTCTTTGCCTAGCTAGCTTAGTCCAGGCATAAACACAATAACATTATTCTTCTCATAGTATTTATATCAATTTATGCATGTGGTTTCTGTATCTAAATCAGAAATTAACAGGTTTCAGCGGATGTTGAACCATCATGATCCAAGAATGTTGCAGTCTCCTGGATATGGAAGAATTCATGATGCTTTTCATATGCTGCAAACAGACCCATCAGTTCAGGTGCCATGTGTTTCTCATACTTTAGGCTGTTTTAAAATGTGGTTTTGCTCTGGAATTGAAGGTATAGTTGTCATTGCTGACAAATATTGAATCCCATTTCATGTTCTGCCGGCCATTCTGATTAGAGTAAACATAAGGGAAAACAAAACATAAAATGCTCAAATAAAAATGAAGTGATTATAGAGAATGATATAGTGACTACTTGGTCTTGTCCAAGTCTCTTTTCACATACTGAGCTCAACCTGCAGTTCAATTTTGTATGCTTGTGTTTCTTTATTCTTATCTTCTGTATGCTTCAATTATGCCATACATGGGGTTGTTTCTCACCATATAATGTATACCTCTTATTTTTTTAGCTATTTATATGACAGAGTACAACAGTTTAAATTTGGGTAAGTTACTAAAGTTTAAACTGAGGTTATATGTAAATACATTTACAATTGTAATCTGAAAAAATGCTACTTTGTATGCAGAAAATGGTCATCTCAATATCAAGTGATAAAGCTGTATGGGATGCAATCATGGAAAACAAGGCAATTCAGGATTTCCAGGCCTTACTGTGCGCAGGTTTACATGGAACTACATCTTTTCCTGTTTTCACTTTTTCGTTGAACTTTAAGACTTGATCCCCAGACCAAGTTTACACCTTTAGATGTCTTTAATACCGCTCTGGTCGATTCTTTTTTAACTTCTCATAAACCCTTCAGAAAGAGAGTATTAAAAGTGGTTTTTTGGCTATTTTTTTTGTCATGTATCTCTTCCCATAAAGGTTAGTCCTTGGACCAGAGCTCTTCTTGCCTGAGCTCAAGTTGTCAAGCTCATTAATCTTCCTGCAGAGCTCTTTAGCCGATCTTTTTCACTGGGTCTATTTTTTCATCAAAGGTTAAATCCTGAAATATTCATATTTTCTATTATACCTGTCAAATTCAATTCCAAGTTATGTATTAACCCCAAAAAACTTAAAGGAGAAGTGGGCCCGAGTCCTTGGGTCGTTAATATATCCATTATTTTGGGGATAAGATCCATATATAGATAACAATGTAGTAGCTCCCAATGGCCTCCAAATCTTGAATCCTGATTTTCCTGATTTTTTTATTTTTTTATTGTTTAAAAATGCTATGTGGTATCATCTTATCAGTTCCTACTTAATTTTATATCTTTTTAATACTTGGATAAAAATCTGACTCTTCCTACTTGAACCAGAAACATTGATTGACCGTTCCCATCATGACTCAGTTCCATTGTTTGCTTGTGTGCGTGTTGCCTGTTCAAAATACGCGGTGAAAGAGAGACGACTTCTAGACAAAGGGATTCATATAGGCCAAAAACCCCTTTACATCTAGGGCTTATTGAAGCCCTATTCTGTATATTTAGGAACGGGGCTATCAAATGGTCGACTACAAAACCCATCAAGGTTATAAATTCACCAAAGTTAACTATCAACTTTGTGTGCACTGTTATATTTTGTGTGTTCTCACATGATGTTGTTATTGTCTCTTCCTTCCCTGCTTGATGTTCAAAACCAGTATGGATTCTCTATATTTAGTTATCTTTTGATTATTGATTGATGATATGTAGAAGAAATTGCAAGGTAGAGCTCAGGAATTGAGGTCAGATAGGGAGCTTAGCCAAAGAGACACTTGACCTCAGAGGTCCCGATCTTGGACCCCCTCGGTCAGCAACCTGAAGAAAATGCAAGGAAGACAGTTGGCAACCACAACACGTCTCCTTAACGGCAGTATGTGCCTAGAGATTCATAACCACCACAATAATTGGCTAGAATCGTGCAAGACGTTGCTAAAGAAAGACAAAAATCTCGCTGCAGAGCCTATAAAATCAGGAATTAGACTATAAATACTGTGCAAAGACCTCATTACGGGACAAGCCTTGAGTATTGTATCAAGAATACTATAATCCACCAAAATAAAATCTTTGAATATAGACACAGGAGCAAGAGACTTCCTTAAAGAGTGGATTAGCCGAGCTCATGAGCTGGTGAACTACTATATTTCTTCAGTGTTATCTTTCACACCCCTAAAGATTGTTTGATCAGAATTATCAGAGCCTTGTAGTTCAGTTCTAGCCCACCTTATAACACACGATCTGTTCAATCACGCGTAATACACCATCAGTTTGGTGTCGTCTGTGGGAACGACTGTTCTTGTTACAAATTCATTGATTTCTTTGGTGAACTAATGGTCTCTACTCATAACATGAGCAGAAGCCAAACGAATCCTCCGCGAACGCAGAATCAGTAGGAAGCCAACAGTGGAAGACAATAAGAAAACCCTCAAGACTTCCTGCCCACCATTGAAACGGATCCCCTCATGGCGGATCTTCCTCAAAATAATGAACTAGAGACCCTTCGCCTCGCTAACCAACGACTACTTCAACAAAAATGAAGAGCTTTTGAAGCTCTTACAAAGTCCACAGAAAACCCGACTAGCCCAGAATGATTCCCCACATGGGGAACGTCAACCTCTCGATCCTCTGAGGGAGGTTAACGAGGGGGAGGAGAATAGCCAAGCCATGGGCCATGCTCCCCACCCGCCTCTTAAGAAATGGGACAACGAAGTTCAAAGTCAAAATGTGGGAACTGAGAGAAACGAATTCCTCCTTTTCTCGTAAGAAAGAAGAGAACAATACTGAGAGCAGTGATTCAAAGACATCCAACAAGAACTCAGCCACATGAAGGAGCCATTGAAAGGAAAGACCCCAATGACCATGGACGCCATAGTGTAACAGACGGAGTCCACATTCACCATCGACGTACTGCACTTCTCTCTTCCTTCAAAGTTCAGAATGCCTTAGATGGAGGCCTTTGATGGGACAAAAGATCCTATAGATCACCTCGACACTTATAAGAACCAGATGGAGTTGCATGAGTACCAAGACCCAATGCGATGTCGAGCCTTCGCCATCACGCTAAAGGGCTCAGTCTTAGCCTAGTTCAATTTGCTAGCCCCAACGTCTATCTCCTCCTTCAAAGAACTCTCTATATCCTTTGTGTCGCACTTCATAGGAGCTCACACCTACTGATAATCGAGCTATCACATGTTGAATGTGAAACAAGGTTCTAACGAGAATCTTCAGTCTTACGTCCAGCGGTTCAATTCAGAGTCACTGAAGGTGAATGTTCCAGATGAAAAGTTTATTTTCATTGCCGGATTAGGGGTACAATCAAAAGACTTAATGTTCTCTATATCAAAGAATCCACAAGCCAAAATGGCAGAAGTGTTAGCCAAGATAGAAAAATATATTAATGGCAAAGAGGCCCTCCTCTCTAAAGCACGGAGCTTATCTATGTAGAAGGAAAAAGGGAAGGAAGAGAGAAAGAGGAACTAAAGTCCCAAGAAAGAAAAAGACATAGATAGGTCTCCAAGAAGACATAGAGATCGCCCCCCTAAAAGAAGGGGAGACGTTAGGGACCGCCTAGATCCCCCGCAGCCAGAGTTGCAGCTAAGGTACGCACCTCGGCAACTCACCTCTTTTACAGCTACAATATCCCAAATCCTTTATGAGGTACAGAATGAGAAATTTCTAATGTGGCCACCTCGAATAAAGACGGATCCAGCAAAAAGAGATCTCACTAAGTACTATGAGTACCGTAGGGATAATGGCAACCACTCTGATGATTGTATCCAATTAAAGTAGGAGATTGAGTTCCTGATTCAACGAGAGCAGTTACATCGCTTTGTGGCACATGACAATCAAAATTGAGCTCTACCATCACCTCCAGCACCTCAGTAGCAAGTCCCTGCACAACACCAACAACTTTTGGGAGAGATCAGTGTGATATCCGGTGAGTTCGCCTGAGGAGGGGAGTCCAGCTTAGCCAGGAAAGCTCACCTACGCAGAAGCAGAGTTGATGAGGTAGTGGAAATACATACCGTGCCCAAAATACCTCGCTTAGACACAAACATTACTTTCTCAAATTCAGATTTGGAGGGATACCAGCACCCCCACGATGATCCCCTAATTGTAAGGGCCATCGTGGCTAACAAGACTATCCATCGAGTCTTGATAGACAATGGGAGCTCAATAGACATTATTTTTGCATCTGTCTTCGACAAGATGGATAAAGATAGAGATAAACTCGAACTTGTAAGTGCTCATCTATTAGGATTCTCAGGGAAAGGGTGTTACCCCTAGGATCAATCAAACTTGTACTCACTATGGGAGATCCATCCTACCAGACCACCACTACTGTGAGATTCTTGGTAGTTGATGCTCCCTCGGCATACAACATCGTGCTGAGAAGACCTTCCCTTAACGCCATGAGGGTCATTCTATCTAGTTATCATCTCGTCATGAACTCCCAACAGAAAACAGAGTCACTGTGGTTCGAGGAGATCAACTTGTAGCACGAGAATGTTACATGACTTAAGTGAAAAAGAGAGAGGTCGAGAACATCCAATTAGATGAGCTCGACATGAGAGATGAGCTGGAAATTAGGCCAATGTCATCTGAAGAGCTGAAGCCTGTCCAGCTTGACGAAGAGCCAGAACATCTAATATATGTGAGATCTTAGCTGAGCAAGGGAATTAAAGACCTCCTAATCCAGTTCCTTAGGAGAAACATGGAGGTATTCGTCTGGAAACAAGAGTACATGAAACGAATTGATTCATCAGTCATCACACACAAGCTCAGTGTGGACCCAACCTGTAAACCCATCAAGCAGAAACGAAGGAGTTTTGTCCCAGAGCGTTAAAAAGCAATCAATGAAAAAGTCAACAAACTTCTCCATGCCAAAGCCATCGGGGGAGTAGATTACCTTACCTGGTTAGCAAACACAATACTCGTCAAGAAGACCAATGGTAAGTGGCGCCTCTTCATTGATTTTACCGACCTCAATCGAGCTTGCCCTAAGGACATCTTTTCCTTACCGCGAATAGACTTGATAGTAGATGCCACAGCCAAGCACGAGGTCCTCAGCTTTATGGACGCTTTCTCTAGGTATAACCAAATCAGAATGGGCCTTAGTGATAAGGAGAAGACCTCATTCGTAATAGAGCAAGGGACATATTGCTACCAGGTCATGCCCTTTGGACTGAAGAATGCTGGAATTACTTATCAACGCCTGGTGAACCAAATGTTCTAAAAGCAAATCGGAACATCCATGGAGGTATACATCGATGATATGTTGGTGAAATCAGTAAAAACTGAGCTTCACATCGGACACCTCGAAGAAACGTTCTAGGTCCTCAAGGAATAATGGATGAAACTCAACCTTGCCAAGTGTGCGTTTGGGATTTTTGCTGAAAATTTTGTGGGTTTTATAGTCAACAGCAAAGGAATCGAAGTCAACCTAGAAAAGGTCGAAGCAATACTAGACATGCAGCCTCCCTCTAACACTAGAGAGGTCCAGCGTCTTACATGAAGAATTGCAGCCCTGAGTCACTTTGTCTCCAAATCGAGCGACAAATGTCAACTTTTTTTCCAAATCTTGAGAAAGGCATTCCAATGGACACCCGATGTGAAGGAGTGTTCAAAGATCTTAAAGATTATCTGAGTTCACCTTCGATTTTGGTAAGCCCTGTAGAAGGAGAAGTACTCACCATCTACCTTACTGTCTCGGATTTCTCAACTAGCACAACGCTAGTAAGAGAGCAAGACAAAGCTCAATAATCAGTTTACTACTTTAGCAGAGCTCTGAGGGGAGCAGAAGAGAGATATCCAAAGATGGAGAAACTTGTCTTAGCTCTGGTCACAGTTGCAAGAAGGCTTAGACTATATTTTTAAGCTTACACCATTCAAGTCCCGACAAATTAGCCATTGAAGCAAGTACTGCATAAATCAGAGTCTTTGGGGAGGTTGGTCAAATGGGTCATAGAGCTCAGTGAGTTCGATATCAGGTACAAGCCCAAAGTAGCAATCTATGAAATATGGACACTCTCGAGAACGTGACGTATCTGTGTCGGACACCGACACTCTCGGACACGTGTCCGATACTCTTTTATTCGTGTCCATAATTAAATGATAAATTTTTAATTTCGGACACGTGTTAGACACTTCTTTGGTGACGTATCAACACTTCTTTAGAACGTGTCTACTACTAAATAATAAACATTTATTGAAATGTGATTAACAAAACTTAAAAATTTGAGAACATATAATTACTGATATTAGATATATTAATGTTGTACTCCAAATATAATAATAAAAATAAAAGATGCATAAAAATTAAAAAAAAAAAGAGAAAATGAGAGTAATTATTTAAATTATATATTAGGTACACATTGTTTATAAAAAAAATTATGATTATTGACTATAATGTGGATGTTTTAATCACACAGATGGCTAGACATTAGGTTTTTTTTATCATAAAATACTATTTTTTTTATGAATTGTATATCATTATCACTAGATTTACAATAAATTATATAATGTTATATATAAAATATATTTTTTTTTATAGCGTGTTTGTGTCCTATTTTTTGAAGAAATATCGTGTTAGTGTGTCTGTGTCGTGTCGTATTCATATCCCGTGTCCATGTCCGTGTCCGTGTCCGTGTCTATGTCCATGCTTCTTAGGTAGCCATCAAAGGGCAGGTTCTTGCAGATTTCATCGTAGAATTTACTACGACCACAGAAGCACCTACGGAAGCAACCCAGTTGGTACCTGACCTCTCCACCATGAAACTTTCAGTAAATGGAGTTGTTAATGCGCAAGGAAACGGCGAAGGATTGATTCTGATCTCTCCAGATGGAATAAACGTTGAGTATGTCCTTAGGTTTAGATTTAAGGCCTCAAAGAACGAAACGGAATATGAATCTGTCATCGTTTGGCTCAATTTGACTCACTCAATGGAGGCAGAACAACTCGAAATTCATAGCAACTTTCAGCTAGTGGTGAAACAGATAGAGGAAACTTATGAGGCTAAGAAAAAGAATGATCTTATATCTCAAAAAAGTGCAGGAGTTGATCAAAAATTCATGCAGGTTAAGTTCAAGCATGTTCCCAGAGTTGAAAATTCACAAGCAGGCGCATTAGCAAGACTAGCCACGGCTTCCACGGAAAACCTGGACAGATTAATCTCAGTTGAACACTTAGCTGAACCATCCGTAGGTCATGAAGGCGAAGAGGTGTTTCCTGTATTGGCCTCGTGATGGACCCAATGAAAGAGTACCTCTAGAACGGAACATTGCTAGGAGATCCTAAGGAAGCCGCAAAGCTAAGGGTCAGGTCGTCCAAGTTCACAATTCTACAAGATAATTTGTTCAAACAAGATTTTTTTGCACCTCTCCTTAAGTGCGTAGGAGAAGAAGACGCCTATTACATACTCAGGGAAGTTCACGAAGGAATTTGGGGCAACCATATCGGAGCTCGAGCTCTAGCAGGAAAGGCATTGAGGCAAGAGTACTTCTGGCCTACCATGCTCAAAGACGCCACAGATATGGTCGAGAGGTGTAAGGTCTGTCAAATACATGCTAACATTCCTCATTGCCCACCAGAACTCCTTACCTTGGAGGTAAGTCATTGGCCATTCCAGCAATGGGGTCTGAACATACTTGGGCCATTTCCCACCAGTACTGGGCAATGCAAGTTCACAATTATTGGGGTAGATTACTTCTTCAAATGAACAGAGGTTGAGCCGTTGACTACAATCACAAAACAAAAGGTCAAAAACTTCACTTGGAAATCTATAATTTGCCTGTTTGGAATACCCAGGGCAATCGTCTCTGACAATGGTAAACAGTTCGATAACCCCAAGTTCAAGAAATTATGTGCAGAATTATGAATAAATAATTACTTCTCAGCTCTAGTTCATCCCCAATCCAACGGGCAAGTTGAGGTCACCATTCGAACTGTAAAAGCTGCTCTGAAGACCAAGCTAGAAGCTTTGAAAGGGAGGTGGGTGGAGCACATCTCAAAAGTATTGTGGGCTTATAGAACCACAGCTAGGACAGTGACTCAGGAAACCCCATTCGCTTTAAAAGAATGATGCATTTGGTTCTAATAAACAGCGAGACAAATATAATTTTTACATGTCTTAGAAAACCTATATCAAAATTGAAACAGATAGAAATTGCTTTTAACAAGTCATTTTGTTTGGTGTTGAGAGAGAAAAATCAGCAAAATGACAGAGTTTGTAACTTAGTTTGGTCACTTGCTGTGCATTTGGAAGTGGTACCGCTAGTACAATAGATATGAATGTGAAACTGTTGATCCTTTCTGTAATATTTCAGTTTCACATCTTTCTAATCCACTAGATTCTACCAATATTCTGGTTTTGTATCATCTAATTTTCACTATTTTATTATATCGATCAATGCAGCTAAAGAGGAAAGATCTCAGAGCTTTGATGAAGAACCAGACTTGGCAAACTACATCTTCAAATGGATTCTCAGCACCATTAAGTCGATAATTGTGGAACTGCTCCAGAGCTTGGGACTGCTGGTTAATGAGATTTTTAAACGTCTTGAGAAGGAAAGTCCCGCTTCAGAACTCACTGACATTATGGAACAAAAAGTTAGATCTTCATTCGTCCTCTCAATAATGACGCTACTGATTGTGTTTGTCACTCGGAGTCATGGGGGCTGATCATCGTTGTGTAAAATCGTACCCAGCAATTGACTTCAGTGTGAAACAATGAGTGCAGCAACTACTGGTACTAGGTAAATATTTAGTAATAAAGATTGATGTGTGTAATCCTAGAATGCATTTGAGACATAGATCAGTTCATGTCTCAAGTGTTGATAGTCTTGTGAAGCGGCTTTGTTGCCCAGACAGTTCTCATGTCCTACGGTGTTTCACAAAATACTTATTGTGGTGTTATGGTCTTACATTAAAAATGACAAAACACTGTTGCATCCAATTCTATTCACAATGAAGTTAGGGGGTACTCTTTTTTATTTTCAATCTTAATACTAATTAAGGTGGATTAGATGATATGTTTGTACCATTTATGTGGTGTTATTTGATGTTGTAATTGTAGTACGGGAACGGTATTAATTCATTTCATCAAACCAAACCCTATAATATGCTCCAAACACATTTAAAGTTTCCATCGGACCAATTTAATTCAAAATCACCTTTTAATACTCGAATCAAACACACCTCAAGGTACTTAGTTCAGCTTACCATTCGCCTAGCAAAGATGGGACAGAAACAGGAGAAATGAAGAAACTTCATTTCAAGAGATTGTAAGAGTAACTTCATTTCGAACTGCAGATCTTCTTATGTTTTACTTTCCCCCTTACAATCCATTTGACACGCAACTGTGCTCCCTCACTTTGCCCTAAAAGACACTTCTTATTGGATGAAGAGCTGGTAGCATGCCATTCACCCAATGTAGAGGTTCTGAGAGAATCTCTGGCTTTTTGGCTGTATCTTACTCCTTTCATTCGCCTCAATAGTGAGTATTGCCGAATGTACTCCAGTCAAAAAATCATTTTCTAAGAAAATCTTTAAACAAAGAATCATTTTATGAATAAAACTAAGTGTTGCATGAATAAAAAATGGAGAAATAGATGTATAATAAAACGAGAAAAGATAAAATCTTTAAACAAAGAATAATTTCATGAATAAAACTAAGTGTTGCATGAATAACAATGGAGAAATAGATGTATAATAAAACGAGAAAAGATAAAATTAATATGGGTACATCCATGAAAACATAAAAATAGCACCTAACAGAGATAAATTAATGAATAATCGACTTATATAATGTAGACATTTATTGAAGACCACTATAATTGACGAAAAAACTAGGCAATTGTGTAAAAAACTTGGATTCGTATCCCGGTTCCCACAACAATATCCACAGCAAAAGCACATTTCTGAACTAGATCACGCCAAGAACGCCATACTATTACATCTCCAAATGGGTGGTTAAACTGTTCAGTTTTATAGAATTACATTACATTTCTTGAGCCGGGAAACAGAACATAGATTTGACAACTCTTTTTCTCATTTACTAGACTGACTTGTTTTGTCAGTAGGAATAAAACTTCGAATAAGTTTGTGTACATAATGTCATCGAGTCAACCAGAACTTTGTGCCCATCAACTCACGATCCGAGTCAGAACCTTGGCTTGCAAGCTTCTGAATACGTGAAGAGAAATCTTCAGCCTGAGAAAATTAAGCCTGAAGTCAGCCTTCCAGCAGTAGAACTGGAAGCACCACACTTGCAAATAAAAGAGGATTATTTTCCATGAAGTTGAAAAACGATTACATTCATGAACCTCATAGATTAGCAAATTACGATTCTGAGAAGATTAAACAGATTCCAGCAATAAAATGTATAACATCTAGAAAGAAAAGGAAAGGTTATTTAAAATGCAGAAAATATAATTATATCCCACAACAGCATAGTTCATGCAAACGAATTAATCCTCTCATTCTCATTCACAGCCGGTGAAAAAAACATGTAGGTTCTACGTGACAGGCGTCGACATGGTACCAGTGGACTTTGAAAGTACATCAAAGGACCGATTATACATATAGCAGATAAAGTAACAATCCTTGCTCAAAAGCTATAGAAGTACATGAATCATGCATACTGAACTTAGGGCTCCGCAATAATAATTTAATTTTTAAGAACTAACAAACCAGAAATTATTGCAAAGCAAAGATAAACAAACAACCCTTCTGAAAGCTGCAAACTAACAAAACAAGAGTAAGCCAAAAATAAAAACACTAACAATAAAGTGACGGACAGATAAAACTTCCAAGGCAGGTGTTGTTATATTGTACTACAAAAGCCTATCAGCCACTGAGGAAAAAGATCTGGATCAATATCCGACTTTTTTCATTAAGCCAAAAATATTCTACCCAATTGTCCAAGTACTCTGACAATTAGACAAAACATTTTTTTTCCCAGACGTGCTACTGCTATGCAATAATAAAGCCATATTTTAGGTTTCAAAAAAATAAACACTCCTCACATTAACACAATTGGCCAACCAGAGAACAGGAACTCATACACAAGGATTTTGTAATATTCCACAACGGCAACTCTCATCCACTAAAGAAACTAGCAATGGTCCTACATCTGAAGATATGATGAAAAAGAATGCCAAACAAAATCCTAACCTTTTCATCAATCCACATCAGTGAACTTAATTGATTGTTTAAGATCCGCACAACAACATCCAGTGGAGTCATTCCATCAGTTGCCTCAAGTTCTCCACCCTAAATGAAATAAAGTGTAAGTGACATCCACCAAAAGGCTAATGCACAGGAGTGAATAATTAAAGCAGAGGCACCCACTTGGTTAGCATTAAGAGTCTCAATAATTGATTTGATCTGCTCTGTCATATGTTCTAGTTCTCTCTCTATTAATTCGGCCTGCTCATACCTGAAATTACACCAAGAGAAATAATGAATGAAATGCTATCAGTATACATGGGTAAACCAACTTTCCTCATTCTAATTGCAAATTTACTTCTTTTTTCTTTTTTAACTGAGATCCATCCCAAAACTAGCCTCTTTGGATTCATTCATGCTTACATGCAAACTTCAAATGTGTGCAATCACCCCCAAACCACAAGCATCAAGTACTGTCTTCCAAGATTCCAGCTTTGGACTTCGAGGTAGCATCACCCCTGAAGTCTTCCCATCTGAGCTTTCCAAGCTTTCCTGACGGGTAGGTTTTTGTGCAAATTTTTTTAAGGTTGTATAAAAGCATGCATGCCATACTAGACCGTGAGAGATCAATCAGATCCTTTACAATATATCCATCCATACTTTGGATCTGAATCCAAAAAGAGTACGGCAACAACAGTACCACACAGGGAAACAATCTCTTATAAACACATTTACAACATGTTCATTTGTACTCTGGGTCTGAATCCGAAAAGTGTACAACATCTACGGTATAATACAGGGAAACAAGCTCTATCCATCGAGCAAAAGGAAAAAAATCAAAAGAGGAGCAAATAGTAAGTTGTCCAATCAATTCTAATGACTACAATTAAGAAGTTATTTGACATGACTTTATGCATCCATCTCAGTGAGAATATTGGCCAAGTCACAATTCAGCTTCAAAGAACGCATAATTGGTAAGATGATGGACCAAAAAATTCCAATAATGTGAAAAAAATAAGCTAGAAATCAATTTGGAAGGAATGTGATTATAACACTCTCACATATTAAATAATAGGCAATAAATCTTGTTATGCTAGTATTTTGTGATACAGCGATCCCCTGCATCTCCAACCTCTATTGGTTTGGGTTTTCTGTTAAGATGTGTGATAAAACCAAAAATGATAAAATTAGGAGCGTGCATATTGGTGAAACTGTGGAAGAAGCACTAATGGGAATAAAAATTAAGAGAGAACTGACTTAGATAATTTAGTCATGTTTTTAGAAGACCTAGTACTACATTAGAGAAAAGAGATTTTGATACATTTTGAAAGTAATGCGAAACATAGAGGTAGGCCCAAATAACTCTGAATGATATAGTAAAATATGGCAACTTATGACGTAACCGGAATGATGGCCCTTGATAGAGCTCAATGGAGAAACAAGATTCATATAGCCTGCTCCAAATAGTTAGACTAAAGGCTTTATCGAATTGGGTTGTTCAAGTTTGTATTTGTGGAGTATTGAATAACTGAGACTAATCATCCTATTCTTTTAATAATAGAACTGGAACTGTCAAGAGTAACATTGCAACCCACTTCAATAATTTTGTAACTATCATCATCACACTTGCAAATAACAACCACCAACGCATTGTCAAAAGTAAATCCCATTATAGGACACATGAAACAACTTAAATGACAAGAATGTAGAGAAGAATATAATGCAAAAAAAAAAAGGTGCAGAGGAGAATTTAAGTTAGCCACTTGAATCTATTTAAAGTGAGCCGAAATAACAAACTGTGTACTCACATTGCATCTCTTGTAGATGCAGCTTCATCATCAAGAAGTAATCCACGCTCTTTTTTGTATATCTGCTCAGCTTCTTCTTCCATACTTTGCAAAGCCTTATCAACCTAATAACGTAAACAAAGAAAGGGAATTAAATCTTTCACAAAAAGTCATGCAACATACCGATATACTTGTCAATAGCATAATTTACAATAGGAAAATGTAATTGGTGACTAGAGAAAAAATGTGCAATTAAACAATTATCTAACCATCTGACTGAAGTACTATTAGAACAACAATTACATAACAACCAAATTTCTAAAGATACAAGTTGGTAACACATACAACTTCTACTAGTTAAATACCTCTTGTTGATGAGTCTCAATTAGCTCCAGTTGTCGCTCCAAGTTAGCTTGGGTCTCGACCACTTTCGCAACTTCAGTCTGATTTAAAATTTAAGCATTCAGCATCAGGTAAGACAGCTTATAAAACACAAATGGCAGGAAATAATTTTAATTAAACATCATGGAATTCACAGTCATTTGGAAATAGTACACCATTCACATAGGAAATTCAGAAAGCAAGCAACAAAAGACAGTGATCTGAGTAATACATCGGATGCCTAGTTCTTCTCCCCAAACTATACCTCAATCCTCAACTAAACAAGAAGCAATGTTTTGAGAATAATGAATCATTAAACCTAAGTTAATCGCAGGATAGGTGATAGCAATGTCTCATTCAAAATCTTAACTATAAAAGAACGATAAGAAACAAAAACACAAAACCATACGAGGCAAACATATATAATAGAATTCAAAGTTTGACAAAGTCTTGCATAGCAAATATTCATAAGAGTGCATGATGAATCACCTCAAGCTTAAGAAGTACATTACGATTCTGCAAGACCCTCCTGTCCCACTCAGCTATGGCATTAGCTTGCTTTCGAAATTTCCCAGTGCGCTCTTGTAGCTCAGTATTCCACTCCTTAATGATCTTTATATAAGAAGACGAAATCATCACATGAAAAACTTAACAACAATGCACATAAATCTCAGTCATTTAGCTAATGAGTGTGGGAGGTGGCAAGAGAGAGTGAAATTGGGGGAAATATCTTAATAATGCCATACGAAAAGGCAATCAAAGCTTAAACCCCAACAACCAATATATAGAGCAGGAAAAACATTATGTCAAAGATTGTAAGTTGCCCTTTGGCCAGCAGAATGTTTAGGCACATTTATTTCTCCGGAACTATAGTTGCACAATAATTTTTATGTGTTTGCAGGGTAGAGCAAGTCAAACATGTGATGATCATCGCATGACAAGGAAACATCCACCATAACTTGAACCAAGTGTTACTAAGCAAGCAGAGAATGTTATATGACCTCATGCATAGATTGTCTATACATATAAATTACCTCTTCTACAGTTTTCCCAGTAATTTCAGATGGTAAATTTGGTGCAGAGGCCACAGCTGTGCTAACAGTTGAAGTGGTCCTACACAACAAGCAGAACAGAAAAATCTAAGTATGATCTGATACCTCCAATTTTTCTCGACATATATGAATATCAATGTCCTTACTTGCATGGAGTACAAGAATCAAAATTAATTTTGGTGCAGAGTTGTCAGTTAAGACACAAAAATGTTTCATAAACATTTCTGGTAGATAAGAAATCTTAAAATTTATTTCCGAAATATAGATTAAAATATCTTGAAAAATCTCAAAAAACATAAGAATTTCAATATTCAATCAACAATTCATTTCGGTTATTTTGGTGGAAATGAAACAAAATTTTGATCTTTGACGGAGTATTTAATTTTGTAAAATTAAGGGCAAAGAGACAGGGAGAAGAGCTGCTTATTTAACCATGAATTCTAATGAAGGATTTTGCAAAAAATTGTTCGAAGAATGAAAAAAAAATTGGAAGATCGTAATTAATAGGGAGATAATAAACAATGTGCAACACGCCCTGCTTTTGTGTTGGTGTGAGATTGAGTCAAGACTTGTGTAGTGTTAGATATGTGTAGTGTTTGAGTCAAGATTTGTGGGTAGTAGTCTTGTTCATATAGTACTGTGATCAATATTCAGAAAATAAAAAACAGAACATTGTTCCAAGAACTAAGGATTTTGTCTCCCCAACAAGTAGTACTGTAGAGGGATGACGACTTTGGTTTTTTCCCCATTCTCAAGGGGACTCAAACGAAGCTCAAAGTTTAAGTTATAGTTAGGCCATCAAGAAGTATACAGACCCACTACTGGAAGCTACAACAAGGGATGATGATGTCTGGACAGCAGTTGAACTGGAACTTGGTATTGTTGCAGCTGCAGCTGCAGAAGTAGAAGCAGGGACACCTGCGTAACAAAAAACACATACACGTGACATAACATATGGCTCAAGTCTGAAACTACAGATGACATCTTGACATTTCAGGGACGAAGTTATTACTGGAATAATTTAAAAAGTACATGGCATTTTAATTACAAAAATAACAAACTAGAGAATTTATGATAATGACAAAAAATGTTTGACTAATATGCATACATAGAAAAAGGCAGTCAACCTCTTCACACGATCCCATTTTAAGCTACTAATCATCTGTTTCTATTTTCTAATGCATATAGCACACCTCTTACCATTCCATATAATGAATGGCATAATAACTAAAAACCAGGCTTAAAACATATTTATGTGCATGTTATGTCAATTGAAACAGCTGTTAAAAACTTCCCTATGGCAAATATAAACAAATCCAAACCACAATACATATCTAAAGAGCCATTTAACACTCATAAACATAAGGCAAGCAGTATTTTCCATGAGCCACAAGCTTTAATAGAATAACTGAGGAGCCAAGGATAAGCATAAATGTTAAAAAATCAAACTCATTTACAACAAAACAAGTTTCGAAAACACTGTTAGACAACCATCTCCTCCAAAAACTTAAGCTATTGGAGAGGGTGTAACTATTTATAGTTCAACACGTCCCCTCACATGCAGGTTAGATTTTGATCTTAATACGTGAAAATCTTTCTAATAATTAGAGTGACAACGAGATTTGAACACAGAATTCCCTGTTCAGATACCATGTTAAACAACCATCTACTCCAAAAAACTTGAGATACTGGAGATGGTGTATTCCAAATATTTCTACTTCAACAAACACCACCCCATCTGTCTTTATAACATTTGTCACTGGAAATATTGAAACACAGGAGTCTAGTCATGAAGAGTTAGAAATTGCAGCAAGAATTAGTTTAAAAGCCAATCAAGGTTATCAGAACTACTGCACTTGAGATACACAATAACTCTAAAACTCCTACAACGAAGAAACCAAGTATGTAAAGCATGGAAAAGGTGAATGAACCGACCAAACAGAGACGAAGCAGCTGTTGAGTGAGGTTGAGATGATGAGGCAGCACCCGTTGGTTTGGTGGACAGTGAAAAACCTGTAAAAGAACTGGTGGTGCCCGAGGAACCCACGGCACCGGTGGCACCAAACCCAGTAAAAGAAACAGTACTAGCTGTTGAAGCAACTGTACCAGTTGCTGCAGCTGTTGAAGCTGTAGTCGATGAAGAACTCGCACCAAACGCAGGGAAGCCCAGAGTCGAAACCAAACCAGTAGTAGAAGCAGCAGACGATGAAGTAATAGAGGCAGGAGTTGAAGCACCAGTGGTCGTGACAGTTGAAAACAGAGTTGAAGCAGTGCCAAAACCTACAGAAGCGGTCTTCGCAGCCGGCATACTAGAAACAGCAGGAGCGGAGGCAGAACTAGTAGTACTAGAAGATACGTTTCCAAACCCCAGAGAAGATTGAAACCCAGAAGAGGTTGGAGTCCCGAAGGAAAAACTCGATGAGCTCGATGAAAATGATGTCAAAGACGGCATTGCAGAAGAGACAGTTGTTGAAGCAGAACTTGCCGTCCCCTTTGAAAGCGAAAACGCTGGCGCCGAGGATGTGGCAAATGGCGAATACGAGGCGGAACTCAAGCTAGAACTGGTGTTGAACGAAAGTGGTGAGGCCGAAGAAGAAGCCGAAATCGAGCTTGAAGTGGTGGAGAAGGGTAGTGCAGGGGTCAACACAGCCGAAAATGGCGAAGAGGAACTTGAATTCGATGAAGAAGATTCGAACAAACTGGGGAAAGAAGGCGCAGTTGAAGCCGAGAACGACGATGAAGAAAATGCTGGCGTAGCCATTGCCCAACTCGAAGAAGATGATCCAAACAAGGTTGAAGAAAATGGTGAAGCTGTAGTAGTAGTACCAGAAGCAACTGAACCAGATGAAGAAAACCCAAACGGCGACGAAGCAGCACTAGACGGCTTAGTTCCAAAAAGCGGTGAAGAACCACCAGACGGCATCGTTCCGGAGAGCGGCAAACTGGTAGCCGATGCCGACGATGCAGAAGAACCGAATCCGAAGGAAAATGACGGGGCAGAAGCAGCGGCAGAAGCCAGAGCCGGAGACGAATTGGCGAATCCGATGCCGAAAGGAGATGAAGATGAGGAGGAAGTTGATGATGGTGGTGCGCCGAAGCTAGCGTTAGGGTTTGAGAAAGAGAGAGGCGAGGAAGAAGAGGGTTGCGAAGAGCCGAAAATGGATGGTCCTGAAGAGGATGATGAGCTAGGGTTAGAAGAGAGAGAGAAGGGAGAGGTTGGGAAAGATGATGGGGCAGAAGCAGCGGAAGAAGCCGGAGACGAATTGGCGAATCCGATGCCGAAAGGAGATGAAGATGAGGAGGAAGTTGATGATGGTGGTGCGCTGAAGCTAGGGTTAAGGTTTGTGAAAGAGAAAGGCGAGGAAGAAGAGGGTTGCGAAGAGGCGAAAAGGGATGATACTGAAGAGGATGATGAACTAGGGTTTGAAGAGAGAGAGAAGGTAGGGGTTGAGGAAGATGAAGATGAAGATGCGAATGAGAATGGTGATGAAGAGGATGGGTTGGTAGAGAATGAGAAGCCGGACATTGTGATTGATTGGTTGTTTCTCTCCAAATCCTGGGTTTGTGATTTGCAGGTAGAAATTGTGTGTGTGAGAGAGAGAGAGAGAGAGAGATGGGGGTTTTGGGAGGAAGGCGGTGGTGACAAGGGTTTTTAAATTTTGGGGTTTTTGGCGGTGGAGCGGTTCTGTTTAGCGGTGGATCTGAGAATTAAACCGGTGGTTCTAAATTTTTAGCCTTCGGTAACGTTTAAATTTTTTATTTTTATTTTGATATTTAAATAAAAAAAAATTCGTTTAATAATCGTTTATATTTTTTATTTTTGTGATCGTTTGACAAACGAAGGACAAATTTCAAAAACCAAAAAAAGACTTTTTTTATTTTCGTTTTTCGTTTTTAAAAAATGAAAAACAAAAACATTATCGAACAGGACATTTAGGGTGCGTTTGGTAACGTTTTCGTTTTTATGTTTTTTTTTATGAAAAAAACAGAACAAAGTTTTGTTTTTTTTGTAATAAAAATTAAAAATATAAAACATATTTGGTAGTCATTTATGTTTCAAAAATTGTGAAAACAAAAATAAAAAACTTATTTAGTATTATACCAAAAATTCAACATCCAACACCACCAACAACCACCCAACAGCCACCCCTTTCCAATACC
>CM042189.1:3891374-3902442 GCA_023539305.1 Ilex asprella
GACTCGAACTCGACACGAATTTTATGACACGAACATGACACGAAAATAAACATGTCAACTCGTAACTCGACACGACACAATTAGTTAAATAAGTTGAGTTAGGTGTGACAAATGTTCGACACAAACCCGTAATGACTTAATACGAATCTGACACGATACGATTCAATTATCACCCCTAATTTTAGTCAGCATAAAAAAAAAAATTAGTCATTTTTATTTTCCATCTATTCAACCAAACACAAAAGAAGGAAAGTGTATCATTCATATTTTTCTTCAAAAATACTATTCCTTGAAAGAAAGTTAAATTAATTTTCTATTTTAGAAATTGTTATTCCTTAATTCAATGTTAATTAAATATGTCAATAAAATCTTCGTCATAAATTTAAAATTCAAATTCAAAGTTCTATCTCTTTCTCTCTCTCTCTCTATATATAATTCAAAACTCTCTCTTTCTTTCTTTCTCTCTCTATATATATTAAATTCAAATCTCTCTCTATATATATATCAAATTCAAAGTTCTCTTTCTATATATATATATATATCGGAATGAAACTTGAATGAGTTTTTTTGTGGTAGTGAGCGTTATTATGGAAGTGATGATAACGTGACGGTTGACGTTGCTTGGGAGGTGACAATGGTGCGATGGTGAGAAAAGTGATATATATATACACCTAACCTATATATTTCAAATTCATATTACTATTTTTTTTATTATGTTACTGTTCATGTTACTACTTTTGTTGAGTATATTACTGTCCATGTTACTATTATTTTAAGCATGTTACTATTTTTTTGTTGAACATGTTACTGTTGTTATTTTTTAAAAATATTAATATTGAGTGATTCAATTTTTTTATGTTTAAATGTTACTATTTTTGTTGTGTTTAAATGTATTATTTTTTGTGTCTAAATGATAATTTTTTTTGTATTTAAATATTACTATTTTTTTATTTTTAATGTTACTATATATATAATATGGATGTAGATAGATAAGATGGAGGAAAAATTTTAAAGTTAGTCAAACTCTTAACTTATATATGAATATAGATAGATATGAGAGAGAAAATAGTTTAATGTTAGTCAAACTCCTAAGATTTATGAATTTTTATTTTTAGTTTTATTTTACTTCTAAATGGAAGAGATAGTATGGTAAAATTGATAAAAAACGGATTTCATAATAAATAAATTTTTTTGACGGACTTAAGTCCAAATAAATTTATATAAGGGGATCGACCTCCAAATTTCTCTTTTTTTAAAAGAAGGGCGGGCTGGGCAGGTTTTTACTGGCGGATTGTTGTGCTGGGTATTGGATTTTGGTCAAGTCCAAATCCTCTTTTTAAGGATATTGGCCCTAAGCTCGGATGGGCCAATTAATTGGCCTATTCAATTTCGGCTGAGTAATAGGATCGTGAATAACCCGGCCCATAGACACCATGGTGCTGCTGGCGTTTGCATTGGCTTAAGCCAAATACCCAAAGTGCCCTCATCTTAAGTAAATCGCCCCAGTTCAGAAAGGCCACTTTTGTAATACCAAATCCTCTCTCTCTCTCTCTCTCTCTCCAGAATTCAAACACAAGTTACACAACACCCATTCCTTTCCGTTGCCTTTATTCGTCGCTTCCCACCAGAGCCTTCCACTTCACTCCAGATGAACTACGAGCAAAGACTGATCGCAGCGGCAAAGTACGTCTTCGCCGGAGAATCAATCGACGGAGACCCGCCGATGAACCCCGCCGATTTCGGAGTCACGGCGACGCTCAAACCTCACCAAGTCGAAGGAGTCTCATGGCTTATTCGAAGATATCTTCTCGGCGTCAACGTCATTCTGGGTATCCTTTTCTTTCCCTATGTTTGGTTCTAAGAAAATAAAAGAAAATTGGTATTTGACTATTTATTATATTTAATTTGTTGTAGTTATAGTAAACTTTCTTAGCAACCAAATAGATTACGAGTTAACTGGCATATCTGTTGATTTTATTTGCAGGCGACGAGGTAAATTTGATTTGCAAGATGTAGATTTCTGAACCTGAATGAACTTGGAGAGTGAAGAACTTCTTTAAGATTGTGGTCTCTTGAAAATTGATTTTGGTCACTTGAAAGTCGATTGAATTAGTTTGTTTCCTTTACTTACCACTTGGGTCGATAGAAAAACCCAAAAGATTGTGGGAATGTATTTAGAAGTTCTTGTTGGAATTTCGTAGTAAAGCTGAGTCTTTATTTATTATTATTGTTATTATTGTCCAAAAGATTGTAGGGGCGTTTCTAATTTGTGGATTTTGTCAAGTTCATTACTACAGATTGAAAATTGATTACAAGAGCATGTCTTCAGCGTAATTTCCAGTTGGGTTGCTTAATAAACTGAGTGAAGAATGAAATAAGATTAAATTAGTTTGTAATCCAATGCAATGGTGGATTGTGTTAATTGCTTTGAATGGGAATGGTGTTTTGGCAGATGGGACTGGGTAAGACTTTGCAAGCTATCTCTTTCTTAAGCTATTTGAAGGTTTGTCAGAGATCACCTGGGCCATTTTGTGAGTAAGAAAGCCCTTCTATTTGATTTGGATGAACTTGTAATGGTTATATTTTTTCCCAGCTAGGCTTATTAATTTTCCTTTACATATTTTTTGGACCATCATCACGTTCTTAGTGTTATTGCATCATCCGCAGTGGTATTATGCCCTCTCAGTGTGACTGATGGTTGGGTGTCAGAGGTAGCCAAATTTGCACCAGACTTGAGAGTCCTTTGTTATGTCGGAGACAAGGATCACCGGCGAAATTTACGCAGGAAAATGTACGAGCATGTAAAAGAGCAATCCTTATCATCTGATGTAAGTTTGGGAGCCTACCGTATGTGTTTTATTACAAAGTAGAGTGTGGTTTATGCGGCCTATAATTCTTTAATGTTATTCAAAAGATCTATTATAGTTTATTATGGGTTTCATGGCAATTTATGTTTTCTCTGTGATATACATATAAGCCATGATATTTGCTTGGATCTTACAGGTGCCATCGTTGCCTTCTGATGTGTTGCTGACTACATATGACATAGCATTGATGGATCAGGATTTCCTCTCTCAAATTTCATGGCATTATGCTATTATCGATGAAGCACAAAGACTAAAAAATCCTACCAGCGTATGTTTATGATTCCTCTGATTAGTTCAAACTATTATTTCTGTAGAGGCAACCTGCTGGCTGATCATGAGTTAGTACCTTCTAGTTTTTTGTATATTGATGATCTTAAAATCGATGTAGTACAATAATTTATTGTTCTCAATCTTCATCATTTTGCTGAGAAAACTTGGGATTGATTTTTATTTGCACATCCATAGACCTTTGTTGTCCTGTAATCTGTTGAGACTTGAGAATACATTGGTTTTTGTTATAATAACTTGTATTCCAAGTCTTATTTGGATCCTCTTTTGGAAGATTTCGTGGGTGACCCAAGGAATATAGGTTTGCTGGTATGTTGAGTTTTATTGGGATTAGAATATTTGAAATCTTCATATTTGTGGAACACGTCACTTACATGGTGAAGGCTTTTTGTCTTTCTTGGACTTAATGTCCTTTTTTGATTTTGTTCAACATGGACTAGGATTCTTATACCTACTGCCAGAAGCTTTATCAAAATGAGTAATGTCTTCAACAGATTTGGCCTTTGGACAATGGACGAGGAACAACAACGACAAAATTTTGGGATTTGCTCTATTTTGTTTTGGGTCTTCTTTGGAAACACCAATTTTATTGGGAAGAAGATTTTGTGTGCACTATTAATTTTGTAATAGTGATAGAGCAAACATACATTCTTTTGTTGCTTGTTCTCAAGAACGGTTTTGTAATCTCAAACCTTTCATAGTGAAATCTTGTCGTTGTATTTTGCTCGTGGATGTAGGCATACTTGTTGAGCTGAACCACATAAATTTTGGGTGTTCTATTTTTCTATTTCGTTTCATTATTATATGTTTGTGGTCTTTGTTAATAACAGTTTTCAAATTCATTTAAGAATGTGAAGGTGGTTTATTTGAAATTAAGAAATATATGCCTATTAATGTGCAACAGACACATGTCATGCCAAAAATTTACCTCTTACTTTTTTTATGTTAGAATATAATTTAGGGTTTTCTAGACTTATAATTTCTTGATGGATTTCAAAGTCATGTTTTGCTAATGATCCTCACAAGCGCGTCATCTTAATTAGGCTAAAACTTGGATAATGAAATTCATGCTTCAGCTATTTCATTTCTCTTCCACTCTACTGCAGCTTCCTAATTGCTGGCTCTTTAATAGGTCTTGTATAATGTCCTCAGAGAGCGCTTTGTCATGCCACGACGGTTGCTGATGACTGGCACCCCTATTCAGAACAACCTTATGGAACTTTGGGCTTTGATGCATTTTTGTATGCCTTCAATCTTTGGGACATTGGAGCAGTTCATCTCAACATTCAAAGAAGCTGGAAATCCTTCATCAGGTAATCTTTCTACTTGCCATGAATCCATAGTTTGAGTGGGTCCCTTCCTCGGATATCTTCAAATTTCAAGCTATATGTATGTCTTTTAGCTGTCATAGAGAAGTCAGCTGTATATCTTTATTATACTCCTAATAGTTAAGCATTCATCTATGTATTGTTTGAAAGCACAAAATAGCTACATAAACATTGAAGGATTCATTTGTGTGCGCATGCATATTATGTTTTCGTTGGTAGTTAGTTATCTTTCACTGGGTTTTTATGCTTTTGTGGTTGTCCATTTTCTGGTGGATTGTGAGGTGGCATTTGATTGTTTTATGCATGATGTTGTAAATTGTAATGCATATCTCCTCGGCAAAAATTATTGACACCGATGTTTCATTGAGCCAGGACTGTAGGCTAATGGTCTAGTCTAAATCTTCTTGCACCATCAACAATTGCTGCAGCTCTTTGGGAGTATGCTTAGATTCTTTATTAAACTGTAGCTGATTTTTCATCGAGAGCTACACATATGAAAAAATCTGGACTATGTTATATGCATCCCACCTACTTTTAGAGATGAAACTTTATTCTACGCATCTGTCAAGCCCTGGCATTTGTTTCGAGTCATGGAATCAGTATGTCCATTGTCCATATGCAAGGGTAAGACCGTGTTCATTTGACCCTCCTTAGAGTCTGCTGTGACAGGAGTGTTGTAGGCTGCGATGTTTTTAGTGAATTGGAGCAAATTGCCACAGGACAGTGGTAGAGTTAAGGACCATTTAAAAACATTGTAACAAAAACCATAGTTGGTATTTTTGCTAATAGGAACTTGTACTGTGGTGCAGTTTTATCGAGTAGGATGATGCTATTTGAAGATGTAGTATAGTGTCATACAGAAATTGAACAATGCAATTAACTGAGTACCTTAGTAGTTTGTTGGGAAAATGATCTGATTGTCATTGGTGAGACGGTTAGTTTAGATGGATGCTTCTTTATAACCCTTGCTTTTTTAGTTATTCACAGGTTGGATGCTTCTTGTTAACTCTTGCTTTTACAGTCACTGGCTGCACTTTTTTTTTTTTTAAATTTGTTTGATGGGGATCGTGTAAGAATTAGATAGATATTAGAGATTAATTATAATAGTTATTTGATACTTTTCATAGTTATCTTTTAAGTAATTTCTTTTATCTTTTAAGGGCTTAGTTGTCATTATGACTATTTATTTCTTTTAGGGTTCTTTTAGGATTTGTGTTCTTCCTATATATATAGGGGATATGGTATTTGTTTTAGTTAGACTGACTTTGATTATTGACTATTGATTATTGATATTGCTTCTTCTTCAAATTCTCTCTATTCTCATCCCTTTCTTCTTCCTTTCTCATCCCTAATTCTTTTTAATACGATTTATATTAATTTGGTATCAGAGCCTAACTTCGATTTGCACAAAAATAATAAAAATTTACTGTTCACGGGGCACTGTTCACTGTCCACTGTTCATCGCTGTGGGAAAAAAACAGATTTGTCCCAACAGTTTCAGAAATTACAGAAACACCCCAGAAAGTTTCATAAGTTATAGAACTACCACCAGAAAGTGCAGAATCTGTCCAAACAGATTCAGAAAATTGCAGTAACATCTCAGCTGTTCCAGAAATTACAGAAACACCTCAGAAAGTTTCAAAAGTTAAAGAACTATTACCAGAAAGTTCTAAAAATTGCAGAATCATCCCTAAAAAAATTCAAAATTTCTTCTTGATTATGGTATGCATACTCCCATAGATTTTGAGACTAATATTTTTATTCATTGAGAAATTAAGGAATATGCAAAGGGTCCAAAACACATTTTCTTCTATTTAAAATTTCTTGAAATTATCAATTGTATTCTTGAACTCATTCTTATGTTATTCTCATATTTTAAAATCAATCATGAGTTCATATGATCATTATGATTCCTATTCATATACTTATCCAACATCAAGAATGTCTCAAGTTCACAATTCTCCACAACGTCATCACTATACCTATTCCACTCCTAGAGTTTCTCAGAGTCATCATAAAGTCCATAGTAAGTCTGAGTTTTATTATGAAGATTATCTAGAATACTACTCTGGGACACTTAGGTCACATGACAGTTACCAACGTCATGCTTCCCAAAGTCATCATCAAGGTCAATCTAGATCAATCTTCAATGTCATTAGTGGCCATTCAAAAACCCAAACCGCCTTAGAAAAAATGGTTGAGATCTTTGAAATTGGAGTTGCCAATATTAAACATTCACTTAGCCAATTACGTGAAGAATGTAGAGGGGTGAAAAACCAATTATCTGAAATAACAAGTCAACTTTTCCACTTGAATAAAATTCTTGCAAGTCAGCAAAAGGAAGAAAATAAGGACAAGTCTCTAGTTTCACCTAACGTCGAACACTCGTATAATGATAGTCATATTTCTGTTCCATTGGACCCTTATGCTTTACATCCTTCAAAACATACTTTCAATCGTTTGAACATTGACACTAGTAATAAGATTATTTTTGATTCTATCATGTTTCCTACCTCATTGGAGCCAAAAGTTAAATCATCACTAAGCATTGAACTTGAGAAAAAATCCATTCAGTTGGTTCTTATGCAAGATGTTGAGCATATTGAGCTATCTATTTTATAACCTGTTGGCGATTATTCTGTATCTACTATTCTGAATCATGATGACATTGTTGTGGATTCTTCTTCAGATGAGATTGTTGATTTTATTTCGAAATCTTCTCCACCTGAGATTGTTGGCATTGTTCTGGATTCAGCCTCACTTGAGAGTGTTAACTTTGTTTATTTGCCTCTTATCAAGTGCTCAATTGAGTCTGTACTTTCTTATTTTCAACACCAGGGTGTTATAGTTACTCCTTTGTCATTGATATCTTGCTCCATTGAATGCTTTTGTTCAAATCTAATAGAAATTGTTTTGCTATTCTTGAGTCTGGATCTAATGCTTATTTACTTAATTTTTCTTTGAATGATAGTGTTAGTCCAGATTTTTATTTGGAGGACATGCGGCTTAATCGAGGTACTCCAAAGCCTCCTATTTTATTTGCAGGTGTTCATATAGATGGAGATTCTTGCATTTATCCTGGTCGATGGAAAGAAGTCAATGATTCTTTCATTCTAGATGAGGCGTTCTGTCATCTTCAGGCTGCTCTCTTAGAGTACTTCTACTTTGAAAACTCTCTGGGGGAGAGGTTTTTTCAACCGGAAGAGAATGATGGAGATCGTGTAGGAATTGGATAGATATTAGAGATTAATTATAATAGTTATTTGATACTTTTCATAGTTATTTTTTAAGTAATTTCTTTTACCTTTTAAGGACTTAGTTGTCATTATGACTATTTATTTCTTTTAGAGTTCTTTTAGGATTTGTATTCTCCCTATATATATAGGGGATATGGTATTTGTTTTAAGTTAGACTAGACTTTGATTATTGACTATTGATTATTGATGTTGCTTCTTCTTCAAATTCTCTCTGTTCTCATCCCTTTCTTCTTCTTTTCTCATCCCCTTCTTCTTCCTTTCTCATCCCTAATTCTTTTTAATACGATTTACATCACTGTTACTTCACATCCTATCATCCAGTTAGCACTTTTTAGTGCTCCAAAGGTTGGGATTCTTGAACTATTGAGATTTAGCAGTTCTCAGCAGTTAACAGGGTTACTATTCTAACCATAGTGGTTGTATTTCTTGTGTAGTGAGCGAATAATGTGATTTGGTGTTGAGTTAATAGATTTGTGTGTGTATCTTTTTTGTGCTATTGGCCCAGTCTCATATTTCTGACATTTGCACTCCCATTGTTGAAATTCACTTGTAATATCCATACAAGACAAGCTTAAAGTCGTGTACCCCACCCGTTTGATCTGAAGTAATAGAATGCTATTCTAACATTTCACATTCCTTGTCTATGCAGGTCATGATGCACCAAAAGTTAAGGAACAATTCAAAATCATAAAATATATATTGGCAGCATTTATGCTTCGAAGAACAAAATCTAGGCTTATCGAGTCTAGAACCCTCATGCTGCCACCTCTTACTGAGATCACTGTGTGAGTTCTTTACCATGTCTATACTCAACTTATTTATTTGCATCATGCAAACATAACCTCTCAGTGCTCTTACATAGGGCTGAGCTCTGACTTCGATGGAGTCAGAGAGCACACATTTAACCTCTGACTCCAACTGCAGTCCGAGTGAATTTTTCCTTTTGACTATGAC
This sequence comes from Ilex asprella, assembly GCA_023539305.1. NCBI lineage: Eukaryota > Viridiplantae > Streptophyta > Magnoliopsida > Aquifoliales > Aquifoliaceae > Ilex > Ilex asprella. The sequence continues at coordinate 3,900,069 of CM042189.1, forward strand.
TCTGAACTACTATTACATTGCCTTGTCGAAAGCGGGGTAGAGTTTCAGAAATGGACACTCAAAAAAAAAAATATCATTAGAAATATATATACACACAAATAATATATAATATGAACGTGTGTGTTGCTTAGTCTTGTGTGTATGTATATATACTAGAACGGTGAAACGTAAAATTTGAGCGCACAAAAAATCGATCGTATTATATTAAATAACAAATTTTCTTTCCTTCCTTTATTTGATTACATCATTTAAAATTAATTTTTACCTATTATTTTCTTAAAAATATTGACAAATTTTTCTCAAAATATGTAATATGAGTTTTTTTTTTCAACATGTGTACATTATTGTGTATGGACAATATCTGCAATAAAAATTATGTTAAATTATAAATTAATTAAATATTAAAAAATTGAGCATGTGATAGAAATGAGTGGTGTTATGTTTTGGGGGGGGAAATATGTAGGGGATAAGAATTCAAGTTCTAAGTGATTTATTATATAGATATAACGATTGAACAAACGTGCACACACACACACACACACACACACATATTATATACTGTCCAAGACTGGTGAGATATGAGTTTTGCACCTCCATTGTTGAGATCCGAGATCTTAGAGTTCTACGCAGAGATTTGAGTTATAAGATTTGTCATCGATTTGAATGGGGTTCTTCGCCATCGAGTTTTGTCTCAGAGAGAGAGAATAAAGAGGCAGAGAGAGACGAAGAGAATGGAGAGGCAGGGAAAGAGATGGGGAGAATAAAGAGGGATTAACCTAGCCAAAATAATTAAAAGAAAATTAGAACAAAAAAAGAATAAAAAAAATAAAAACCGAATGGTAAGAAACATGAAAAGCACATGTTTATTCATTATATAATTTATATAAACTTATTTTTTAATTAAAGTTGGAGTCGGAGTTTTTTCAGAAAGAATTTCAGACTCCGACTCCGTTAAACTCCAGCCTCGTTAAACTGACTCCGAGTAGGATTTTCGGACACCCTACTCTACTCTCACATGTCCTCAAAGCTACTCAAATAAGCAACGCTGGATGCATCTAGTTGGTTTAACATGTAATTAGAGTAGTTTGCATAGAATTTTGTTGTTCAACCTTTCTTGAAATTACCTAGCTATCTACATGAAGTAATGCTAAGATGCTTATATGAGCTTACTTTGATAGGATGGCACCCTTGGTGGCTCTGCAGAAGAGGGTGTATATGTCCATAATGAGGAAGGAGCTTCCTAAGCTTCTAGCACTCTCTTCTGGAGCTTCTAATCATCAGTCATTACAGAATATTGTATGTAATCTCTTTCCAATTAATCATGTTCATTGATTGGTTTATATGGATATGCTGTGGTAATGCATATTGTTTCTGGTAAAAGAAATGCTCATCTCAAGTAACCAGGGGACTTGTTACTGTCCCTTACTGTCTGTCATCTTATGTTCCTTGCTAAGAATTTTAAGTTGTGTGAGATTCATCTGTCTCTCTGTCATGAGTTGAGAGTTCAGGGGAACTATTTTTTATAGTTTCTCTACTTTTTGTCCTCTGTTGCATGGATATACAAAGTGGGTGAAGTATTGATGGTGGAGATGCTGCATTACGAGGAGACCATAACCCTAGGATATCTTATTGCATGAGTTGGATTTTAGGAATGCTTTGATGTCTTTAAGTCCTACGACTTGGGTGTAATATAAGTTGTGACTTGTATAGTATGGCTTCTGTTAACTTGCATACAAGAGTCCATGTTGTATACAATTGACTGTAATTGCACTTAGTGTGTCTTTTGACTGCTGAACCTAATTTAAGGATGGGAGCTATGGGTGTACACTTTTTTGATAAGCGACGGAGCCACACCAGTGTGGCATAAGCTTGTGGTGGAAACTGTACCCTCAATTTTCATGTTATATGTGGTGTGTAGAAATAAGAGCCAATGTTTCTTCAATGGAAAATTTCTTTGTTTCATTTCATCGAAGCAATCTCAAAGAATTGATCTAAAACGAAGCACTTCATCTATGGGCATTGTAGAAAGGATAGATGGCTGGAAAGGAATGAAAGGCTACATAGGAACAAGCTGGCTTGAATTTTTTGAACTTACACATTATATGCTTTTCTTTTGGTGATTGTGATTCATGTAGCCTGTTCATGCCTAGTTGATATTGTAATTGAAGTGTTGCTTTTATTGCTGCTTGGTTTGGGGGGGGGGGGGGTTCAAATTTTGTTGGTGGAAGTTGACTGGTTCTTCACCAACCAATTGCTACTTCTGTTCAGGTAATACAGCTACGGAAAGCATGTAGTCATCCTTACCTTTTTCCTGGTATAGAGCCTGAACCCTATGAAGAGGGCGAACACCTCATTCAGGTAGTTTTACTATTTT
>CM042189.1:3902452-3941608 GCA_023539305.1 Ilex asprella
TTCTGTTCAGGCTAGTGGCAAACTTATAATACTAGACAAGCTACTTAAGAAGTTACATGATTCTGGACATCGGGTTCTTTTATTTGCTCAGATGACTCATACACTCGACATTATACAGGTTTTTTCATATTCCATTTTCATAGATAAAAAAGAATCCTTATTCCCTTATTAGGAAAGCTTCATACACTGAGGCTGATTTTATGCTGCCATAGATCTTTGGTTATATTTCTGTGAGTTATAGGATTTTCTGGAATTGAGAAGATATTCTTATGAACGTCTTGATGGCTCAATACGGGCTGAGGAGCGGTTTGCTGCAATTAGAAGTTTTAGCCGACCATCAACCAAAGGAAATTCTAATTCTGATGCTGATCAAAACAGTGCATTTGTCTTTCTAATCTCTACAAGAGCTGGGGGAGTTGGTCTGAATCTTGTGGCAGCTGATACAGTGAGTACTTGCAATACCAGAACTATAATTTTCTTTTAATTTTTTCCATTTGAGGCTCACATTGATAATTTCTATGGAACTTAATGATAGTTTCTATATTATCAAAGTAGAGGATTCCAATTTTTCAAGGAAATGATAGATTTACTTCATGTAATATTTTCGTTGTTCTACTTTTAACTTTAGGGTACATATGACCAGATGTCTTGCAAAGACCAGGGTATGCATCCATTGTGATGTAAACCACCAAGAATGCTCAACCAGGATTAGATTTGAATTAGATCAGAGGTTTCCCTAATCCAATATGTTAAGGAAAATCTGTTGGGAGTTGATACTAAAAAATAGAAAAAGAAAACAAATGAGGCATTTTCACTCTATATTAATATTTTAACTGTTTCATATTTTTCTAACTCAATCGCCACCACCTGTCTTATATTTGATACTACCAGTCCCAAGTCTGGAGAGAGAATTAATTCCTTGTGAGGAGCTTTGAAATCGAAATAATAACCATTCTCATATCTCTTGGTCACTTCCTATAGGACTCATGTCCTATAATTCTGACCGTTGGACTAGATCCTAATCGAATCTTTTAAGGAAAATTTGTCGAAGATGATATTTTGACTGTACATTAATGTTTTTACTGTTTCATATTATTCAAACTCAATCAACACCGCCATTGTCTTATTTTTGACACAACCAGTCCCAAGTCCAAAGAGAAAATTAATCCCTTGTGAGGAAGCATTAAAACTGAAATAATACCATTGTTATATCCCTTGATCACTTCCTACAGGACTCATGTCCTATCATTCTGACCATTGTACCGGATGCTATTATTGTACATGTTATTCCCGTCAAAACTTTAAGTTGATTCAGTATAGGTAGGCGTCAGATCCATGGATTCACTTCACATGTCTTTTAATCAAATATTACCGCAAGGCACTGGCACTCGCTATGCCAGTGTACGTGTAGGATGTGAGTTGAGGAGAGAGAGGGTAGTTTTTTGGGATATGGATAGTTACTCTGAGCAGTTAAGGATAGTGCCAAATGTTGGAGACACCAAGTGACCATGTCAGGTCTCTATATTAGATTTGAACTAGACGCCTTGTACCCGTGTGAAGAGAGAAGTAGGCAGTTAAATATGATTAATAAAGGAGTTGGGTTGTTATTTTGGAAGAAATAAATGAGAATATTGATATTTCATGAGTGGAGGTGGTTGAATGAGTTATGGGTACTTATTTAGGAAGCAATAAAGGGTGTTATAGAAATTTTAGGAGTGGAAAAAAAACCCCTACTATCCCACTATTAATAGTATGCAACATTAAGTTAAGAGTGATGTTGATAATGTAGCCCTGATGACTGATTTGGTTTTTGCATGTGACAAGCCTGATAAGAAAATTTAATCAATAGTTTGATTGAATGTGATTAATCATATAGTAAGTTATTGACTGCATTCTTACAACAGGGATAAGTTGATCCTATCTTTGTACGGATATAATATTCTAATGTTTTAGTACATCAAATCATTCATGGGTTGTAAGTATCAACTGGCAGCCCTCTTTAGCAGGCCTAAGATATTTGGACGCGAGCCTGGTAACAGTTCAACAGGATTAGCCATTGCCAACTTGTTGGGATATGAAGTGTAAGTATAAACATTGGTTGAGATCAAGTTGATTTTCTGGTGTCTGGACTGAACTTTGCCCATTTATTCTTTGAAGAAACTTGCAATCAGCCTAAAACTGGAAGCTACTTTATATAAGGGAAATTTCCTTATGTTGGAACTTTTATGGAATATTTTGGATGTCTTTATGGAGCAGAAACTGAGGTGAATAGAAAATTTACACATGTAAACTTCTCATTGAGCCGACACTGAGGTGAAGCAGAATATCTGCACCTGGTACACTTCGTCTTGATCTTGTTCTTCTTCTATGTTCAATTCAAACAAAATAATTTGGAAAATGATTCTGGGAGGTTAATAAAAAAGAACACAAGTAGGATTGTCCCATAGAACTATGATATGATAGTTCAAGTTGACGTTTCTCTAAAATTCCTTTGAAAGCACATCACTTGTATTATTTACTTCTCTCTTTTTTTTTGGGGGGGTGGGGGGAGGTTCAGTGTTCGTCTCATGTCGATGTGGTTCTTCAACTTAGGTATTTTTCATGACCCTTTGAACAATATATTTTGCAGATTATATTTTATGAGCAAGATTGGAATCCCCAAGTGGACAAGCAGGCTCTGCAGCGTGCACACAGGATTGGTCAGATGAATCATGTGTTGTCTATAAACCTAGTTACTGGAAGGACAGTGGAGGAGGTGAGTTTTTGATGAAATCTACTTTTAAGAGTGAAAGGGTATTTTGCTTATGGTTGGTCCTTAAAATTGATCTAGGTTATTATGCGTAGAGCAGAGAGGAAGTTGCAGCTTAGCCATAATGTTGTGGGTGAGGATGTTTTGGATCAGGAAGGGAAAGAAAAGACAGGAGCTGAAGCTGGTGATTTGCGAACTGTTATTTTTGGGTTACATAAGCTTGATCTTACAGAGATGAGCAATGAGCAATCGGACCAGTTGGATATGGCAGAACTTGATGCTTTGGCTGAAAAGGTAATTGCCCTTCGCCATGAACAACAATCAAGCAAGGATGACAGGAAGTTTGAGATCAATCCAGGAGATATATTAAATGGACATGAACTTGTTATGAGAAGTGGTCCTGTTTCAGTCAATTTTGACCCTGGTTTTGATGAAGCTTCATATCTCTCGTGGGTTGAGAAGTTCAAGGAAGCGTCAGAGTCAACCGCGAGTTCTCCTTTTGAGTTAGGAAATAGGAGAAGCTTGCCCAAGGATAAACATCTTAAAGCTGAGGCTGCAAAGAAGAAGGCAGAGCAGGAGAAGTTGTCCAAGTGGGAAGCTCTTGGTTACCATTCGTTGTCTGTCATGGATCCTGTCTGCCCTGCAGACAGGGACATGATGTCAGATTCTGGTGCTGTTCATTTTGTTTATGGAGACTGTACAAATCCATCAAAAGTCTGTCCATCAGAGCCTACAATCATATTCAGGTGTGTGTTTTGTGTTTATCAACACATTTGCATCATCCTCCTTTTTTCAGTGTATAACAATTATTGTCATGACTGGCCTCTTATTTGCAATCATTACTTCTTGTTCGCTGGTATTTTTCTTTCGGATTTCTTTACCTCATTCTTGCTCTTTTATTCTTTTTACTCTTTAGCACTTTTTTTTTTGTTTTGTTTTGCCTTGGGGGGGGGTGGGGGAGGAGGATGATGGTTGGATTTTGCATGACCAGGAGCATGATGCCATCAAACACAAACTGGTCAATTTTTTTCTCTGACGCAAATAAGATAGTCATGCTCAGGGATCTTGGAAATAAGTACTTCCAATTAAACTTGCATAGTGTATAACGTTATTTTCGTTGGGAGAGCATCCACCTGAAAATAATGTGGCAATGAGTTGTGAAATACCCTCTAACCCTATGGCAACCTCGGATAGTCCATACATTACCCATGTGGGACCAGTCTCTTGCTTCACATTAATCCTTGCTTTTTGGGATTATTTAGCTGTGCTCATAGAAACAATAACTATAAATGCACTCTAGTAGTTAGGCAATACTCAAGTAGGTATGAGCTATATCATAGTCATTATGTTGGAGCCACAATACAGAAGAAGAACAAAACGAAGCGAGAGGCTAAGGGCAGCAAGAAGGAAAGAGTAGAGTCCGATCTGGCTCAGAGACTGGGAGAAGGGAAATGAAATCGAGATTTGACTGAAAAGGAAGCAACGCGATAGGTGCTAGGTCCTATCACCGTCGATAAATAAGAGTCTCTAAACCACTCCATGTCGGCAGGGCCTTAAAAGCATATGAAATATGCGACATCAAAACTTTTTAGGTAAATAAAGATTTAGGAGCATAGTTACAAAATCGTACGATTCGTGATTCGATTCGTACGTTTCAGTTTGATACAGACACAAAACGATTCGTATCTTAAATGAGAATCGTTTTCAGAGCCGAATCGCATTTGAATCGTACGAATCGCATGAATTCAGTCACTTTTTTTTAAACTCATATTTTGGAAAAATAATGTTGCTTTGTCCGCCAAACAGTAAAATGACGCTGTTTTATTTGTAGTGTAACTCACGCCCTAATAAAAACTCAACTTTTTTGCTCGTTTTCTCTCTTGCGTGGTCTAAAGTTCGTCTCGTGTTGTCTGAAGCTGAAGCTAAATGTCACGGCTAAAGCTCTCGTGTCATTGGCTGAAGGTATACTTCTTGCTTCTCCCCTTCTTCTTCTCCTTCTTTATCGTAAGCAAGCCCTAGCATGCTTTTTTTTTTTTTTACATTGAAATTTTTTTTCTGCAGTCACCATATTTTGGAATGAACTTTAATTTTTACTCTCAATTCTTCCATGGATAGTTTGTTAAGTTCTAATTTTTTGTTTTAAAATGTTGGCCAATATATTTTCTCCTAATTTTCTTTTTTGTTCTTTTTCCATTCATGTTTGTAACCTAATCTGTACTAGGTGTCACTGTTTTGGTTCTTGAATAGACATGGTTCTTTAATGGTTTTTTTTTTTCAAGTTCTTGAATTTAAAAATGGTTAAGCAAAAGATAAAAATGAAGTAGAAGGCTAACATCTTTCGATTTAATCGACGTGATTATGTCAATTAATTATTTTTAGACTGCAATAATGTTCAATATCCAATATTTTGCATTTTTTAAATATGTAAATATTATTTTTTATTTTTGTTTAAATTTTGTGTCGAATCTTACGATTCACAATTCGATACTAATGAAGATTCTGATTCACGATATGAATTGCGATTTGACAACTATGTTGAGGACCATCATACGAAAATCCAAACCTATGCTATGCTCATCTGAAGAAAACGGCTATTACATCTAGAAACTCCTTCACAAGTTCTGTGTGATCTATGTACTCCTCTACATGGTATACAGTGTTTTCAACTACATGGTGTTCTGTTCCCTTTCCTGTTTCATGTATTAAATCAATTCTGGATCATGCTACTATTGCGTTAACTTACCCGGAACAAGCAAATGCACACACTATTTTTACTATGTTTGTTTTTTTTTCCTCCTTTCACTTCTGCTGTGTATAAGAAAGTTGACAAGTTGTTTATAAAATACTAATTGACATTATTTTGGCAGCTGTGTTGATGACTCTGGAAACTGGGGGCATGGGGGCATGTTTGATGCACTGACCAAACTTTCAGCGAGTATCCCTGGTGCCTATCAACGTGCTTCTGACTTTGGGGACCTTCATTTGAGTGATCTTCATCTTATAGAAGTTACTGGTCAGTTTCCTACCGCCTACAAAAAAATCTGCACTTATTTTCTAAACTGCTTGTAATGCACACATATACAGGCACCCAAAGTACTAATCATAACTTTTATCAAATAGCAGACTGATCCACTCCAATGCTGCTGGGAAATTTTTGTGCCAAATATGAGCATAAAGACATTGGCAAATGAATTTACTTTATTTATTTGTAACCTGAACCTGATTTCTTGAGGGTCAATGAATACGTTGATCAAATGGGGGAGCATATAACTTCTTGTATCACATTCATCCTCCAAGAAACCTAAGTAATTTGTTGAAAGAACTAGTATGAAACATATATGTTTTTGTCTTTTAGTGTTTTATGCTTTGTTTTCTTTCCTGAATTCTGTTTTGCATATTATACAACATTTGAGCTTGAATGTTACTGTGCAGAGGATCGTAATGGACAGAGTAGGGATAATATTGCTTCTCAGTGGGTGGCTTTGGGTGTTGTGCAATCTTATAATCATAGGCGTAAAGTCCCCCGCAGCAATATCTCTATTTCTGACTTGGAGCACTGCCTATCGAAAGCATCATTCTCAGCAGCTCAAAATTCTGGTAAACTAGACTTCGACACTTGCTAGAGAAGTATAGGATATTTTTTTTTAATTCACTATTTTGAGTTTCGATACAGCAGTTTTTAAAACAAACAATTGTAGATGTTCCACCTATTTTTTCCTCTTTCTTTTTTAGTATTTTCACTTTTGTGTGTGGTTTGTGCCTATACACGGAGTCCAATTGCTGGATTCTTAACTTGCGTTTAAACGATGACTACGTCACAATCCATTGGATGTATTTCACATTCAATTGTTTGGCAGTATCCTTTCTTCAGATTACACAGAAAAACCAAGTACTTAATTATTGTGTGCAAGGATTATCAAACTATTTACTGATTGTTAATTAAGAGCTTACACATTGTTTCTTATAATTTTCCTTTGAAAATTTCCAATTTCCTGATGTGTCAAAAGCTTCAATCCACATGCCAAGAATTGGGTATCAGGATGGATCAGATCGCTCTGAATGGTATGCTGTGGAACGTCTTCTGCGAAAGTACGCTGCTATATATGGCATAAATGTTTTTGTGTATGTCTCCTGTTCTTCCTCTCCCTGCTCTCTCTTTCTCACACACACACACATGTATGTATACAATGGAAGAATCAATTTTGACTATTGTAAGAATGGTTTCTGATTTTATTGGATTAATGTTTTGTCAAAATACCTCTGGGTTGAGTGCCCTCTTCATGTTTACTATGCATTGGCCGAGATATAAACTGTTACTTGGACAAGACATTTCACGCCATTCTTTACTTCCTGGGAGAAGAAAAACATTTCAAGTTGAGCAGTTTCTGACTAATTTTTGTTTAGGATGCCCGACCATATGAATGAAACACCTATGCGTTTCTGATTAAGGTATTACATCATAAAAGGCGTAAATATATCTGTTATTTACCAAGTCCAAGTCGATTGTAACTCCAGAGCAAACACACACATCATCTTTATATTTGTACTCAAAAGACGATTACTTCATTAGTTTTAATCTTCTGCAGGTATTATTTCCGACGTTCTGCTTCAGACCAAGGCAAAACTTGATATCTTACAAGATGGTGAAATATGTCATGCATGGTAAAGAGGAATAATGATGTCCCTTATGATAGTGGATGGTCTGCCTTGAGTTTTTTGGTTTACCATTCCACAAAGCAAGAGAGTGTTTTCTAGACCCCTGATTTTTGTACATGTTTTTGTTGTAGAAGGCTATGACTATTGTTGAAGTGTGTAAGTACTGAAGTTACACCTTCTTTAATAGTTTAAACTTTTGGAGTAGATGATTATTTAACATGATATTAGAGCAGAAAGTCTTGTGTTCGAATCTTCTCGTCACTCTCTCAAATATCTTAAGCTTTTAGAGTAGATGATTATTTAACATGCTTTCTTTAATAGTTTAAACTTTTGGAGTAGATGATTATTTAACATGATATTAGAGCAGAAGGTCTTGTGTTCGAATCTTCTCGTCACTCTCTCCAATATCTTAAGCTTTTAGAGTAGATGATTATTTAACATGATATTAGAGTAAGAGGACGTGTTAAAGTATAAATGTTGGAAGTTATACTCTGTGTAATAGCTTAATTTTTGGAGTAGATGGTTTAACAGCCATTACCAAAGCAGCTTTGGCGGTTTTTAAAGTAAGTGCTGTTGTGACTTTTGCTATATTAGCTGCTTCACGAAAGGTATGCAATGCTTTCGAAATAGCTGTTACTGCTTAGACAATAGGGACATCCTAGGCAAATGTAGAGTGTAAATTCCTCTTAGAGATGATAGGTCTCTTGCTTATTCGGTTGCTGTGTAGGTTTTTAGTCCCAACGGGCTAAGGAGAAGGAACTTGAATGTTTTAGGGAAGCATCTTGGTACCTAAATGCTTTAGAGTTCCCATTATTTCTGAATTTTACAAAACGAGCCAATCTAATTTTGGTACTAATTCAACATTTTTATTGTAAGTTTGAAAGTAGTTTTATTTTATGACTTGTAGTCGCTCAGCCGAGTTAGATTGAGTTGTGTTGACGCGTGTTACAAAAATTGTCACTTTAATTGGGAGATTTTAGAATTTATATTTCATATAATATGTTTTCTCTTCAATTCTCGTTTTGATAGATCATTAACTATTTAATAAGTGAGGGACTTACATGCGTAAAATAGGATTCACTTGAATGTATGGTAGATGATTCTTCAAGAAAGAAATTGAAAAAAAAAGGGGGGATTGGGAGGTCGGTACCTCTTATATAAGTTATTAGAATAAAAATTTACTTTTTAAAAAATTTGGGATAGAATGACATCTACTAAAAAAAAAGTCATAAAAGTCCTTTTATTCATACCATAAATAGTGCATACCTAATTGAATGTGAGACTTTCAAGATTAAAATGTGAGATTTTTAAGATTCCTTTTGATATTTGTGTATCATTTGAATTTTGAAATTATATATATATACACATACGTATACACACACACACGTAATACAGTGACACGCTCAATAAAAAAAATAGTAACATCAAACAGTAACATACTCAATAAAAAAATAGTTATATCAAATAGTAACTTTCTCAACAAAAAAATAGTAACATCAAACAGTAACACAAATATTTTTGTTGAGCGTGTCACTGTTTTTTTGTTAAGCGTGTCACTGTTTGATGGTACTATTTTTTTTGTTGAGTGTGTCACTGTTTGATGTCACTGTATTACGTGTATGTGTGTATATATATGTGTGTGTGTGTGCGTGCGCGCGCGTGTGTATACATATATATATTTATATATACATATGTGTGTGTATATATGTACGTGTGTGTATATATATACATATATATGTGTGTGTGTGTATATATATACGTGTGTATATATATATATACATATGTGTGTGTGTATATATACATATATACGTGTGTGTGTATATATATATATATATATATATATATATAAAATTTTAAAATTTAAATGGTACACAAATATCAAAAGGAATCTTGAAAGTCTCACATTCAAGTAAGTATGCACTATTTATTGTAGGGGTAATTATGGAATACATTTTAGAAGGAATTTGAAAATGTGTACTTATTGACACTTATTTAATGAAAAAGATGACTTAAAAGATGATAAGTTTGGAGATGGTACTTAAAGCCAAATAAGTTTTAAAAAAGGTACTTACATCCCATTGTATTGTAGACTATCACTCCGAGATTTTGTAGAAAACACCCAATTTTGCAAGCGTTACTTCCATCAAGTTTCCATTACCATAGTACACCTTTAAAGATTTGAGTCTGATCATATAGAATATTATTAACTGATTATTTAAATTTAAATAAATAAAATTATATTTCATAAACTCGGATTTTGATATGCCATTGCCCAATGCAATTGTGATCCAATTTGAACTAAGTGTGTGTATATATATATATATAAATTGAGTAATTATTTTACGAATCAAGTTGAAAGATGTAATGTTTTAAAATTAGTCACAATTCTATTATTCTTTTGAATTGGATTTCAATTCTTAAGAAATTTGCACACAGACTATAAAAATGAAATGCGTTGAATAAACAGATTGAAATTTAAAAATTGATTGTGAATTCGGATCAAACGAATTCCGATCCAAATCCAACTTATGACAAATTTGTACATTATCTTAGTCGATCCTAAAAAAAATAGTACCGGTACCACCGGTTACAATTTTTTATGATAAAATTACAACTGCTTAAGAGAAGGTCATGATCGATCATGAACTCTTGGTATCGATTTTAACTTTTTTATGATTGATCATGCATTTTAAAGTTGTGATTAACACGTAAACAAAATTGTGACTTAGTTTTAAAAAATTATATTTTTTGGTACAATACTACCGACGATACCGTAACCTTTCCCCAATGTTGCAATATGATCCATACATCTCTGTCTTACTCGTCGTTATTCACCAAATCACATTCAAATGTATTTCAAAACACCTCTTTTATTTACTTATTTTCTTACATACAAGTAAGAAGGCTCATGTCACAACCATCAACTACTAAGACCCACACGTCACAAGTATAACTATAAACTGCATCCATATATATAATTATATTTTTACCCCCTAAACTATCCCCCTTCTCTCACATTGAACCTTCTACTGTTACATTTCTCACATTACATTTCAAGTTATAGTTACTGATTTTACATTGCCTCAATCGTAGACACTGGAAACATATATTTCACTACACATACCAATCCTCTTTATTCAAAATATGACAAATTTTATTTTGAAGCAATGTGAAACCAATTCAAGTAGTTGAGTCGATAATACGAGAAACTCAATAGTCGAGGGGTTAAAGTGAGATCAGGATTGTAGTTTAAGGGGTAGAAATAGTAATTTGCCCCATATATATTCATGCGCACACACACACATAGTAGTCAACTTCAGTACATATAGCATAGATAATATTAAGAGGAAGCATAACCTGAGGTGGCTGCAGACTAGGTTACTGATGAATTGCCTCAAAGAAAGTTGTTTTTTAAACACGGATGCCACAATAGCTCGTTGCAGTGTCCTCAGTGAGGCGAGTCGGGTTGTCGAAATAGGACTGAAGCAGCCCTATGTTGTCGAAGGACCTAAATTGCAATGGATGCTCATCATCAACCATCTCTTGTGGTATGTCAGTTGTCCCTGTGTTGTATGCAAACACAGCTATTGTGTATCTTGTTTTCTTCTCTCGCAAGATGACATGGTGTCTAGGTGAGTGTATTCTGCCATTGCTCCATGCCTGCAGCATGAAAGAAATGCCTTTTCACTTGTAATAGACAAAATTAAAACATCATAGTCATTTAGCCTTGGGTAGAGAGGTGAACAAAACTAAGGGTAAATATTGAATTTAGAACATTTTCGCCGATACTAGTGTGACAGGAGTGTTTATGTTAGCGTAGTTAAAACAGCTTCTCCGCGTGTGGGGTGAAGTTGGCGTCCTTCTCACCCTTCAAGTCATGTTGTAAGTGTAACAGGAGTCTTGTACATTAGCCGCCGCCCTTTTTAAATGCATCGATTTAGCTTATAAAACCTAAGTGACTTGTTATTTTTCCATTATGGAGGAAACTCAATATAATTTTACAAAACCCAAGGGATACCATTGGAATTTATTTATTGGGGTTACCCCTTAGATTTATGTGTGACTTTAGAAGGGATACCCAATAAATCTTAACACCATCCGTCAACCCGATTATGAGTTTAGTGAGAACGGGTTCAAATTATAACGAAGTTGATCCATCAGATCCACTATAAGATATATCGATAAACTTAAAAATACATAATGTGAATCTGATCATACATGATTAATACACGATACAAACTCGACTGTGAAAGAACTTGATCGTGTATGACTATAAATGAAACAATAATAGAGTGATAAAATTTAATACGACACGACTACTTATCAACATTAGTAACACATTTGTTAACTTAGAAAGAGTCTCAAGGTATCATTTATTGAAAGCTTTTTTAAGTGACTAATTTTTGTTTTTTCATAGTTGTGTGACTAGACTTAGACTCTCTAAGATATTAATCACTAAACTAAACAAAGTCGCAAGCAAAAATCATAAGAGAAGCAAAGTTCACATAAAGTTGAAAAATAGTACGCCTGATTCTACTACTGTAAGGTCCAATCATATTCAAAAGAAGAGTTTGATCCCGTTTCAGAAGGAACACTAGCCATGTATGCTTAACATATGAAAGTTGAACATTGTTTTCACTAGCTATGAACTTGCTCTCTTTATTCAAGTTTAATAAGTACTCAAATATACTTACCAAAAAAAAAGTATTCAAACATGCTCCTAATAATTAGTACTTGAAAAAAGTTGTTCTTGGTAGAAAGATAAACTACACACCAGGGAAGCATCGCCAGCCATGACCACGAAGGATGCCGGTGGAAAGTCAACGGCGATCCAGTCGCCATTCCTGGCCTGAATCAGCAAACCAGGGACTTGATTTTGAAGAAGTACGGTCATAAAGCTCTTGTCCGTATGAATGTCAGCCCCAGTATTGGTCTCGTTGATTTCAGGTTCTCTGTATTTTAGGGTTCGGATGGGGTAAGTCAGTGATCGGAGGTGTGAGTCGTAGTACCTCTCCACACCATAGCTCTCAAACACCATCTTGCTCACCACTTGTTCTAGTTCTGCTACTTTCTTTGCATACTTTAGAATGTTTTCACTAAAACAAAACACATATAAGGAACAAACAATATATGTGTAAGTAATTACATGGGTAGAAAGATGAGTGGATTGGGTGGATTAAATTAGAGGTTAATCCTGCTTAACCTAAGTTATAAAATTCTTAACTCGGGTTTAACTTTAATTAACCTTGAACCCCAATCCGTCAACGGAGTATTGGGCCCATTTGAAGTTGATTTTTTTTGTGCGAAACTGAAGTTTGAAAAGTGAAATAAAAATGTTAGAGTTAAAAAAACTCTTACAACTGTTTGAAGTATTTTTAAAAAAAATCGGCTTTTTCTTAGAAGCCTGTAGATAATCCCCATTTTTCAGTTTTTCTTTGGTGATGGTAAAAGTTGTTTTTACCCAAAAAATTGATGAAAAAGTTGCTCAATAAGCTTGGTCCAAACGAACCAGACTTTTTTTTTCCCTGAAGCCAAAAAAACTGAGGTTTTAAGTAAGGTCCAAACATACCCATTATCCATGTTTAGATTTTAAAAATTGAGTTGAACTTGGGTTACATAACTCAAACTGAAATATAAGTACACTTCTAGGGTTATACAATCGGGCTATTCGATTCACAAAATTGGATACCACAACCAAAATACTGTCCAAATGTAAATCGGGTTGGAATATTATTATCCAAACTCAAATGAATATTGAACATTAAGATGACCTAAAAATTGGGCATTACTAAGCTGGGCAACAACCTTGATGCCCAAATATTGCTCCAAATTTCAGTCATGATAACAACAACCAAAAATACAAACCGTTGTTGGATGAAGCCAGGCCCTTAGGGCCCCCTTGGTATCCTATTATAGGATCAAGGTCAATAATTCATAATATGACCCGTCAACTTGGTACGAAATTATTGGATATATCAGTTTTATTTTAAGGAATTCATGTCATGAACAGGTTGATTGGTCAGACCCATTCAGTCGGGTGACTCTAGGAGCTGATCTGAGAAATGCACTTTAAAGGGAGAGAAGCTAGATTTCCCACGTTGGTATGGCTGGACATAAAAGATTTGGAAGTGGGGTAAAAAAGAAGAGGTAGAGATAGAGAACAGAACGAAACCGATAACCCTAAATTATGTTAGGGCATGTGTGGACAGAAGACTGACTACACACCATATGAATCCGACTCTATGTGAGTTAAAACACGACTAGAAATGGATAAGGTATAAACTAATGAAAAGGTTTTTAACATAAACAACAAGATTAAATTATACCAGAACTTGTCATTTCCAGAGGGCCACATGAGGTTTGTGAAGCTTTGAACTCCTTCAAGAGTGTTTGCATCTTCAATCGCCAAACTCTCGTGGATTGGAATATGAGCCAGTTGGCCTATATAGCCATGGAAAAGCTTGTCGGACACGTTCTGGGCCTTTGTTTCTTGAGGAAGATCAAACAACTCTTTCACTGCATCAAAGACTCCATTGCTGAGCTCTGAAGTAACCTTATCGTATAGAGCTATGAAACAGCCGTACTCTTCGAGAGAACGCCGGACGTCGTTGCGTGCCGAGAGCCATGAGTTTGTGCCAGGCTTCAAGTTTTCCAGGGTGAAATCTATGATAGGAAGGTTGGGAAGAGTTTGGGAAGCCATATTACCTTAATAGCTTCTTTCCACTTTTTTTTTTTGGAACTTTTTTACTCTTAGCTAGTTAAGAAGCTCAAGTTTATATAGAGTTCAATGGTAAGGAGCTCAATGATTTTAATAAGAGTATTAATTGAGTGGATAGTGTCAGAGATTGAGTTTGTTCTAATTCAACTTAATTATAACTGGTCGAGTTGACTATCGAGCTTAGATTTTTGCTTAAGATCGACTTTTAAAAGAGCTTACATTCATATCAGTCGAACCCGAATAAAAGCTAAACTCAATTTCTTAGCAAAAATTTCAGGGAATTAAACCCTAAAAATTAATCATCAAATTTTCAACTAAACCCCCCAAAATTTTATAATCACTTTTAAAATCGTACCCTAGATATTCTCAAAAATCTATTATAAAGAAAGAGAGAAGTATACATGGTTTGAAGTTATTTGGGGTAATTCATTTTGGGATGGGGTTGCTTGGTGAATTAAAATTGTTTATTGATGGAGATCAGATTATAGTACAATACTTGAATAGCTGGGATCGATACAGAGACTGATCCGTCTGGTCAAACAAGTTGACTTTTTAATAGCCACTTTCATATACATGGGTTACAAAACACCCATGTCCAATAAAAAACGACAAGACAAAATGAAATCATTGCACTCCTAGCACGAGATGCGATGATATAGAATTTTAGGCAAATTCTTTTGTTTAGTGCCTGAAAAACACATTTTTGTCGTTGTTGATAATTTTTCGTAGTTGAATAACTTACCATCTAAAGTGCCTTAATCCGAGTGATTAATAATTTTTAGCCGTATGATTAGTTTGGAACTTTTTATAAAAAAAAATTGTAATAATGACCTAATTATGTGATTAGTACTAATTAGGCCATATCTTGTTATTTCATAATTAGTTTTAGGGTTTTAGTATTGTTTATACTGTTGTAAGTCTTAGGATTAAGCAATTTTTGATCAATAATATTACATAAGAGGCTTGTCTTTATTTTTTTCCAATTCGTATGGTATTCGTAGGAATCAATAGATCAATTAAAACTCTTAGGACTGGTATTCATTGTGAATCAACAAGTCTAAAATAAGATTCTGAACTTGTATTTGTGCACAAATCAACGATTTATTAATTTCATTATCCCGTTTCTTTTAGTATGCCCTTATTTTCACCCACTTCACTACATCATTTATAGATCGAACATTTTGGACCGAGCTAAGCCACACGTTGCTTGTATTTCACTAGTTGACAAGACGAGCTTAGAAATAGTTTGTTATACAGTTTAAACAGGTTTAAATAAATTATAACCCAGTTGAGCAAATGTCGAACTCGGAGCTGCTTGGACCATTGAATAACAATGGCCTTTAATGGTGAGAGATTGAAATTTAGGCAAATTGGGAGGATCCAAGGAGGTGTTTTTGTGCAATAACAAGACAAATGCAAAGATTCGAGATAAGGCAAGTAAACGCATAAGCATAAGAATTAGCATATTTAAAGACTAAGTGTAGGTATTTCATATTGAGTTGTTAGACTTAGAATTGATATCTTGTATAAAATATTGGGTTAACAATATTTTCGGTCTTTAAAGTATGTTCGTTTTTTCAGTTTGGTTTTTATTATATTAATTTTGTCAATTTAATTCTTGAAGTACCAATTCGTGTCAATTTGATCCCTAATCAGACAATTCTTTAAATTTTTTTACGAAAGTAACCGCATAGAGAATGCAAAGATTTGTATACTTAGATTTACAAAGAGATGTCTGGTTTAAGTACTAATCTAGTATGGCCTTGGTAAAACTTGTCTTTAATTGGGATTTCGATTGAAAAGATGTTAGACCGGTTTCTCATGCGCCTAAGAAGCCAGGGCAATCTCAATTGAAGTCAATTCAAGATTTTCTATCTCAATATTGATTGTAGAAATAACACTCGATCAAAGGCGAGCATAACCAAATTTAGTGGTTGAAACCTCTAAAATTGATGGATGGAAATTTCAAAGCTGTTTGAGGCAGAAGAAAACTCATATTAGGCACTACCGTAACATCAACTGGTACAAAGAACTCATTCTTTTAGACAGTTTTCCAACAAAAACTGAATGGTTCATCCGTATAGGAGCTATTTAAACACGAATTGAATACTTTAGGAACCAAATTGACACGAATTAAGACTTTAAGAATTAAATTGACAAAACGTGCATAGTTTAGAAGCTAAAAATGTTATTAACCCTAAAAAAATTTCTTTCATCACTGACCATAGACCTAAGAAGATAAGTTTTATGGATATGGTCATGTAGAGAAAAAATGAATTAACAAATTCTTTTGTTACCTAAACCTTAAAGAAAATTTATTTTTGTCACTCCTTAAGATATGATGTATTGCTAGTACAATCAAAATTTTTTAAAAAAGTGCAAGTATGAGATTAATTCTTTGCTAGATTTAGTTTATTTTTTGTTGTGTGCGTATGTGCATGCGTATGTTCACGTGGACGTGTACTATTTTTAGGCGTGCCGGGGGGTGTTTACTGTTGATGAAGACTAGTAATATTTTGATTCTTGTTGATGTTGAAAATTAATCAACTATTAGGTATTCTTGTGATCGATAAAAAGAGATAACAAACGAAGCTTTGAAGGGAAGGGAATGGGAGTGTGGTGCTAGTCTGAGACTCTTTGATTCTCAAATCAGATTCTTTCAGTAATATAACAAATCTAATCGCAGTTCTATTTATTGTGCATAGAGATCGATTACTCTGGTTAAGTAAGTTTTGTCAAATGGGTTTGTTGGGAAGATGTGAATATGGTAAACTAGATGTTGGGCATTTCTAAGTGACTTGGTCTTTAGGTACGTTTTATTCCCACATACTATGGAGTGGAAAATCACTAAAAACACACAACACTAAAAAATTAATAATAATAATTTGGATGATGAACTAAAAAAAGGGAGGAAAAATGAAATATTTGAAGTAAAAGTAAGAAGGAAAATCAAACAAGAGAAGAAAACAAAAAAAAATGAAAAAAATGAGCCATACATTATAATATTCACTCTATTTTTTCTTATTTTTTAGTATAAGTATAATATATGTGTGATATTTATTTATATAATACATTTTTTATTCGGATTGAATTATTATAAATTTATATTCGAATTCATTTATACAACTCTAATAAGATTCGGATAAGATCGAATCGGATTAATGGTTTGAAAATTTGATCCATATATGTTTAAACAAACTCATATTAGATTCGGGTTGAAATCTGGTTCATTGACAGGCCTATATGTTTCTTCATAAAACAATGTTTCTTTAACTTAATTTATTGGCTTAATTTGTTTATTTAATCATTCATACCCATTGAAATTGACAGTCGTTCCTAGTATTTTTCGGGATTTGCAATCAATTCAATTGTTATGTGGATTAGGTCAACATTGTGTGTCAATAAATTAAGTCTAAATAATATTATTTTTTAAAATATGTTTTTTGCATGCTTGTAGAGAGAGAAAAGAAAAAAAAAGAGGTAATTATTATATGGAGGAAAAGGATGATGTTGGCCCCGTTTGGTAACGTTTAAATTTTTTGTTTTTTATTTTTATTTTGATATTTACAGAAAACAAGAAAAAAAAACTCGTTTGGTAACCGTTTATGTTTTTTGTTTCTGTCATCGTTTAATAAACGAAGGGCGATTTTCAAAAACAAAAAAAAGTCATTTTTGATTTTTCAAAAACAAAAATCGAAAACGTTACCGAACGGGGCGTCAGTGGTGATAATAACGTTTTTTTAACCAAAATGGTACCATCCATTGCCGTCATATGAAGCCTGTCACCAGTTGTGTTATTTCCAACAGTGAGGAAACATATATATGCTTAGTGGGAGAAGGAGATTCGAAGGTTGAGAGATGGATTAGAGTCAACAAAAGACCGAAAAAGATATCTAAAAAATAATCGATTTTATTCCACTTTTGATTTAAAGAGCTATTTTAACCGTTGCTTCATTTCGTAAAGTGATAACGCTTTCTCTCTCTTAACACTCCATCCCCTTGACAATAATCTCCTCATCAAATTAACAAGCAAGACTTCTTGTCAAGTGAACGAGTTGATTCACCTAAAAAAATTATATCGTATTTACCATTGATCTCATTCTATCAAATTTTGATACATAGGTTCGGTGATTAGGATTTGAAAAAAAAAAACTTTAATACATCGGAAGGACAACTGCTCATTAAAGTCCTATCACACTCTAATTATGATATTACAGAGTAGTGCCCATTAAATGGTTCAACTAACACTCAACGACAAATTCTAATATTTTTTAGTCCAACTTAATTGACCTTTTTGAATTGTAATAATTTATAATTAAATCTTGTTTAATGATAAATTTCGGAATGAATAATTAAAATTTAACAATGCACAAAAAGAAATGAGTCGGTTTTGAACAACCTGATCTAAAAATTATTAAGTGGGTTTGTCAACATGAATTTAAAAATCAGACAATATTAAATTTACGTTAAAAGATCGATAGGTTTAAATTATTTTTCCCTAGATCTAGACTTGACTCTCAAACTTGGACCTAATCCTTGACCTAGACACGCACCCCACCCCCGACCTAAACCTTTCCACGAACCTTGCACTCAGATTCGTCCCCGACCTCGAACAAGACCCCAGACTTGGACTTGAGCCTAGACCCAGACCTAACCCCTAGACCCAACCCCGTCGCCGATCCGAACCTAGAACAAGACCTTGACCCGCACCTCGAACCCATACCTAACCCCAAACCCGATCCCAACCCCGGGCTTGGGTAATAGTTTTCATTAACACTGAATTAGAAATTGATTTACATTCCAGAAATGGCTTATATAAATTTTAGCAAATACTTGCTGTCTGAGTAATACTAACAATTGAAATACGTTAGATATATGACTTATATTTTTATCATGGTGTATGTTTTCTTTTTTATTTTCTTTGCTCCGTCCAAATTTCGATCTTTCAGGTTTTAAATTATTGTGGTCTTTACCAAATCTCCTCTCTCTCTCTATTGGTGCTTGACGCCATCAGCCATCGACGCCCGAAGCCATCTCGCGATTAGCCGTCGTGAAGTAATCCGAACGCCACCACCATACGGTCTCTCTGTCCAAACGTCTGTAAACTCTCTCTCTCTCTCTCTCTCACACACACAAAATTGACACACACATATCTGAACCCGAAGGAGACACACACAGATCCGTACATGCAATTGGCATAATGGGTGAAGCGTTGATGTGGTGGCGAGATGTAAACAACGTATTAAACTTATGTCAAACGTTGTGTAGGTATTAAGATTTTCATGTATTCATACATTTGTTAATGTTAATGCCTCATAGTTGTACATATAATTTTAATTTTTTATATTTTATTTATATTAAACTGTTATGAATAAATGTAACTTTGTATGCATATTATATGATGCTCTCAAGACGCTCTTACTCTCAATTTTTTTTAAATGGTAACGCTTTTGTGCTTCCCCTCTCACTCCCGCCCCCATTCTTGCTATGTGTGATCTAGGTCACAACTATCGACAAGACCCATAAGTTACAATTAGATGCTACATATATATATATATATATATGCACGTGTAATTGTACCTGAAAGTACGGTAAAAATTTAAGATGAATGTTGGTGGCCATTAGATAAGTTTATTTGAGACCATCGAATGGACTTATTGAAGTCTGTCCCATTTTATAATATAGATGACTAAATTATATTTTCACCAGCTGAACTATCCCCCTTCTCTCACATTGACCCTTCTACTACTACGTTTCTCACATTACACCCCAAGTTATAGTTATTAATTTTACGTTGCCCCATTTGTAGACACTAGAAACATATATTTTACCACACATTCCAACACTCTTTATTCAAATAGTTGGATAAACAATATGAGAAACTCAACAGTTGAGAGGATAAAGTGATATCGGGATTATAGATAATATTAAGAGGAACCATAACATGAGGTGGCCATGCAGACTAGATTACTGATAAATTGCCTCAGAGAAGGCTGTTTTTAAGCACGGATGCCGCAATAGCTCCATGCAGTCTCCTCAGTTAGGCGAGTCGGGTTGTCGAAATAGGACTGAAGCAGCCCCAAGTTGTCGAACGACCTAAATTGCAATGGATGCTCATCGTCAACCATCTCTTGTGGTATGTCAGTTGTTCCCATGTTGTATGCAAACACAGCTATTGTGTATCTTGTTTTCTTCTCTCGCAAGATCACTTGGTGCCTAGGTGAGTGCATTCTGTCATTGCTCCATGCCTGCAACATGAAAGAAATGTCTTTGCACTTGTAATTGACAAAATTAAAACATCATAGTCATTTAGTGTTAGGTAGATAAGTGAAACAAAACGGAGGGTAAATATTGAATTTAGAACATTTTTGCCGATTTTAGTGTGAAACCGTTAGTATAGTTGGAAACAACCTCTCTGCATGCGATAAGTGAAATTGCGTTCATTTGACCCTTCAGGTCCTACCGTAAATGTAACAGGAGTCTCGTATACTAACCGCTCCTTTTTTATAGTATGAAAAGAGTGTTAACGTTTTAGCAAATAAAACCTAAGTGATTTTGGTGTTATTTTTCCATTATTGAGGAATCCAAATATAATTTTGCAAAACCCAAGGGATCCATTGGAATTTACTTATTGGCTTTACCATTAGATTTATGTGTGACCCAATAAATCTTAACAACATCGTCAACCCGGTTATGAGTTTAGTTATAACGGTTCAAATTGTCACATAATTCCACTAAAAACAAGTCAATAACCCCAACAATGCAGTGTGAACCCAACCATACATGAGTAATAGAAGACATGAACCCGACTTTATATGACTATATAAATCAATTAAGAATAGATTGATAAAATTTAATATGACACGACTACTTATCAACATTAGTTACACTCTTGGTAACTTAAAGAGTCTGAGGGTACCATTTAATGACGCTTTTTTCAATGTTTTTTTGTTGTTTTTTTTAAAAGCAATGTTACATGGACTTAAAAAAATAGACTTGATAATTACAATCATTGATTTCATTGTAGATTCCAGCATTTACCTATTCAATGGTTGGGATTATCAAATCTAATTTTTAAGTCTAATTTTTAAATTCATGTAGCGTTTGTCTTTTTTTAAGTGACTAATTTTTGCTTTTTCATTGTGTGAACTTGCTCTCTTTATGCAAGTTTAATAAGTATTCAAACATACCGAAAAAAAAAAGTTACTCAAACATCTTCCTAAGAATATGCATAGCAATCAATCAAGTTCCTAATATTAAGTACTTGAAAAAGCTGTTCTTAGTAGAAAGATAAACTACACACCATGGAAGCATCGCCGGCAATGATCACGAAGGATTCCGGTGGGAAGTCAACTTCGATCCAGTTGCCATTCCTGGCCTGAATCTGCAAACCATGGACTTGATTTTGATGAAGTATGGTTATAAAGGTCTTGTCCGTATGAATGTCAGTCCCAGCATTGGTCTCATCGATTTCGGGTTCTCTGTATTTTATCGTTCGAAGGAGGTAAGTCATTGAATGGAGGTGCGAGTCGTAGTACCTCTCCACACCATAGCTCTCAAACACCATCTTGCTCACTAGTTGTTCCAGTTCTGCTACTTTCTTTCCATACTTCAGCATGTTTTCACTAGACAAAACACACACACAAAAAAGTACATCAAGTGGAAGTTCGAGGTAACTCAAAGTTGGTAATTAACCAAACCAACGTATGAAGTTGGAAAACAAGATATCATACAGCAGTGAACGAATTAGCACGAAATAAACAATATGAATCCAACTGCATGTGACATATACACGACTATAAATGGATAGGGTATGAACTAATAATACCAGAAGTGGTCATTTCCAGAGGGCCACATGAGGTTTGTGAAGCTTTGAACTCCTTCAAGAGTGTTTGCATCTCCAATCGCCAAACTCTCGTGGATTGGAAGATGAGCCAGTTGGCCAACATAACCATAGTAAACCTTGTCGGACCAGTTCTGGGACTTAGTTTTTGTAGGAAGATCAAACAACTCTTTCAATGTATCAAAGACTCCATTTTTGAGCTCTGAAGAAACCTTATCATATAGAGCTATGAAAGAGCCATACTCTTCGAGAGCACGCCGGACATCGCTGCGTGCCGAGAGCCATGAGTTTGTGCCAGGCTTCAAGTTTTCCATGGTGAAATCTATGATAGGAAGGCTGGGAAGAGTTTGGGAAGCCATATGACAATAATAACTTTTATACACTTTCTTTTAGAGCTTCTTTACACTTAGCTAGTTAAGAAGCTCACGTTTATATAGAGTTCTATGGTGGGGAGATCAATGATTTTATTAAGAATGTTAATTGAGCCGAGTTTGAGTTTGTTCCGATTCAACTTAATTATGACTAGTTGAGTCGATTGCCGAGCTTAGATTATTCATTCTTGTTCAAGATCATATTTGGGAAGAGCTTACTTGGATTTGAGCCGAACTCGAATAAAATCTAAACTCAATTTCTCAACAAAGAATTCTAAAATTAAACATCAATTTATCAATAGAAGCCCCCCCAAAATTGTATAATCATTTATAAATTGTACGCTAGATATTCAAATGTTTCAAAAATCTATTATGGAGAAAGAGAGAAGTATACACGGTTTGGTGTTATTAAGGGTTATTCATCTTTGGAAGGTGAAAATTTTAAAATTGTTTATGGATCAAACATTTTGTATTGAGCTAAGCCACACGTTGCTTGTATTTCACTCATTGCCAAGACGAGTTTAGAAATAGTTCATTATACAGATTGAAAAGGTCTGAGCAAATTATAACCCAATTGGACCATTGAGTAACTGATGTAGAGAAGTGGACAGAAATAAAGGTTTAATGAACAAAAAAGGCATAATAAAAATAAATCGTTGGTTTGCGCACTAATTGAGAGGATCCAAATGGGGGTTTTTGTGCAATAACAAGACAAATGCAAAGATTCGAGAAAAGGCAAGTATAGGTATAAACATAAGAATTGGCATATTTAAAGACTAGAGTTGGTATAGCTCATATTAAATTGCTGGACTTAGGTTTGGTATCTTATGTAAAATGTTTTCATTCATCACACCTAAGAATTTTAAAAAGTGCAAGTAGGAATATAATTCTTTCGTTAGGTTTAGTTTATCTTTTGTTGAGTGCGTATATGCATGCATGTTAATGTTCAGGTAGACGTTTAATATTTTTAGGGGGGTGGGTGTATACATTTGATGAAGACTTGTAATAGTTTGTTTTTTGTTGATGTTTTAAAATTAATCAATGATTAGGTATTCTTGTGATCTATAAAAAGAGACAACAAACGGATCTTTGGAGGTAAGGGAATGGGAGTGTGGTGCTAATATAAGATTCTTTGATTGTCAAATCTGTCAGTAATAAAACAAAATTTCATCACGATTCTATATATTATGCATAAACGTCAATCCGATTAAGTTCGTTTTTCAAATGGGTTTGTTGGGATTGAAGAAGATGTGAATATGGTAACTAGTGAAATTTGACCATTAAAGTTTTGCGTGTCTCTTGATTTGAATAAAAATTTTGAATCTTTGTTTATTTGATATGAATTTGAGCAAAAGAGTTGAACAAAGTATGTTTTTATGATTTTTTGTATTTTGCACCCTAAAAGATTTTAAATTTTTTATTTTGTACCTTCAAAGATTAAATTTTTTACACTACACCCTCAATGTATCAAAAGTGTTGAAATTTGGCTCTTCTATTAGCTTATGTTATTTTTTCCTTCAAAAATCAACTCATTGACACTGACAGAAAAGCTAACGAAAAACTAACTCAAGGACCACATTACAACACTTTTGATATATTGAGGATGCAATGTGAAAATTTTAATTTTTGATGGTACAAAATATGTCATTTTCTTGTAATGTTTGATTATGATGATTTGCTCCACAAATTCAATAATCGATACAATGTTAGAATCATAAAAAAAAATGAAAATTCATTAGATTTTTGTGTTGTACCAATCATGAAAAATACAAAATTCATGAATCAATTCGAAACTTTTTCCGAGAATTGGGAAAAACAATCTAGAAAAGACATTGGCTACGTAGCAAATCATAAAACGAGAGATTACGAAAAGTTCCAAACATGGGCATCTATGTTTGAAACAATCCAAAATAAATTAAAAATGGGGCCCACTGCTATATTCACAAGAAAGGGCTTGCTCTTTTAAAAACTTTTTGAGGGACCTTTCAAATTATTGAGCCTTTTTTTTTTTGAAGTTGTCTAGCGATTCCTAGACTTGGGGCCAAAAATTCAATCGACCAGATCATTAGACTGTTCGAGCATGGTCTGTTCTGTCTACAAAGATTGTTTGAGATGTGACTAAAAATCCATTCAACCTCGGTTCATCATTCTTTTTCTCCAAACCCGATCTCGTCGTATCTGATTAAATAAATTAAACTCGAACTTGTGTTTCACCCTAAACTTAAATTAAAACTCACGTTCAAGGTCCAACTTGTAATCAAATGGTAAGTGGGGATTGGGTAATCTCTCACCACTGAGAACTCATTTTAAAGAGACAGACAAAAGATTGTTGCATATAATACCCTCACACATCCAGCCCCAAGTACCCAAAAAAACACCAGAACTGTTACAATATGCATTTCCTACAATTCATGCTAGTCTTCCTTGATACCAACCTCTCTCCAAGAACAATCTCAGCTCTCATTTATATTCTTCCACCTCATGAATTGAACTCTGCAGCAACCTCTCATCTCACACCAATTACTGTCTCCTTCCTCACTGCTCAGCCATGTCTCAGCTCAACAACAACAACAACAATAACAACAATGGAGGTTCTGTGCATTGCTTTTCACCAACTCGGCGTAGCCCAACGCCTGGAAAGGCAACCATACTTGCAATGGGGAAGGCATTCCCTAGCCAACTCATTCCTCAGGAATGCTTGGTGGAGGGCTACATTCGCGACACAAAATGCAACGACTTGGCTATTAAGGAGAAACTAGAGCGCCTGTGTAAGAAAAGTTATATCTATATAATAAAATATTTAACGACTTGAATTTTTATATATAAATACATTTCTTGTTTAGCAACAGGCCAGGCCTGCTGGTTGTTGACCATGTCGGGCCAACCCACCCAAAGAAATGGCGACTCACAACAACCAAGTGTGGATGATATGTCTTTAGTGGGATATACACTAATCCACTCCTAACGGGCCTTTTTTTTGTTTTTTCGAAAATTTGTCCTAACTTCTATATTTTTTGAATTTTTGTCAGCCTACCATGGGGCCTCCTTCTCGGGCTTTAATCGGGTTAGTCCATTGAGCCTAACAGGCCAAAAATCGGGCTACATCCTACCCGTTGGGTTAGTTGGAGGCAACCCATAGCCCGACAGCTCTCCAGGCTAACGGGTCAATCCATGAGCTACAGGCTTTTGCAATGATATCACTGTTCACTGTTCTTTGAAAGAGATACAAAAATGCAATGATATCATGTATTTTATTCTTTTGCTAGGTAAAACCACAACTGTGAAAACCAGATACACAGTCATGTCCAAAGAGATCCTAGACAAGTACCCAGAGCTAGCAACAGAGGGCTCACCAACGATCAAACAAAGGCTTGACATAGCAAACCAAGCAGTTGTAGAGATGGCCAAAGAAGCAAGTCTTGCTTGCATAAAAGAATGGGGAAGACCAGCTGAAGACATCACACACATCGTCTATGTTTCCTCGAGTGAGATCCGATTGCCTGGTGGTGATCTTTATCTCGCCACTGAACTCGGGCTGAGGAGCGATGTTGGCCGTGTGATGCTCTACTTCCTAGGCTGCTATGGCGGTGTCACAGGCCTTAGAGTTGCCAAGGACATTGCTGAGAACAACCCTGGCAGCCGTGTACTGTTGACAACTTCTGAAACTACCATCCTTGGTTTTCGCCCACCGAACAAAGCAAGGCCTTATGACCTTGTTGGTGCTGCACTTTTTGGTGATGGAGCTGCAGCAGTTATAATTGGCAGTGACCCAATAACAAAGAAAGAGTGCCCTTTCATGGAACTGCACTATGCAGTTCAGCAATTTTTGCCAGGGACACACAATGTAATCGATGGTCGTTTATCAGAAGAGGGCATATATTTCAAACTTGGCAGAGACCTCCCTCAAAAAATCGAAGACAATATCGAAGAATTCTGCAAGAAACTGATGGCAAAGGCAGGATTGAAGGAGTTCAATGATCTGTTCTGGGCGGTTCATCCCGGTGGACCTGCAATACTAAACCGATTAGAGAACATTCTCAATTTAAGAACTCATAAACTAGAGTGTAGCAGAAGGGCATTGATGGACTTTGGGAATGTAAGCAGCAACACAATCTTCTATGTCATGGAGTACATGAGGGAGGAATTGAAGAGAGAAGGAGGGGAAGAATGGGGACTTGCTCTAGCATTTGGACCAGGCATTACATTTGAAGGCATCCTCGTTCGTAGCCTCTAGTGAAAAGCATCTAGTAGTTTATATGCATTGGTTGCATTTACAATTATATACTAAGGACTACCATCAGGTAGAAAGTGAGACAAATGCTGCTTGAATTTGGTAAAGGAATGGAACCCAAAAATTTTCTGCTAAACTAAATGTGTTTGGGTATTGATGTGCAATGTTGCATTTGTGTTACATTTTAATCAATAACTTACAATAAAATCAATCTACACGACGAGTAACGCGATAAGAACCCAAAGAGAAACAATGATACAATCAATCTAACACTATGAACAAATATCCAAACAAGAACAGCAGAAAGTAGGTGGCCCTCTTGATACTTGACCATTTATGTTTGAAGTTCTCTGCTATTAAGAAAATAATATAGCTACTCTGGTTCAATTTTCGCAATCCGAAATTGGTCTCCAGCATGATTCAAAGGGGAAGACTATTTCAAATTTTACACATTTTTTTCACATTCTTTTTGTTTCCACCAATTTCTTGGGCAAAAACAAAAAAAAAAAACCAAAAAAAAGGGATCAAAGTGCATTATGTGGGAATGAATATTGATTCTTCAACTATTTCTTCAATTGCTAAAGTTGGGGTTGGGGTTTTTAAGCCATACATAGCTGGCCCCTCCTTGGACGTTGTTGAGATAAATGTTTTTATCTCTAAATCTATTCAGAAAAGGAAATCAAAGAAGGTTGACCTCCCTCCCTAGGAGGCGAGACTTTCCACCCTCGTCCTCAGCCTGATTTAAACTAAAAAGGCGGGTTTGAGTCTCATAAAGTTCAAATCTATCATTACCAAATTTTGGTCAATGTAGCATTACTATTATATTTATATAATAAAATAGTTAGAAAAATTTGACTTGAATTTTTTGCGGCATCCGATGGTACTAATGCAAAAAAAATTCTCCAATTTTTTGAATAAGACTTTCATTCCTTCCACAATTCTAAGACTATTATTTCTCTTATAACTCTCCTTCTATCTCTTATTATCTGATGTTCATGCAATTTACACGTCTCTCTCAGTTAGCTCTCCCTCCCTTTCACATATCGTAATGACCAATATAAAAATTAATTGCTAACACATTAATTAGATCGTCAATTTTGATTCTTTATAATTAAGAATTATTTTTAGAAATTTCAAATAAACAAATGAACCTTAAATACAAATTATTTGCATGAAAACAAGTCAAATGACTATAATATAAATCATATTTCGTATTGAAATAAAAATATTACAATATTTGAATGACATAATAGACGAATAATATATATATCACAAATATATAAATGTCTCTCTCATTCAGCTTTCTCTCTCTCTCCCTCTCACATACTGTGACGATCAGTATAAAAATTAATCATTAACACATTAATTATATCGTTAATTATGATTCTATATAATTAAGGATTATTTTTAGAATTTTCAAATAAACAGATGGACTTTAAATATAAATTCTTTGCATGAAAACGAGTTGAATGACTATAATATAGGTTATAATATATATGTAATTTGTGATATATCTATATAATAAGGGAGTTAGTACTGTCATGAACCTTTCGTAGCTCAGATTATTTTAAGATTATTGATCAAACGAGTGAAACTCCTCCAAAAAAAATTTCACCCAAAAATTACAAGAATCATTTCATTTTACACGATTATAAGTTTGAAGTGATTATGATTAGGTTTCAAATTGATGAGTTAAATTTGATTGTCGAGTATAACATATATATTCTTACTTAAATCTAACTTTGTTTGAATTTTACGAATATTCAAATTGAAGTCAAATTGAAATTGATTGTAAAAATAATAATGAATAATTAAATTAAAAAAATTATGATGTTATTGTGAACGGGAATAAATAAGAATTAGTTTGTAAGGTTAAAATAAAAGTGTTAATTAAGTCAAACTTAAATTCAATGATTTCACATAATTATAATTAAGACTCGAATTAAACTGAATTTGACTGTCGAGTATAAACTATAAATTTTTGCTTAAACTTAAATTCTATTGAATTTTGCAAATATTTTAGTTGAACTCAAATGAAAACTGATCTTAATTTCTCAAACAACAAATTTTTTACATTTACAAGAATTCACATGAAATTTTTGAATGATTTCCTCACAAAAGTTACACGAACTTATACTGGAAAAAAAATGTAGAGATAATGTTATGAACTTTAGGTACAACCTATAAAAAAAATAAATAGTTATATTTTTTAAAATTTGAAATAAAATTTATTAAAAATGTTAAAATAGTGAATGTTTGATTAATAATAATTATATTTTCTTATATATTTGAATTAATATGTTGCAGTAGTTGTAACTTGACTTTTGTTATATAAATGTTTGATTTTATATGTTCTGCATACAGATTGAACAATGTCAATTTAATTGTTGTATTGTCGAAATTGTATTACACATTGTTTTTATTTATGAACAAATATTTATAAATAATTTTTTACAAGTAACACATTGCCTTCAAACACGGACAATTATTAATATATATATACATATATAACAAATTAGAAGAAAAAAGGCTTGAAAGGTCTTCCCTCCACATTTTCTAATTTTTTAGAATTTAGAATTTTTTAATTCAAAACCTAAGATTCCCTCCAATGAATTGCTATCATTTGTCATTTATAACCATCTCTCATCTCTCCCTATAACAATTCCTTATTTTTTTAAAATTTATTCAAAAAAAATATTTTTTATCACCTAAAAATCGTTTATAATTATTTTATCTAACTTTTCAAATGATAAAATGAAAGAAAAAATGATAAATTAAATAATACCCAAAAAAAAACACGAATTATAATCCATTACATCCCACAAGGCAGATCACTAGTATGTAATTGTTTACAACAATTTTAGAAATGATCATATACCCAAAAAAAAAAACAAAAATTGGGGAAAGTAAGCCGAGTCATTACTGTCCATTAATGCTCGGCACCGAGCATTAAATCATCGCCTCCATGTCGAGTGAGATTGATTGGCTACGCCAATTCCCTTTGTCCTACCAAAGTATTTTGAGTTTGAGCAATGGACACCTTCACCGAAGCATCATATGATTAGTCCCAGTAACTAAGGCTGGTACATTTGTGCATGTTCCTCGACATGTCCCTTGTGTCAAAAGGGCATGCTGCCGTTATTTCCTGGGACGTCACTTCCCCATGTCGGCTTATGTTCGATTGGTTTTCCCTGAACCGAGGCCTCTCGGTGTTCTTTTTCGATGCCCGCTTTTGATGATATATGTGTGTCTGACTTATGATGATAGTATAAAATATTGGTGTTTAAGTTGTTTGATAAATGTCATTTTGCTATCAATAATTATTTTTGTTGATTAAAATTTTAAATTTTCAATTCAAGTGAAAATAATTCAGTCGTGATGTGTGTCTAAATTGAGTAATGAGTGGCTTGATATCATTTTTTGAGTAAATGTTTAATGTTACTGTGCGGGGATAAATCTACACCAAGAGTAACCACTGTGTACGTATAAAGAGGGCGGTGAGTAAGACTTGAATAACCTACATGACAAGTAACTATTTTGTACGTACAAAGAGGGTGGGTGGTGAGTAAGCCCTAAATAACTTACATGACAAGAGAACATCTAGGTGAATAGATAGACAGAGGCAGCCAAATGGACTCCAATGTTTAAGTTAAATCACAAGTCACAGAAGGTACTCGTAATGAGAGCTCTCTTCCTAGCTTTGGGTTTAGCCTTAGATCTTATTCTCATTCTTTTTCTCATTAGCCCTTCACTTCCCACTGCTCAAACCCCTGAGTTTCTCAATGCAAGGGTAATCGTTGGTGCATTCAAGAAGGATCTGTTCGTCCCTTACCTACCCCTCACTCATTGCTCGTTCTTCCTCTTCCGCCATTGTACACCCCTTATTGTTCTCTCCCTAACCCATCCACCCTCCCAATACAAAGAGCTCTTTGGAAAACCAAAAGGCCCAAACTCAAACGACTGTTCAAGACCCTCATCTCAACCCCCTCTTCTTTTTCTGGTCTTTATTTTCTGGCCATTATTCATTATCTTTCCTCTTCTCTGACTTGATCTGCGATTGTGAAAGAGCATTCGACTTCTACAACCCTAGCTTCCACCAGACCTACCCAGGTTAGTGTTATCTATGTTTGAATCCAGCAATCAAAACCCTAAACAGTACCCCCATTCTGTTCATTTTCACACAGCTCATTGATCTTTACAACCAACCCTCTTTCCCCTCTCCTTTTTGTCACTGGTACAATCATTCCCATATGGATAACAACTTAGAAGTCGATTCTTATGCCATTCACCACCCACGTATTTCCCTCTACACAAACCCCTCTACATCTAAGACCATCGAGAAAATTTGTCTTGTGGGCCGATTTTTTGCTGAGACAACCCTTAATAAACAAGGGGTTTGTAACGTGTCGCAAAGTTCTTGGAAGACTACAAAAGGTTTCTCAATCACTTATTGAGAAAGAAATACCTACATGTTCATGTTTAAAGATGAGGAAGATAGGGATAAGATCTTGAACGAAGGCCCATGGTCGGTGTCTTGGGCTCTTCTAGTGCTCAAAGTGTATCAACCACAATAAATTATCGGAGACTTCAATTTTCAGCAAACAGAGTTTTTGGTGCAAGTCTGGGGGCTGCCCCTGGATATGATGACCAAGAACAACTCATGGCGAATAGGCATTGTTATTGGCAAGCCAACTCAACTAGAAGAATTTGATGGAGAGGTCCAAATTCAACGAAGTTTTCTGAGGGTGAAGTGCAGGATTAATCTGAATGAGCCTCTGAAGAAGGACTTCTTCCTGACTAGGGAGAACCAGAATGATATTTGGGTCAGATTGAAGTATGAAAGACTATCGGATTTTTGCTACCAATGCGGGCGGATTGGCCATTCTCTAGCCTAATGTAAAGAAAGGCAGATGTCTGGATCAAATGCCCATTTTGGTCCAGAATTGCGAGCACAAAGTACTCAATCTACCTATTTTTTCAGAGAAACCTGGTCTTTGAAAGCTCGTGAGGAGCTGGAAAGAAAGGAAAAACTCAAGGGAAAGACGAAGGTCACTAGATAAGACAAAGAGTCGGCAACGCACAGGGGACCAGCAGGAGACAAGAAAGGGAATAAAGATCCACCTGACACTCCTACCAACTAGAGAAACAATGTGGTGAGGCTACAGAAAATGAACGAGGTGCGTACCATACCTGCACAACAAAGTGATTCTCAAAGTCATGCAACTCCACTACCTCTGGTGCCTTGCTCCAATGGGGACCAGGATATTTCTTTGTCTTCGTCTGTTTCTCAAGAAGACCCAAATACGATAATTGCAGTTAAGGAAGGGTCTTATAATGTGTATAAGCCCACAGAAAGTTTTGAGGCCTAGGAGAGAAGTGAGAAGGTGATTCATATAATCTCTAACAGTGAGGATGAGGTGAGGGGTCATGATATGGAAGTCCATTTCCAAAATATGCCATTAAAGCGGAAAGCCCATATGGATAGGGATGATATGGAAGCCCAACCAGTGCCATAGAAAAATTGCAAAGCCTTTTCGAATAGTGGCCCAGATGACCCTCAGAACTCCCCACCCTACTCTGGACTACCACTGGCCCTTGATCTGTCCCTTGTGAATATTGGAAGAAGGTATGCACTAAGAAAACGAGCAACGAGGAGTACTCTTAAGAAGAAACTGTGGGAAGATGAAGTGTCAACACACTGATCTACGGTTATCTCTAAAAGGTGAAGCTGAGAAACAAACTCATCAAGCTCATGGGGATGAATCTGATGGTCAATTAGAAGGGAAGGGAGAGAATAATCTTAATCGGTGCATGACTCAGTGGTTTACCCATTCGTCAAATGATGTGTCTGACATGGGTAATGCAAATAGTCGATAAGAAAAGGTGGTGGTGACTGACCTCAAACAGCCACACGAGTCATGTTAATTCTCACCTGGAACTGTCAGACAGTGGGATGACCCCGGACAGTCTGTAATCTACGAGGGCTTATTGATACTCATCATCCTTCAATTGTCTTCCTTATAGAGACAAAAAAAAAATCTCATAAGTTGGAGCGATTGAGAAGATCACTTAATTTTCTTTTCTATGAATATGTTGAACCAGAAGGACTCTCTGGTGTGCTGGCTTTGTAGTGGTGTGACAACATAAACCTACAAATGACTGAGTCTAGCAAGAATTTGATCAATGGTAGAGTGAGCGTATACTAGGGGTATAATGAATGAAATTCCACCTTCATTTATGTTGACACAAATGTGAAAAAGAGAAGGAGAACTTGGGAAACTCTGAATAGTTTGTCTAGAAACCTGGAGATCTCTTGACTTGTTCTCGGGGATTTTAATATTATTGGAGTCATGGGAGAAAAAAAAGGTGGACTTGTAAGTAACACAAGGACAATTGAAGAGTTACAACAGCTAATCTCTAATTGTTGCCTTCTAGAGATGGGGTTTAATGTGCTAAGTACACTTGCTCAAACAACAGATCAGGTCTTGCTAATGTTCAGGAGCGTCTTGACAGAGTTCTAGTCAACTCTGAATGACTAGTCTCCTTTCCACATACTCAAGTGACCCATGAAGCTAGAATGGGCTTTGATCACTGCACTCTTGTAATTGACCTTGGAAATAGAAGGAGAAAATCCCCCTATGCCTTTAGGTTTGAAGCTATGTGGCTGGAAGACCCCGACTGCGAAGATGTGGTTAATTCCAGTTGGAACACAAGCTATCCAGATGCTGACTCCCAAAAAGCCCTTTATAGCCTGAATCGATGTAAAACCAGTCTACAGGAGTGGAGTAAAATCAAGTTTGGAAATAATAAAAAAAAAAGATACAGGAACTGGGAAAAGACCTTGTACATGTTCAGATGCTGGAACCAACAAAGGAAAATTTGTTCTTGGAGGCTGATCTTTGTTCTCAGATTGATGCTTTTAGAAGCAAAGAAGAGAAATACTAGATGCAGCGGTCTAGAGTAAAATGGCTGAAAGATGGGAACCAAAATACTAGGTTCTTCCATCTGACTGTTATCCAAAGATGAATTAGATTTTAGATCTGAAAATTAAAGACAAAAGAGGCTATATGGATAGAAGGAAAGGAAGAGATCAGCTCCCACATTGTTGAGTTTTTCCAAAACTTATTCAAAACAGTTGGGGAAAGGGACTGGAGTGAAGATATGAGTGTGGTGCAGAGAAGGGTGACTGATGAGATGAATTGCAATTTGGCAAGGCCCATTACAATGATTGAGGTGCAAAGCGCTGTGCAGGATCTGGGTGCCCCCAAGGCACCAGGTCCTAATGGATTCCCAGGGGTTTTCTTTCAAAAATTTTGGCACATTGTTGGTCCTGATGTTTTTCAAATGGTAAAGAAGTTTTTTGAAGATGGTCAGATGATCAGGGAGCTAAATCTCACTAATGTTGTCCTCATCCCCAAATAAGCTGATCCAGAATGCATTACTCAATTCAGACCAATTGCCCTATGTAATTTTCTGTACAAGATCATTTCAAAAGTTATGGTCAATTGAATGAAAGGTATGATTGGATCATTAGTCACCCCAAACCAGGTTGCATTTGTACCGAACAGACTGATTCAAGACTGCATAGCCATTGCAAATGAAGTTTTCCATCATCTCAAGGGAAACAGGAAAGGCAAGATCCCTGAAATGACAATCAAAATGGATATCAACAAAGCCTACAACAGAGTGGATTTAGATTTCCTTAAAGTAACTCTTATCAGACTGGGATTTAATAGCCATTGGGTTCATTTATCATGTAGTGTGTTTGCACGGTCTCCTTCCAGTTTGTCTTGAATGGGGAGAAAATTGGTGAGGTGTTACCACATAGAGGAATCAAGCAAGGCGATCCACTG
The DNA here is from genome assembly GCA_023539305.1 of Ilex asprella. Lineage (NCBI taxonomy): Eukaryota > Viridiplantae > Streptophyta > Magnoliopsida > Aquifoliales > Aquifoliaceae > Ilex > Ilex asprella. The sequence continues at coordinate 3,936,874 of CM042189.1, forward strand.
TCCCTCTATTTGTTCATCATAATTGCATGTGTTATCGACCATGATTCACAAGGGGATTGAAGAAAAAAGGTTGATGGGGATTAAAGTCAAGAGAAGGAGCCCTACCATTTCCCATCTCTTCTTTGCTGATGACTCACTTTTCTTTATCAAAGCCAAGGAGGGTGGTGTTGTGGAGCTATTAAGGATCCTTCACTGTTACTACGAGACATCTGGGCAGAGTGCAAATTACCAAAAGTCTGGCATTATTTTTTCTAGCAACACCACAGAGGAGCAAAGACCCAGCTACTGTCAACTTCGGGGGATGCAAGCTCTCCCACTTTGTGTGAAATACCTAGGGATCCTTACTGCTTGAGGGAGATCAAAAAAGGGAGTATTTGACTATCTTCTTGAAAGAGTGGCGAAGAAGCTTCAGGGATGGAAATGTTGCTGCCTCTCGTAGGAAGGCAAGGAGATTTTAATCAAGGCAGTGATTCAAGTCATTCCAAATTATGCTATGTCTGTGGTGGAATTCCCAAGAAATTTTTGTGAAAAACTAAATTTCTATGTAAGGAATTTTTGGTGAAAAGGAAGCGAGGACAGAAAGGGTATATGTTTGAAAAAATGGGATAAAATGGTTGAAGTAAAAAACATTGGTGGAATGGGGTTTAATGATTTTAGACTGCTTAACTTAACTCTACTGGCTAAGCAATGCTAGAGACTGGTCCACCAACCAGACTTCTTTTGGGCAAAGTTTATGAAAGCTATTTACTACCCCAATGATGACCTTATGAAGACAAAGCGTGGATCTAGACCATCTTGAGTGTGGAGCAGCCTCCTCTATGGCAGGGAGTTGCTTGAGAAAGGAATAATGTGGCATGTTGGGGATGGTAGCGAGATAAGCTTCTGTGAAAATAAATGGATCCCGTTTCTGCCCAGTCATGTGGTTCATTCCCTCAAACCACAAGATTGCCAATTAAGTATGGTGGCAGACTTCATAAATGACAACCCGTAAATATGGAACCGCTCCAGTTTACTTAGTGTAACCTCAAGGGAATAAATGGCAGCTATCTAATCCATTTCGTTGTCACTCAGATGAGGGAAAGACAAGAGGCTTTGATGGCCAAGAAGTCATGGGGTCTACACAGTCAAATCTGGGTATAAACTGGGAAAAAGTGTGAACTCACCGCAGGCTAAGGAAAGCCCTTCTGTTTCCCCTCACCCTAAACTATGGCAAACTATCTAGAGCATGAAAGTAGCCCCCAAAAATTAAGCATTTCTGGTGAAAAACTTGCTTGAATATTCTAGCCACAAGGGAAAACCTATTTAGAAGAAAATATGCCCCAACTCCTCTCAGCCAAATCTGTCTGAAGGCTCCAGAATCAATTGAACACACTTTGTTTAAATGCGAATGGACAAAAAGAGTCTGGTTTGGTATGGACCTCAGGTTCTAAAAGGAACAATCCCCCTTTATATCTGTGTCCCAAATAACCTCAACAATCATACAGATGGTGAGGGTGACTTAGGAGAGGATTTCTTTGCTGGAAAAGGTGGCCTCTGTGGCGTAGGTCATTTGAAAATCGAGGAACCAATTTATTTTCAACAAGGAAGATGTCAATGCACTGGCCATTGTCATTGGTGCTCAAGCCCTATGGAAGGATCAATTATGTGTTGATACTGCTGATCCCCCAAAGGAACAGAAGAACCCAACAAAGACGATTAATGAATGACATCCAACCCCTTCTCTTGAGATTTTTCTCATTTGTGATGGGGCTTTCAAGCCTGTTGTTGCTAAGGAAGCTAGTGGAGTAGTGATCTGTAAAGAAGGAGGAGAGCTCATTTCTGGTAGTGTAAAGTCATTTCCTGCTAGGTCTAGCCTTTGCGCAGAAGCTGAGGCAGTGAGGCAAGCCTACCTTCTTGATGAAGCTCAGATGATCACAAACGCTTCCATTTTAAGTGACTGCCTCAACTTGATCACACTCAGCTCCAATGAAAACGTTCCCCCATGGGAAATCAGTGTCATAGTCAAAGATATTAGAATCTATGCTAGGCTATATAACCTTAGCTTCCTACACAAGCCTAGAGCCTACATCAAGGCTGCTCATTGGGTTGCAGCCTATTTTCTAAGTAATTCGTTTCCATTGAATTGGTTAGGCTCTCCCCCACCAGAGTTTAAGGCTTTATTTTTATCCGATTGTAATCTGAATTTCCCAACTTAATGAAAGTTTCACTGTGAGTGTTTTGATAAAAAAAAATATGCATAAATTGAATGACTTACCTGGTATTCGAAGCTTTTATTTATGGTGGTAGAAAGTTATATCCTAAAAGACCTCGAACTCTAGGTTATAATAAGATATACCTCATCACCAGCCCTTAGATATTTGAGATAGAGTTGTACTAGGATGCTAGGTCCTATGTTGCTGGCAAGGATTTTCTTGCTAGGAGGCATGATTGATCTTATCGCTAACTCCTTAACACTCGAAGTCGCGTTTGCCTAGAACTCTAGGCCTTAGGTTTATCTTCAGCTAAGTAGGAGCTTCCTAATAGAGATGAGCAAGAGAGCTCGTAGTAGCTAAAGTAGCAATGAGGTAACTTGCTCGTGGAAGCTTCTGGTAGCAAGTATTAGATGACAAGGTCTTTCCTCAAACTATTGCCAACTAGCAATGGCCTAGCCAGGCATTCACAGTGAGCGAGATAGCTCATAGTAGGTTAAGTAGCAAGGAGGTAACTGGTCCTCTAGAAGCTTCTGGAAGGAAATATTGAATGACATGGTCCTTCCTCGGACTAGTGCCGACTAGCAGTGGCCTAGCCAGGCGTAGGGGTGTTCAATTTTTTGATTGATCGCAATTTTTCACTCTACTCAACCCTACTATACCCCCTACTGAAAGGCTAGCAGCAAAAATCGGACAGGAATACAGAATACCCATCAATTTCTGCATTCATACCCTACCCTACCTGCAAAAAATATATTTAACTTTTTTATATATTTTTTAGTAATTATAAGAGTATTTGTGTAGTATAATTTATATTATAACATTGTTATTGTTGTGGATGTTTGAGTCGCTAAAATATGAACTTATTTTTTTTGTGTAGATTACATAATTTGTAGTGAAATGGTGATCTATTGGAGTAGTTATGATTTTAATGTGTTCCATATGGTTTAAACTTAAAATAACTGTTATTGTATTTGTGTAACAATTATGATGAATTGATGTAATGATGTTCATATTTTCTTGTGCTTTATTGTAATTGTTATTGTAGTTGTTTTAGGTTTTAATGTTATTGATTTATTGTGTTGTTAAATTGGTGCATATTATTTAATTAAATTATTAAAATGATTCAAAAATTAATAGCTACAAAAGTATTTAGTCGACTTCCTACCTGATTAATTGTGTAGGAAGTCGGGTATGAATACCATACCTGGTCGGATAGGGTAGGTTAAGAAAAAATTATTCCACAAAGTATCAGGCAAGAAGATGGAAGATTATATTTCCTACCCGTAGGGTACAGTGAACACCCCTAGCTAGGCGTCTGTTGACTGGCAGTAGCCAACCCAAGCAACTGCCAATTGGTGGAAACAACCAATATATTAAGTAAATATTACTTCTTTACATTGGGTAGTTATTATCTTACATCGAGGAATAGTTACTGAATTGTGTGAAACTTAGGGGTGGCAATCGAGTTGTGTTGTGTCGGGTTCGTGTCGTGTCGAACATTAGTCAACCCTAAACCAACTCATTTAACTAATCGTGTCGTGTCGAGTTAACCTATTTATTTTTCGTGTCGCGTTCATGTTGACCTACATAAATTTGGAATAAAAAATTTAACTCTAAGATTTTATTTTCACTTAATTGAATCTCTCTTTATACTTTTTCTATAACCTAAAAATTAACTTAATAATAATAATAATAATATCATTTTTTATACAATAATTATGTCAGTGCTTGATAAAGAGTTACAAATAATTAATATTTCAGTTTTATAATACTAATTAAATATGTTAATCATATATCGCACAACCAAATTTAACATCAAAAATAATGAAAAAATCAAGCCATCAGAACATGAAAACTCATACATGCACGAAAAGGTCAGATCAATCTTCTTCGAGTTAAAAACTTCGTGTTGACAGTCAATTTGGGTTAAGCGGGTTGAACCCGAATACGACCCATTAACATTTCGTATTAACGGGCCGTGTCATACACGAGTTTGTATAAAAAAATAGTCAACCCAAACCCTTTTATTCGTATTGCGTTCATATCGATTTATCGTGTCGTGTCAAAAATTGTCACTCTTAGTGAAACCCACTTATTCATTTATTCTTATTCAACGATAATACCACGTGACTGTGATTATATGGTATCACTAATAAATTAAATGTTTTTTAATAATTTTAAGCACCATTTTAAGTCACATGATAAATTTTGCAGATGCAATTGACGATTTGGTAGTATTAGGAACCAGCATGACATTTCATGCATATTTTAAAGACAAAAAAAATCGCATTTTGATATTAAAATGCTTAGCATTTAAATACCTATTGAATTATGTATTTTTTTGGGGTGAATTTCACTTTGTAAACTGAAAAATATTAAGATTTTTATTTTGCATTCTTAAAGATTAAATTTTGTACATTACACCCTTAATGTATCAAATGTGTTGCAATGTAAACCATCTGTTAGTTTTTTTGTTAGTGTCAATTGGTTAACTTTTAATAAAAAAATAACGGAAATTAACAGAAGGACTACATTACAATATA